>CM065054.1:55182600-55702600 GCA_032883995.1 Coronaproctus castanopsis
TTTTTTTCCGGCTTTTTTTCGTTATTTTGTAATTACTTTGATGATGTACGTAAAAAAAAAAACGATTTCAATTTAATAGACCCACATCAGCCAGATTGCAATTTATATATATAAATAAATAATAATAGACGAGGTCGCGTACATTATGTACAGACCAACAGAACGATCATCCGAGTGAAAAAGTAGAAGATTTTTCTGTGGAACATTACGAGGTTCCCTGTGGACGATGCTTATTCTAAATTTTAAATCTGTCAATTAGAACTCGATCCGAACAAAACGAATATATATATATATACATATATATATCTACTAGTTGAGTCGTGGCTCACATTGTCATAACACAAGAAATTAATATTACACTAAATTGTTCGACATAGTTTGATTACCATACATTTAAATATAAAAGTCGTATATCATTTAATATATTTGTAAATAAGAGTAAAAATTAACATCGGGTTTTTAATTTTATATTTTATTTATTTCAATCCTAAGCGTAATAGTAGTTAACAAATAACTAATATTCTTAATCGATGACGTGTAATAATTATGCGAATAAGGTATAGGGAAAAAATGGATGAACAACAGCAACAAAAAAAGTTTAAATCGCTAATTTTTTTTTTTTTTAATGAACAATTACAAAGCTTTTCGGCCGTTAAGCCATTATCCGAAGAAAAAAAGAATACATTTTAAAAATATATACAAATTTATAAAAATGTAAATATAATACTATTTATATACACAATTTACGAAAAAGTTATTTCAAAGTAATGAAACCGTATCTTTAAACAATCCGATAGTAAATGTGGTAAACAACGGCTGCTATTGTGTTATTATTTGTGTATAAATTTGATATCGCTTATTGTTGATTGTGTTGTTTACCGCATTCGTTATCGGATTATTTAAAAATACCGTTTCATCCATGATAATTTTTTTTTTTAAATAATATTTTTTACACTTTATATTTTTACAAATTTGTATATATTTTCGATAATTCATTAAACGGTTTAACATCCGAAAAGATTTGTGTTTGTTCGTAAGAAAATAAAAAAAAAAATCCGATGATTTTATTTCGGTGTTTATTTTTTTATTTTATTTTAATTTTTTTAAATCGCTACGTTCCAAACTTTTCGAATTAGGGGGGGTTGTTTTCTTAAATGTTTAAAATTATAATTATTTACCCGATTAAGCGCTATTCTGTTTAGCATTATTTTTAGTTAATACGTCTTACGCTATACATATTAGATGGTTTACCAACTCGTAAGCGCCTTAGAATTGAACGTGGCGGAAAAATTGATATTCTAAGCAGCAAACGAACATTATCTCGCTTTAAGACACACATGTTTGTTGTTCTTGTAAATACGAACACCGAATTGAAGTATGTTAAATCATATCGTAGCATGTGATATTATCATTGGGAGTGGTAACATGTTCTTCCTTAAACTTTGCAGTCAAAACGGTTGCTTCGAGAAAGTTCACCTTTTTTTAAGACCAAACCAGCGCCGTTACCTAATGTAGGTGAGTCAGATTAAGTACCAACTTTCGAACGAAAATGCGATATCGAATTGAAATCATGATAGTTCCCGTTGAGTAGATGTTGTGAAGTGGGTAACGTTCTAATTAACTGTCAGCGAACAAATTTAAAAATCATCGACGAAGATAAAACGATATCATTGTGACGAATGTGCAAAAAGTTCAGAAAAATTATTCACCGAATTGAATAATGCGCCAGTGTAGCCAGTTAGAGGAAATTCGCGATATTTAATAAAAATTAAAGGCATTTTGTATAACAAAAAGTACACAATAATACATAGCACGTTAAGAATAAAATAACAAACACACACACGCAAAAAAAAACTGAATACGAACGTTGTTCGTGTCGCGTAGAAAAAAAAAAACGTTGAAATTAAGACACAGCCCCATCTATTGAACACTTATAGAATTTAAAAGTGAATTGAAGCCTTTTTTCTACATATAAAACAAAAAATCGTCATAAAAAAATATCGAGTTAAAAATTATCGTTTAAGTCGAACCAAACGATACATATCTATAAAATTTTATTGAAATCGATTTAATATTTTCTATTTATTGTATCGTATTCATTAACGCGGCCTGTACTGCAACATTGATCAGAGGCACGAGTAACTGGAGTTTAGATATCATGTAGGATGTCGGATAGTTTTAGGAATCGAAATAGGAGCTAGATCTTTCGTTCGTTATCTTCAAGAATTTCGAAAAGACAGCTGGAAAGGTGTATTTAGGACCGGAATAGGTTGAATTTCTCGCAGCCTACCGGAAGATGGTTAATAAGGGAATGAAGATAGCAGACGGAGGGATATTTTAGTAAATAAAAACGGCGTGTATAACTTCTTCCTGCCGACTAGATCTCGATGAAGTAGTCCAAACTCCGGTGCTTGACCGTATTGAAAGTAATTTATCGGTAGTAGGAACTTTATTACATATTCTCGATTATTACTTCTTCGCGAATGTTATTAATTTTGTGAAGTCCGAGGATTGAACTGGTATGTTTTTGGAATCGGGAAATAACAGCCTCTTTTGCCGCAACATGAAATCGGTTTAGCGATAATCAGAGATTATCGTGGACGAGCATCACTACACGTGATTTTTATATAATATAAAGCTATTATATATATATATATATATATATATATTTACATACCTAGTAAACGATAATCAAGATGAAGCTCAACGATGCCTATATATGGGAAAAATAGTGATCAGATTAGATAGTGAATGATGTCACAGTATGAGTAGGGTAAAATAATAAAAAAAACAAAAACTGAAGAGGAACGAACAGATAAATAAAATTAAGAAATTGCGCTGACATACAAGAAAGTGAACAAAACGATAATAATTTTATGTAAAGATTTTATTTCACTTTATTTTATTTATTATTTTTTTTTTGCACCGTGTATCATAATTTAAGTTAGAGACACCGAGGATAATTATTCAAATGAACGAATATTGGTTTCAGAAATAGGATTTGCCTGAAAGTGCCGTATGTACTGAGACACAGCGACTAGGACGGATTTTTTTTTAAGTGGTACGCCCGATATTAGAACATGTTCGACTGTTAATGGTCCTCGTCGCTTGTTCGCAGTGACAGTATATTAGTGATGTTTTCTAATAAGTGCTTATGTGTTAGTGCAGTATAACGAATTCTTAGTCGAGTTAACACAACTTCATCCATAATTAATTATATATATATATATACATAAAAGAAAATTTTGAATCATACTACTCGATAATTCCAAAAGGAAATACGTCGTAGCAAAAACACGTGGTAATTATTTTATTATTTTCTATCCAGTTGGTGAAATGAAAATTTATTATAAAAATGATCAGCAGGACGGCACTTAAAAACTTAATACAAAATTCGTCGGATGATGTGTAATAGCTGTTAAAATTAGTTGTTACGAAAGTCTGTAATATTTAACAAAGTAATATAGCGAATCATCCACCGTAAGGGAAGCAAAAATTTTCAGGATATTGTTTTGTATATATATATATATATATATATATAGCGAAGCGGGAACTTCAAATTTTGTAAATTTCAGCTTTCTACGAGTTCATGCTTTATTTTGAATGGGTTTATTGAAATTGTTTAAGTCGATGTCGAGTTAGACGAACGCACGATGGGTTGTCGTAGTAAAAGTCCTCTCGAGTGGCATGAGGAAAAGCAGAGTATTGTTAACGCTTCCATGATAATCTATCTTTCTCTTGATGGTTATCCTTTTATTTCGTCTGCGCTATAACGTTATCTTTGTAAACGGATCCGAATATTTGAAAGTAACACACAGACATACACATACATATATACATATATATATATATATATATATATATATATATATATATATATATATATATATATACGGATTACAATCAACGTGTTATTCGACTGAAGTTTATGAAGTAAAAGGTGGTATGGTACTCTTTTACGCTAGACTGATAATCTACCTCTCCGTTGAAAAGTTATACTTTCATTTCGAATTCATTATTATTGCTTTTTTTTGTAAGGAATACTATGAATATATAATAAATTCAGTTTTAAAGGACAAAGCAAATAACGGCGGTCGGAAAGATCAGACAAAATCACAGCGGTTGCGAGTGTGAGTTAGATGACGTAATAAAATCTTCAAAAGAAATAGAAACACGGAATAACTCAGACGGAATTAAATTCTTTTAGAAAATCATATGACTTGTGTAGTAGTGATCAGTGATGAAATTGAAATATTCAACACCGGTAAAAAGAATTTTTGTACACTTCAACAGAAATTGAATATTATGCGCGCATTACTATATCGGTTCAAGAAGAATACTAAAACATTTTTTTTTTTTGTTTTTTTTAATATTTTCTAATTTACAACTAGCTCTGTAGGCTATTAAGTAAATGTGATATCTCAGTATCATATGGCTTGTTATCCTGTCCAGTGACAGGATCTCATACAATATGTATACGGAATGTATACTTTATAGTAGATCCATACATTTTTTTCTCTTTAATCTGCGAATGTCTGCAGAGTTATCTAACAGTGCAACTGCCATATTATTCGGATGTGACTCCAGTCTTGCGGCATGATTTTTAGTTGTTTGCACGATTTCATCCTTTACATATTTTATCTTTAGGTCTGTGTGCAGAGTTTGATTGGTCACATACCATGGCGCATTTGTAATGATTCTTAGAAATTTATTCTGCAATCTTTATATAACCGCTATGTTACTCTTTTTCGAGCAGCCCCATAGTTGACATCCGTATTTCCAGACAGGTTTGACGACCTGGTTGTAGAGCAATAGCTTATTTTCAACTGCTAGTTCTGACTTTCTCCCTAAAAGCCGGTACAACTGATTAATTTTAATGCGTATTTCAGTACGCTTCGTTACGATATGTTTCTTCCACGTTAACCGTTTATCCAAGTATATTCCCAAATACTTGACTTCGTCTCGTAATGGGATAATATTTCCATTCATCATTACATTACTATCGTTTAATCTCCGATTGGTAAAAATTGTGTGTACCGATTTGTTGTCATTTACTTTAATACGCCATGTCATAAACCAGTCCGATAGTTTGTCAGCCGCTAGCTGTAGACGCGTACTTGCCTTTATTGGAAACTCGTCAGAACACAAAATAGCCGTGTCATCTACAAAAGTAGCAATTTCAACGTCAGGCAAAATAGGAGCATCAGCCGTGTATATGAGGTACAACAACGGCCCCAGCACACTACCCTACTTCTGCTTCTATTGGATATATTTGTGATTTTTCAATGCCGTATTTTACAAAAAAGAATCTTTCACTGAGATGTGATTCAAGGATTCTGAATACCTGAAGAGGAAATTGACATTTGATTTTACGCAATAAGCCCTCATGTCAAACTCTATCAAATGCTTGACTAATGTCCATGAATACAGTGTCGCAAACTTTTTTCTGTTCCAAAGATGTTTCTATCATGTCAGTAATCCGATGTATTTGTTCGATGGTACTGTGTTTAGCTCTAAAACCGAATTGGTGTTCAGGGATAATTTTTTTGTCTACGACTATAGGCATTAGACGTTTGACCATGATTTTTTCAAACAGCTTCGAGAGTATTGGTAACAACGAGATTGATCTATATGATGTCAGTTCACTTGGTGACTTTGATGGTTTTTTCACAATTATAATTTAGGAAAATTTTAGTTGAATGGGAACGTATTCAAGCCGAATTATAGCATTAATAATATATGTTAATAAAACTAAGCCTTTCTTTGGCAGTTCTTTCAGGATTTTTGCTGAGATTAGATCCTGGAGATTTATGAGGATTCATTATATTAATTATTTTTTTAATTTCTGCCGGGAAAGTTGGCCTAATTGGTTTTGATGTATCAGAATTGCTTGACATAGGGAGAGTATTCAAAATGCCTACATTAGGTTTGAAGGTATTTGCTAAATGTTTGCCAAATTCCTCTGCTTTATCAAGGTCTGTACGAGCCCAGTTACTATTAGATTTCCTAATTGGATGTGCTGCTTCTTTAGGTTTTCTCAAGGTTCGTGCAGCTTGCCAAAGAGAGTAGTCACTTTGCTTCAGTGGCGATAGATTAGATAGATATTCCTTAAATGATTTATTTTTTAAGTTTTGTAATAATTTTTTTACATTTTCTGTCTGATAATTCAGTGCTGCTTTATCGGAAGGAAATCTATATCTTTGCCACTTTTTCCTTAATTGTCTCTTAAGATTTACTTCTTGCTTTATTTCTGCAGGATAGTAAACAGATGGTTTGTATTCACTTTTAAATTTGTTTGGTGTAGCTAACCGAGCAGCCTGCTGCATAAGATTATTGAAGTATTCAATAGAAGCTTCAATCTGTTCCTTACTTTTTAATGATATTTTTAAATTAATTTTTTCCTCTAGTTGGTTACGAAAAATATCCCAGTTTGTACATTTTGTAAAGATCTTTGGTTTACATAATTTTCTAATGATACTTCTGCCTATTGTCAATATCACTGTTTTCTGGTAGTCCTCTAGTTATAAAAAAGTCTAACAAATCTGGTATTTTCAGCGGATCAGTTAGCCAATAAGTAGGAGTACCAGGTGATATAACAGTACTTTTATTATCATCAATTATTAATTAACATAGAAAAAGACAATTAGTTAAATGCCAAAATTTGAATCTAAAGTGTATGATCGTTCTTTATTTCAAGTATCATAGTTGATATTTTGAGGAAATTTTCGATATTTGACAGATATTTAAAAAAAAAAAAACGCAAAAAAAAAACGCAAAAAAAAAAACTATTCAATACGTTATAAATACTTAATTTATATATATATATATATATATATATATATATATATATATATATATATATATAATGTTGAATATATTGGAGAGTAGTGATTTTATTAATTAATAATAAACCAAACAAAATATAACACAATCACTAAAAGTTTTTAATTGCGAAGCTTTTCGACAGTTACGTCATTTTCAAGCCACGCACCAAAATTATTACATCTATATATATATATATATATATATATATATATATATATATATATATATGTATATATATTTTTTAAACGGCTATTTACAAGACGCCGTATAAATATTACAACCTTAGAAATGTTTCTAAATAAAGATTGCTGTGTACGTGTTACGAAAGTAGCCGAAATTTACTATTTGTAATATCTTTTTACTCCGATATGTTACGATAGTTCTAAATCGTTGTTGTTAAGTCCTAATCAATAGATAAAAGTATCGATGCTTCTGGATTCGGGTGATTGTCTCTTAAATATCGACGAACCGAGTTGGCGATAATTTCGCTAACCCGTCTGATACTTGAATTCGTTGTTCCGTTTCGTACAAAGTAACGAAAGAATTCGTTTCGAATCGTTCGAATAATTCGTTTTTGCTCGACGGGTTCGGTACATCATCCTCGTGTGTAAAGCATCGGAATGTAGACTTGAAAGAGAAAATGCAAAATATCAAAGTGAGTGATGACGTTTAAAAACGAAAAATTAAGAAGAACCACGAACACTGATTACGAATATTGAAAATAATCAGGAAAACTAAAATCGATCGTATGTTTACTTTTAAAGAAATCGCAGAAGACATAACGGAAAAAACCGTAGACGAAGGGGATGAGTAAAAATTAATAGATGACTTTCTTTTTTTTTTATAAACCGGACGGAAGGCAAGCTGAATAGAAAAGCCGATCACCGACGGCAATGGAAATCGAACGATAGTGGTTCAGGTGGAAAAGAAAAGTTACAAACTGAAAAAAAAAAAACCAATTGTAAACAATACCTTCGATGATAATGTAACGATGTGAATTAATGCGCGCCTTACCATTCGGTCTTTATTAGCTCGACGTACCCATCCGTACAAAGATAATCCGGATTGCTTTATTATCGTATAAAACGCTGTGGCGGACGACGACCTTCTTTTCCCTTAAATCTTCGCTTGTATCATCGGCGTTTCTAAATTCCGACCGCGCTGCAAACTATATCGAAATAATTCATCACTCGGAGAACAGTAAGTGGTGCGATTCAACTCGCGGACCAGAGATATTCATTAGTCTGTTTCGCTGCCCGCGGTACGCGGAGCAATCATTTCCAGCAATTCATTTCGAATAATTCGAATCATCTAAAGTTGGCAATTCAGCTGCGCATAATATCGTCGAAAATACACCAATGGTCCTCTTAAGTTTTATTTTCGTACCTTTAGTAACGGAACAATTCGTCCGTATTTTAGTGAGTTTTATCCTAGCGCAACGGTCCATTCGAATAGGGAGCTTTATTTCCCGGTTTGAACATTCTTTATTAGAAATTAGCGATCCTAAGTATGTGATACAACATCGTATCCTGCAAAAGGCTTGATCATCGAACGCTATAATAGCTTCTCTCTGTCTGTAATCGTGATTTTTGGTTTTAGCCTCGTTTATTTCAGTGTCCGAATTCGCCACTGATAGTTTCAACCTTTTCCCAGCGATATTTTCATTTCTCCAAAAATCGTTCGCAATAGCTGTTGTATCACCGGCGTAACGTAATTTGGGAGTCTTACGTCGGTCTAAAGAGACTTCGTCGTCCTATTCGTCTAATATTGCTGTCACAATTCATCATAAGAGTTGAACAAAGTAGACGATAATTTATATATATAATATATACATATAAATAAATAAAAATAAAACAAAAATTATGATATGCGAAGAAAATAACAGTCGAAAGAAAATAAGTGCAGATATTGACGGTGTTAAAATACAAGAAGTGAATGAATTTCATTACTTGAGTAGTAAAATCACCAGAGATGGCAGGTGTAGAAAGGACATTAAAAAACGGATCAATCAAGCGAAGCAAGTTTTTTACGATCGGAAAAATATTTTAACCAACAAAGCTATAAGTACAAATTTGAGGAAAAAATTTTTAACCTTATTTGTTTGGAATGCAGCGTTGTACGGATGTGAAACATGGATGATTGGAAAGGCGGAGAAAAAAAACATAGAAGCGTTCGAAATACGGTGCTATAATGCTGAAAATAAGATGGACCGATAAATTCACAAATGAAGAGGTGTTAGGAAAAATTGGCGAAAGAAGAACATTATGGAAAAAAATAATAAAACGAAGAACTAATACGATCGATCACATTTTAAGACATGAAAGCTTATTAAAGATAATTATAGAAGGACAGATGAATGGGAAACGCGGAAATGGAAGACCAAGAAATCAATATACACAGCAAGTAATAGAAGACACTGGTAGCACATACGGATATGAAGAGGAAAACAGAAAACCGTCAGTTGTGGAAGAAATTAGCAAACCAGTCTTGGGACTGATGACTACATGATGATGATATATATATATATATACGTATATATGTACAAAAGAAACTAATACTAATAATTAATAACAAAGCTTTTCGGCAGTTACGCCCTTTTCAAGTTAAAATAAAAATAAATGAATAATAAATAATAATAAGTACGTGTATAATAACGATAATAATATTAATGCGTGAAAAACACATATTTAAATTTAAAAAAAAAAAAACTAACATCCATGATGGAATCTAACTAGCTAAACTAGATGTTAGTTCTTGTTTAGGTTTATCATCATCGTCGTCATCGACCTAGTGACTAGCTATTGTACACGTTTATTTTTACGCACACTATGTGCTAGCATTCAAGGCACTATTTATATACGACGCAGATGCGCGTGCGTGTTATGCCCCCATCAACGAACGAAGTAATTTATTCTGGAAGCGCTGAATCTTATTCACATTTATCCATAAAGTTCAGCTGCGTACTGGCTTTAACGCCATTTTATAAAGTAATATTTTGTAAGGAAGTTAAACGGCAAACGCGTACAACGAGACAAATACATCGGATATGTTGGAGTACACTACTTTGATGAAACGCTTATAATCTCGTATCAAAGCGAAAATAGTGGAGCTAAATCATAAAGCGAGACAGCTTCAGTCGGTTGCTCGGAATTAAATAAATGGAGGAAACCTTTCTCTACGTCGCGTGTGTTGGTTTCGAACGCCCGACCGTCTCGAGTTGACAGTCGATCACCGTAGCAACTCCGCCGCCGTGACGTAATATTTAGGTTAAGTATAAAATATGGTTTTCGATTTTCTGTTACGGCAGTTAGGCCATTTGTAAAAAATATATATTTAACTCGACTAATAATCTAACGAATCTAAAATTCAACGTCCGCTAAATGGTAGTTCGTTTTTAAGTTGCGTATGTATTTTTCGTGCGTTACTTTTTTCTCATTGTTATTACCTATTGATTTTTTTTATTATTTTGTTTTCATTTTACCTCGAAAATGGCGCGATTATCGGAAAGTTTTTTTTATATTAATTATTTTATCGACGTTAATTTTATCATTTTTACTATTTTTATTTAAAAAATCGCTACTTCGTATATATATATATATATATATATATATATATATATATATATATATATATATATATATATATATATATATATATAATATAATGCGTATACACGTATGCTTGACGGAATGATAGGTTTTTATTAGTCTGCGTTGAAAATAAGTTATATAAAAAATAATCTACTTCGTACATAATTTTGCGCACCAGCTTAACGCGTACACGCACGGTACGTTTAATGTATCTACGAAACGTACATACTCAGCGCCAGCAGCTTGAACGAACGTACCGCTAAAATGAGGACTAATGGCCGAAACATTTATGTAAAACTTAAAAATTAGCATACGCTAATATGAATTTAAACCGGAACCGGTGATTACAAGGCTCCCGATATAAATTTTTTCGAAATTTTTATAATCCTCCATTTAGTTATCCGCGTGTTTCTTCATTATTATTATTATTATCAGTTTTCGTTTTTTTTTTCTTTTTCACGACAAAATAGAGACAGACGTAGTTAAAAAAAACATCCGAAATTAAAATTTAACCAATTGAAAAGTGCGGAATGCAGAGATTAAAAAAAAAAAAAAAAAGAAATATACAACAAAACAGGATTTAAAACTTACTAAAATATTTTCAAAATGAAAAATCAAAAAGCTTTCAACTGTTTATCCTTTATCGAGTGAATATAAAAAAATAAAGTTTAAAAAATATTACTTCAGATATATACGAATAAAGAGCTATTTCCGACATTGTATATATATATATATATATATATATATATATATATATATATATATATATAACGCTAAATTGTATATTTTTAATGTTACTTTTTGTTTTAATATTCGTTCGAAAATGGCTTAACATACAAAAAGCTTAGCGATTTTTCATAAAAATTAACAACGCTTGTTCGCAGAAACAATCAAAATTACAACACCGATTGCGAAGCTATTTTTAATATTAAAAGTATTATTACGAACGTTAGCGAGATACCTAGAAAATCGTGCAAAATTCTTCTCGTCTATTTATTACGAACGCAAAAATTATCAATCATCCGAAAATAAACATATAAATAATCCTAATATCGTTATCGCGTACAATGGCAAAACCGTATGCGCGCGCTAGTAATAGTATAGTGCGCTGCAAGGCGAAATTGCTTTGTGTCGCGACAACAAAGCGATCAAAAATCAGTTCTCCCGGGTGTTTATGTGCACTAAAGCCATATTACAATTTCATTGTAACTCTACTTACACGGTAGAAGACAATAAAGAATATAAAATAGTCGCCTAGCTCCGATACGGAGGCAGATGGCATTTAATGATAATGATGATGATGATGATATATCTCGATGATAAATAAAACGCGTGTCCGTTACAGATTAATTTATCCCGAGATACCTAATTTCGCCTACCGCATCCAATTTGACACTATTGTCGACCAAATATAATTCAAAGTCATTCTGATTTGAATAAGCTACGTATTTCGTTTTAATTAACCGTCAAACGATTCAACCAATTAACAATTTACATCTTGCTGCACTAGATTTTGTAGTAACATAGGGGAATTAACAACTAACGCTGTAGCACATCGGCATAACTAAACAATTGTCCATCGATTGGTAAATCATAAAAAATAATCTCGTTTATGTAGATCACGAACAAGTGTGGACCAAGTACACCACCTTGCGGTACCGACCTCGGTATTTTGTAACCATCGCTGTATATTTATTTTTACTATACATATTTTCTATCGTCGAGATAACTTTTAAACCACTTACGCACGTTCCCTATACCAGTCGTACGCCAAAATTCTGTCATGTAAACAAACTCTCCAACGGAGCACAAAATAAAACAAACTTACTGAAAAGTAACAACTGAAATATCGAGTTTAAAAAAATTCATTATATACAAATTTACTATCGAAATGAATAACTAACTGCGGATGAATATTTAGTACGTTATTATATAGACACGTAAGGTGGATAAAAGTGGTGAGTTGTAACATAGACCTGTACGAGCATGCGATTCGTAGAAAATACGATGCGACCTACTATTAACACTGGCGACCATAAATGAAATTTTGTAGATAATAAATAATTGTCATCTATGCGAGCGTTAATCATGCAGGAACCTCAACTTATCTTTCTTCTAGCACTCGAGGATTTAATATTTAGGAAATCGCATAAAATATTGCAACTGTAAAAATGTTGGACAGACACCAGTTTGACGCGGTAATAAATAAAACTGAGATTGAACTTTTTCCACCGTATGAATATATTTAGTGTAGAAAGGATAACCACAGATGCGTATTCTAATTGCGATCTTACAAGAGTGTTAAATAGTAACCGCGGAGTCCTAGAATCACGAAATACGCATGAATTATTTCTGATGATGAAACCCATAGTTCTGCAAGCATTTTTGTTAACATTACCAATATGAGTTGCAAATTTAAGCTCGTTGATAAACCCCCAAATCCCGAACACAGGTTACATTACAAACTGGTACCCATAGAGTAATCAAAGAGATATTTATTTTTTGTACGAAAAAATCGAATATAAACACATTTCTTATAACACACCAATGCGAGGGCAATAAAGTAAAAATATTAAACTATAAATTTTTATTAATAATTCGAAATCGCTGGCGATTTATTAAATCTATGTTTACTTTCAGTTCAATTCGTTACGTGTACGGCCAATGTATAACAAATTCGAATTAATAAGCGAAGTTAATTAAATTAAATCACGCAGAAAATTAACTTACCGAGCGTTTTGAGGACCGACATTTTTCACATCATGCGACGAACTGGCAGTTATTTGTTTATCCGAAATATTTCCATTTGACATACCCACAGGATGCGGACATTTCTCTGTAACTTAATTTAACACACAATATATATATATATATATAATATATATATAATATATATATATAATATATATATATATATATATATATATATATATATATATATATATATATATATAATTTGAAAAGTGTGTAGCGATTTTTTAAAAAGAAAATAAACAAAAAAGGTGTTAAAACCACTAAACTTTTTAAAACGAAAATTACAAAACAATTCGGCTGTTAAGTCATTATGAACAGAAAAAATAAATTATAAAACTATATACAGTTTATACAAAATATACTCTGTTAACGTTAGATTCATTTTTGTGCGCAGCTGTGGTGTCCAAGGCTGAATGGCGTCGAAGTATTCGCGCGATAACGTTGGAAATTCGACGTTATAAGTTTGAATGAGTTTATGCAGGCTGGATAGGTCGATATTTATCTGAGTAGCCCCAGCGCGCCACCATAGTCAAATATTGTCTTCTTAATTGCAAATTCGGAAGTTACGAATAAAATTACGGGTGATATTGGGAAGGCTCCAGTTGCCAATCACAGAGCTGTATTTTGGATCGTATTTAGACTTTTTAATAATGTCAAACTCGCCGAAGCATAAGCGGGAACTCCATAATCCAGTTTCGGCCTTATTAGAGTGCGATATATCGTTAGTAAGCTATGTCTGCTTGCACCATATGTTGTATGTGATAGTTTACGAGATTTAATTTCATTCGACAACAAGACATCACTCTCCAAAGGTCGCGTATAACGAAAGTGGTGAAATCGAATTTAAACGACGAATTAAAACAGTTAAAAACGCCTTAGCGGAAATAAACGAAAATACGGACGGACGATTCCATGAAGGTAGTAAGAGAGAAGAGACTATGTGTGTAAAATCCCGAACGGCTGATAATCTGTTATAAGCGAGTGCTCCTCCGTATTTCATGGACAGAGTACATCGGTGTAATACAACAATTTTCGCAGAACATGGAACAGTGGTAAAAAACGAAACAACCCGTCAGGTTTTTCGGATGCCCCGAGATGGATTAAAAGAAATTATCGTACAGGTATTGATAGAAGAAAAGGGAAAAAAGAGAACTGCTACGGCCACCAACTCGATATATCGACTACATCCAAAACAGCGGGATTATTAACATGTATGTAACTTGGCCAATTATGAAAAAGCACCTTGAAAAAAAAGACGGAGGTCTGTCATCTGAGCATGATTAAGAGAATACTGAAAATAAGCTAGAAACGCTTCGTATCAAACGAGAAAGTTTTATTCACGGTAGACCTTAAATATATTGCGTAAATTCTGACTGAAAGACGCATTAAATGGATCGGTCATGTTTTGCGAATGCATGATGATCGCGTACTAAACAAAATAGAAAATTCTGTATGGGATTCTAGAAACTGTAAAAATACCTGTTTGAAGACCTAAACTGCGCTATAAGAATGTACTCGGCAATGATCCGAAAAGCGTAGCAATAAACCCAAGAAAAACTGATTGGGGAGTGAACGCACGAAACAGAAATAAATGGAAATCTATCGTAGATAGTGTAATAATGGCGCAAAAGGTCGCGCCCCAAAACAAGCCGAAAAACCCGCTAGTCAAACAGAGTTCAATTGCAGGAGACCGACAACAACAGATATGCGGTTTTCAGGCAAAACATCTTATTGACTATTCGTTATGAACAGAAATGACAGTTTCAGCACTCACACTCTAATAATAATAATAATTATATATATATATATATATATATATACATGCCCTGATAGTAATAAAGGAATGTGCAAATATATGAAATAAAATCATTATACTAGGCGGGAATGTAGATGGAAAAACTTTTTCGGAATTGTGATGTTTGAATTTTCAATTGATAAAACCGATATAATGGTGATTGGCAACAAGCAAACCAGTAAAATGATTAACAAATTTAGTATTTGTAAATTGTTACCTAATAAACCAATTTCTATTGTAGACAATTTTAAATATCTAAAACTAATGATAAATCGTAATCTTAAATTTTATAAACGTGTAAACTACGTAACTGATAAGTCAAACAAAATTTTCTATACGTTATTAAAAATCCAACCTAACTTAGACGGTGCAAATTTTAATAGCAAAATAATAAGGTATAACAGCGTTTTTCGAGCAATTTTTAATTACCGCTCAAATATTTATATTAAAAATAGATCTTGCAACGAATGAAATTCTACAAATTCTGAGCAAGCCACTGCTGAGTGTCGGCTCTTTGTATAGAACTGAATCGACGACTGCAGTTCCGGTCACTGGAGTTCTACCGGCTGACTAGATTAACTCACTGAATTACGTTGAACGGTCAAATAGTTTAATGAGAAATTTAATATGAACTTACAATATGAAAACGACACCAATTTTAAGAACACATTAACGTAATTATTTTGCCAAGAAAGGTGGAATAACCAGTGTAGATTAACGTATAAATTATTAAAGATAGTGCTTACTGTGCTTCATATCCAGATGGAAGTCACCATGGTGGAGTGACAATTCTAATACGTTCTAACATAAACCATTGTAATAGTTATTCCGAAATATCGTATGCTTACCAGTTATTAACAGTAAATGTTAGCGTTAAACGGTACGAGTGTACAATTGGTGCATTGTCATCCAAATATTATCACATCAAAGGAAAGAATAAAAAATATCGCGCGCGGTCTCGGACCTAAATTATTTATAGGGGGTGGTTTTAATGCTAAAGACAAAAGACGGAATGGTAATAAAAGCAACTCAAGAGGAAGGTTACTTGCTAAACTGATAAATGAAGAAAGACTGTCATTGTCCTATATGGGACTGCATATTGGCCAACACAAACAAAATCGGTCCCCAGAAGTGCTGGATTTCTTCATTGCTAAAAATCTTCACCACTTAAGAACAACGTGCGGTATGGTTCCTAATTTAAGCTCAGACCATGCCCCATGGCAAGCATAGGAGTTGAATTAACATGCCAAATTCACGATCCACCCTTAATTAACAGCAGTACAAACTGGTCAAAATTTAGCGGATATATGAACCAGAATACAGATCTTAAACATTCGTTTAAAAAACGACAAAAAAGATATAAAATTACAAATAAACTAAAATCAATACAAGCGTTTAATAATGAAAAATATATCAACTTCTTTTCCTCGTTAAGTCTGAAAGACAACTCTGTTTGGAAGGTAACAAAATCGTACTTAAAACAGTTGCATAAACAGCACCACTCAAAATGGAAAATTAGCTAAAACTGACAAAAATAAAGCTGAAACATTTGGTAGATACTTATATAATAATTTTCAACCGCACAAAGATCTAGTTGATTAGCAGCATGATCAATTAAACAAAATTTACTGTCTCCACATCAGCTGACTCTGCCAACTAAATAAATCACACCGTGTGAAGTGCAGAAAGTTATAAACAAATTACCATCAAGAAAAGCACCTATGATAGGATAACAGGTGAAATATTAAAGAAGTTTCCAACAAAAATAATCCTATTATTAACATATATATATATATATATATATATATATATATATATATATATATATATATATATATATATATATATACATATATACAACTTGGTACTGAGAACTGGATATTATCCACAAAGGTTGAAAGAAGCAATGATTATATTAATTCCAAAACCAAATAAAATCCTAACCCAACCGTCTTCTTATAGACCAATAAGTCTATTATTAAGTTTCATATCCAAAACTTTCGAAATCCTAATAAAGAAACGTGTAATAATCATCAATTTGGATTTCGTAGTATACATTCGACACTATTCATCAAGTACACAGAATTATCGTATTTCTACGTGTCTCGAAAGGAAACAATACTGCAATGGTATTTTCCTTGATGTAAAGTATTCGATCGTGCTTGGCATCACGGACTTTTATATAAGCTGAAAGAATCAATGTCAAATGATATTTACAAATTATTACAAAGTTACCTATCTGATCTGGTTTTTCAAAGCTGAATTCAGTATTGTCGAAGAAATATGCAATTCAAGCATCTGTTTCACAAGGTAGTGTACTAGGACCGTTGCTGTTTTCAATTTATACAGCGGATATACCGGTCGTGAAGAATACACGGTTGGCTAATTTTGCTGATGACATCTGCATTTTAGCAACACATGAGAGTCCAATATACGCATCTGTCATAGTCCACGAACATTTAAATAAAATTAGCTCACGGGTCGCTAAATGAACAATTAAAATCAATATTGAAAAGAGTCGTCAAATATTACACCGAATAGAAGGTCTTGGGCGCCAGTAAAAATCAATGATGTTACTCCGGTACATCACAACTGTGTCAAATATCTAGGCTTGTTTCTCGATTGACGGCTCACATGGAAACCACATATTCAGTGTGTGTGTGTGTGTGTGTATGTCAAAAAATACAGTCAAGAATGAACAAACTCCAGCACATAATAGGCAAAAGATCAGTAACTAGTCTACTATGCAAACGAATATTTTTTTCATCTGTGCTGGCGCCTATATGAAAATATGGCCTTGAAGTTTACGGTACATCAACTACAACAAATCTAAATCGAATTCAGCAGCTACAGTCAAAGATACTTCGCTCAAAACGCTCTGTACTTTGTTTTCAACATTACGCTACATCTCGATTTGGGGATAGAGTATGCGCATGAGTACTACATCAACCGATACAGGAAGTTTTTCAGCGATAACCGAAACACGGAAATATCGAGCATGTATAAGGGCAGTATTGCCTGGTAATCCACGTAGAAGACTAAAAAGAACATGGACGCGAGATAGCTTTGATCCTACATAACCATGGCGTGTATATGGCAGCGTATATCGGTTGTCGACGTAATGGTCGAAACGAATATTCTGTTTGGAATTTACTCCCCCCTAGTCTGTATACACGATGTGGAGTAATGATGTTTGCATTGTTATCGGAAGCAAAAAATAAACACGAAGCATTCAATATTATCAATACACTTGTGCTCTCCACACCTGACCCGTGTATGTAGGCTAACGAGGTGTATCAATTGTGCGTACATAGTTGTTTAAAGTAGTAGGGATAATATATGCGCAGGTGTTGGCTTTTTTCCATCGGGAAATGACTTAATAAAAATATGATAGTATGTTATCAATGTCAATTGTGGTCAAAAGACCGGTGTGACACGCGCACAAAAAAAAATAAAAAAAAAAACACACAAAGATTAAAGAAATTATGAAGAATTAAAAAAAAAATCGATTGAAAATTAGTTAAATCACTAATAATTATTTTCTTAAAGAAAACACAAAGAGCTTTTCGGCATTTACGCCATTATCAAGTGAAATATTTTAAAACATCATAATTTTAAAAATATAAATTAAATATAATTACTTAAAAATATGTGATGATGATTGTGAAAATATGATCCAAAAATGCTGTCTGCTTCAGTTCTGTCTATTTTTTGATTTGTTGAAATTTAATATCGATATATTTGTTTATTAATTTTGTTTTTTTTATATTAATTTTTTCTTCAATACTATTTTCCGGATTCTGTAAAAGTTGTATACTGGTGGAATTTTAAATTTTTCATTTACTATTGCGATGTATGATGTCCAAAAGTGAAATATAAAATATAAAAATATACAAACACAAAAATTTTTTAAAAAACACAATTTTACAAGTAAAATGAAAATAAATATTAAAAATCTGATAATGACCGTGGTGATCAACACAATCAACTATCAATATATAAAATACACCATCCTATAAAATTTCAAGAATTATAGCAAATTTTTTAAAAGAAAATTATGAATTTGAAGATAAATTTAGTATAAAAAATAATATAGAATTAATAAATTGTCTAAAAGGAATAAAACTTCAGAATAATGATATACTAATATCGTTAGATGTATTTAACATGTATAACAACATTCCCCTACTGATAAAGTAACAGAATATATTAAGAATAATAATTTAAATAATAACATTTATAAAAATCATTATATAAGAATATTAGAGACAGTTTTAAATCAAAATTATTTTCAATTTCAAAATAAATATTATAAACAAAATAGTGGTTTAATTATGGGATCTCCATTATCACCGATTTTAGCTGATATTTATATGAATAAATTAGAGAATAACATTAAAAATAAAAATATATTTAAAAATAATGTTAAATTATGGAAAAGATATGTTGATGATATCTTAATAATATGAAATTTTAATAATGATAATGACAGTATTTTGGATGATTTTGTAACTAATTTAAATAATTATAATAAAAACATTCAGTTTATGTTAGAAATAGGAGGGAAAACAATAAATTTTTTAGAGTTATATATTAACATTATTAATCAAAAAGTTGATATAAATATACACAGAAAACCTACACAAACAGATATATTAATACCAAATGATTCATTTCACCCAAAAATGCATAAATTAGCAAGTTTAAGAAACTTTATTAATAGAGCAAAATCAATTTTAACAGACAAAGATAAATTGAATAAAGAAAAAAACATTATAAAACAAATAGCAATAAGCAACAAATATAACCCTATTATAGTGGATCAAATATGGAATAAAACTAAAATCAATATAAATACAGAAAACAATAAAAAGAATTATTTAGGTTCTATAAATTATGTAGGAAGTTATACATATAAAATAATTAAAATATTTAACAAATATAACATTGATTTAGCTATAAGAAATAATAGTACATTATTAAAATTAATTAATAATAATAAAATAGAAAATGGAAATATATTAAAAAATTCAGGAGTCTATAAATTAAATTGTAATCAATGTGAAAAAGAATACATAGGAGAAACAGGTAGACAATTCATAACAAGATTTAAAGAACGTTTAAATTCATATGCAAATAATGATGAAAAATCGTTGTTTGGAAAACATTGTGTAGAATTAGAACATAAAATAAACAATATTAATCTAAATTATAAAATTTTACATATAGAAAAACACTACAAAAAAAGAAAACTACTTGAAAAAATGGAAATTATAAAAGAAAGGGATAAAAATAAAAATAGTTTATTAAATTCAATGGTAAATTTTGATGAAGAATTAATTTTAAAAAGTATATTGTAAAATATGTTGTAATTTTACTGGCTATTAATTTTTATTATATAATATAAGTATTTTTCAATGTTTTAATTATTATCTGGCTATTGTTTTGTAAATTTTATATATTGATAGTTGATTGTGTTGTTCACCACGGTCATTATCAGATTTTTAATATTTATTTTCATTTTATTTGTAAAATTGTGTTTTTTAAAAAAATTTTGTGGTTGTATATTTTTATATTTTATATTTTACGTTTGGACATCATACATCACAATAGTAAATGAAAAATTTAAAATTCCAACCGTATACAACTTTTACAGAATCAAGAAAATAATATTGAAGAAAAAATTAATATAAAAAAAAAACTAAATTAATGAACAAATATATTGATATTAAATTTCAACAAATCAAAAAATAGACCGACAGAAGCAGACAGCGTTTTTGGATCATATTTTCACGATTACCATCACATATTTTTAAGTAATTATATTTAATTTATATTTTTAAAATTATGATTTTTTAAAATTTTTCACTTGATAATGGCGTAAATGCCGAAAAGCTTTGTGTTTTCCTTAAGAAAATAAATATTAGTGATTTTAACTAATTTTCAATTGATTTTTTTAAAAATTAATAGCCAGTAAAATTACAACATATTTTACTATATACTTTTTAAAATTAATTCTTCATCAAAATTTACCATTGAATTTAATAAACTATTTTTATTTTTATCCCTTTCTTTTATAATTTCCATTTTTTCAAGTAGTTTTCTTTTTTTATAGTGTTTTTCTATATGTAAAATTTTATAATTTAGACTAATATTATTTATTTTATGTTCTAATTCTACACAATGTTTTCAAAACAACGATTTTTCATCATTATTTGCATATGAATTTAAACGTTCTTTAAATCTTGTTATGAATTGTCTACCTGTTTCTCCTATGTATTCTTTTTCACATTGATTACAATTTAATTTATAGACTCCTGAATTTTTTAATATATTTCCATTTTCTATTTTATTATTATTAATTAATTTTAATAATGTACTATTATTTCTTATAGCTAAATCAATGTTATATTTGTTAAATATTTTAATTATTTTATATGTATAACTTCCTACATAATTTATAGAACCTAAATAATTCTTTTTATTGTTTTCTGTATTTATATTGATTTTAGTTTTATTCCATATTTGATCCACTATAATAGGGTTATATTTGTTGCTTATTGCTATTTGTTTTATAATGTTTTTTTCTTTATTCAATTTATCTTTGTCTGTTAAAATTGATTTTGCTCTATTAATAAAGTTTCTTAAACTTGCTAATTTATGCATTTTTGGGTGAAATGAATCATTTGGTATTAATATATCTGTTTGTGTAGGTTTTCTGTGTATATTTATATCAACTTTTTGATTAATAATGTTAATATATAACTCTAAAAAATTTATTGTTTTCCCTCCTATTTCTAACATAAACTGAATGTTTTTATTATAATTATTTAAATTAGTTACAAAATCATCCAAAATACTGTCATTATCATTATTAAAATTTCATATTATTAAGATATCATCAACATATCTTTTCCATAATTTAACATTATTTTTAAATATATTTTTATTTTTAATGTTATTCTCTAATTTATTCATATAAATATCAGCTAAAATCGGTGATAATGGAGATCCCATAATTAAACCACTATTTTGTTTATAATATTTATTTTGAAATTGAAAATAATTTTGATTTAAAACTGTCTCTAATATTCTTATATAATGATTTTTATAAATGTTATTATTTAAATTATTATTCTTAATATATTCTGTTACTTTATCAGTAGGGGAATGTTGTTATACATGTTAAATACATCTAACGATATTAGTATATCATTATTCTGAAGTTTTATTCCTTTTAGACAATTTATTAATTCTATATTATTTTTTATACTAAATTTATCTTCAAATTCATAATTTTCTTTTAAAAAATTTGCTATAATTCTTGAAATTTTATAGGATGGTGTATTTTATATATTGATAGTTGATTGTGTTGTTCACCACGGTCATCATCAGATTTTTAATATTTATTTTCATTTTACTTGTAAAATTGTGTTTTTTAAAAAATTTTTGTGTTTGTATATTTTTATATTTTATATTTCACTTTTGGACATCATACATCGCAATAGTAAATAAAAAATTTAAAATTCCACCAGTATACAACTTTTACAGAATCCGGAAAATAGTATTGAAGAAAAAATTAATATAAAAAAAACAAAATTAATAAACAAATATATCGATATTAAATTTCAACAAATCAAAAAATAGACAGAACTGAAGCAGACAGCATTTTTGGATCATATTTTCACAATCATCATCACATATTTTTAAGTAATTATATTTAATTTATATTTTTAAAATTATGATGTTTTAAAATATTTCACTTGATAATGGCGTAAATAAAGCTTTGTGTTTTCTTTAAGAAAATAAATATTAGTGATTTAACTAATTTTCAATTGATTTTTTATTAAAAAAATCACTACATTCCACATTATAAAAAATTAAAATATGAAGAATTAGTTGCTGTTTTTTTTTTTTACATAAGTCAAGCATTAGGCGTGGTAGTTTTGATAATTATTCGAAGCGAATTAAAATTGTAGCATCTGTGTCAACTCGATTCGAACGCCCTGTACACGTTTGAAATAAAATTTAGACGGTTATTGTACCGTTCAAACGTGTCGAATTCTAGCTCGTTTGTATAAATCATTATAATCCCCGTTACGAGGAAACGCATTTTAAAATTAATGTATCATAATTGGAAAGAATAAGAAAAAAGGGAAGACAAAATGGATAGATAAAATAAAAGAATGTAAATGACGAATAAATGAAGAACATAGCAGTCAATGGGAAGCGATGGAAGAACATTATTGGCTAGCTGCAACCACAAGAGCATGTGCTCTTAAATATCTACCATTATGATAACATTAAACAAATTGTGTACAATCATTAGCGAATTAATAACAAGGCCAGACTGCTTGTGACGTCACATGCTAGTTCGTCGTCGAGAGTAGTCATAAATATTTGAAATTTGCTGTTAGTGACTGGTTTTACTCGTTCCAGCGTTTTAAATTTGTTATTTTTTCGTTTATCAATTTTTCAAAACTTTTAATTATATATTTATTTAAATGAATTGCGCGTTTTTCGGTTCATTTTATGCAGACTAAATTCACTTTTCATCCGTTTTATTTATTTTAGTGACTGGTTTTACTCGTTCCAGCGTTTTAAATTTGTTATTTTTTCGTTTATCAATTTTTCAAAGCTTTTAATTATATATTTATTTAAATGAATTGCGCGTTTTTCGGTTCATTTTATGCAGACTAAATTCACTTTTCATCCGTTTTATTTATTTTAGTGACTGGTTTTACTCGTTCCAGCGTTTTAAATTTGTTATTTTTTCGTTTATCAATTTTTCAAAACTTTTAATTATATATTGATTTAAATGAATTACGGTTTTTTCGGTTCATTTTATACAAAAACTACGAAATAAAAATTGCAAATTTTAACTCTTTAATATTATTGCATCGTTTAGAACAAGATAAAAACCGTTGAAACATGGATATTCTTTATCGTTAAAAAATTTTCAGTCCTTTCATGAAGGAAGCTCTTTTAACTTTTGGAACAATTATAGAACATTCTTCAGACACGGCTAATTTTATAGATATTACAACATGGTGGAAATTTTTTTTTTTTTTTTTTATTGTTAATGTATATTGTTAGGAAATTTCAAACAGATGCTTTAGGAACATCGATTTGGGAAATATAGGCAATTTATCATATTTCAATTAGACAGTTGTATGAATCCGAGAAAAAATTCAGAATACAATCGCTTTTAATTTTGAACATGAAAAACATTTGGTAATATATCTATTAAATTTTTTTCTGAAAGTTTAGAATCTTTTCACGAAGAACAGAGGCAATGCGAGATAATTCATTTAATCCTGAAATAGTTGAAGACTTCGATGAAGTTCAAAATATATTACCCGTTATTACTTATCTGGTACCACCGTTGTTATAAAATATTTAAAAACGTTAAATTTCAAATATGCAAACAAAATTTAGTAAATAACGAAGAAATGATTATTGAAGAAAATTAAAATTTGATAAATAATATAAGCAGAGGTGTGGTTTATTATCTGCTAAAGATAACGTTGTACACATGTAGTCTTAATTAGCTTTTTAATTTTTAATAAACTTACGCGCAACACTATGAAAATGATTTTTCGAAAATTCATTATAAAAAAGAATCTTTTTATAAATATCGTTTTTAAATACTGGCAGGTACACGAGTCGATAAATTATGAACTAAGTAATTGTGAAAATCATAAAAACGAAACTATTTTAAGAATGATTATAACAAGCATAACAAATACACACGAATGAAAAATTATCACGTTGATAAAAAACGTAAAATAGACGCATATTAGCGAGTAATAAATAGAACTTTATTCATGTATTGTTGATATAATTTAGTAACAGCGGTGTTTGCTTTGAAATTTCGTTTTCCGTTAAAAAAAACGAGTCGGGTGCGATTGAGAGCTCAGTTCACGACTGGCAGCCCCGTTTTGAACAAGAAGTCTCAGAAAATTATAAATAGATAAATAGTAAAAAAAAATAGTCATATACCACACAAAAAAAAACACGTTAAAATCCGATTAACGCCTACCATGTAGTATGACTACTCTTGATTCGATAGAACAGCAGCTCATGAGTGAGCCAATTTCGCGCTCGTAATTAAAGAGATAAATTAATTCATAAATACTAGGAGGGAAATATTTTACGAATTGATATATGATGAAAATAGTATCATTTCCGGCGCGAATAAATACGGAAAAAGGACGACTGAACACTTCGAAAAGGTAAAACTTTTCACCAAACACCCTCTACTCTCCCCTTTAATAGTAACATCCGAATATGAAAGACATCCTCCGTCGTTGTCGTTGTTATATCATGATTATTAGCCATTCGAATTTAACCTTCCTTAATCCCGTCGACTGACATAAACTCGGACGATACGACGAGTAACCCCTTTTGATACATAAAATATACTAGAGCAGCTTCGATAAACTGGAATGAGGTGCATTTTTGAAGTTAGGGTTATAAAGGTAGGAGGTTGCATACATTCGATCGTTCAATAAAAGAGAGATAATTAAAATTTCTCGAAACGACCTAATCCGTCGTATAATCAGAAGGGTTAATTAAGTTTTCCAGACGACGTACAATAATCACTACACTTGTCTGTCCTCCTATATATATATATATATATATATATATATATATATATATATATATATATATATATATATATATATATATGAAGTATTCACAAAGTAAACGGTATTCCAATTATGAAATTTATATATATATATATATATATATATAATATATACAGACACACACATATGTTGTAATTATTCGATGAAAATTTCATCTTGATCGAAAATATTCACGTTTCCACATGATTATAACAATGTAATATAATTTCGATATACATCGTTCATTTAAATAAACAAACGTACAAAGCGTTTATTATAATTAATATTAACTATAAATATACACGTGTGTATATATATGATTCACTCTCTCTCTCTTTCGAATGGTTTATTTCGCAGTATTTACATCGTTATCTTCTCAGTAACAAAAAAAAAAAAAAAAAAAAAAAAGAAAGAAACGCATCCAGAATCTGCCTCGTGAGGAGCGGCTAGCCCGTCCGCGTCTGTTCTTCACGTTAGAAGCGGTTGTTACCTAAAGCTGAGAAACCTATACTGGCTTATAGGATATCAAATTAAGTGATGCTTATTTATAATTGTTTGAACACGTTTACGAAAAAGCTTTAGTCGGAAGTAATTGGTCTGCACGACGATATGTTTTCAGCCGGTTTACCAGGTTTTTGCATCGTGATTACATTAGAAAATTTCCACCGGAAAGGAGACGGTACTGTAGACGTAACATGGCGTTTTACATGTACGTAATCAGTGCTTTATTCGACACTCCTTTTAGTATTCGCTCTGTGATTAGGTGATAAGCGGGTGATTTTTTATTGTTCATTTTATTAATTTCCAGTTTAATTCCAATAGGGAGAATAGTTCGAGTTTTGTTTTGCATATTTACGAAGTTATCATTGGAAAAGTCCTTAATTTTTTTCTCCATATTAGGCTGAAGCGTATTTTACTTAGGTGATTAACAAAGAGTTCGATCTTAGTAAGGATATCTTTTGCCCAGGTCTCGTTTTCCATTTTTAAAGAATGGCTTCTCTGCTTAGACCCCACCCTGTAAGATTCTCGTTACCTTATAGGCAATGAAATATTGACGGCGTTTATGAGTACGTATTGGTTCTTAAATCACGTAGGGGTGTTTTAATATTGTTCTATCTCTTTTATCATTGGCATCTCTAGTTCGGGATTTAATCTCCTTGTAATGTTTATTTCCTTACTTACCGAATTATAGTATATTATTGAGCCGTTTACCGTCAGAGGTGGAGCAGCCTTGCTCCTGAAAGGCAACATTTACAATTTTTTGTTGGTAAACGTGTGAACGCCGTTACCAATCTCGAATTCTGTTTTCGAAGAGATCTTAAGATGACCGGATTCGTTTAAGATGGGTTTTAAAGAATTCTCAATTTGTAGTTTTTTACTACATAATACTAGATCATTGGCAATATTAATGTAATTTCCGCGAATGCTTTTGATAATACAAATGTCCAATAAAAATTAATAAGCCGATACGTTAGAAAGTCTCCTGATACAGTTTCACAACGTTCTAATTCCATTGCTTCTTTAAGGTTTTGCCCTTTTGGAGTAGTCATCACGAGACGCTCCCCCTTCGTGTTCTCGGAATTAAAATCGCTTCCAGCAATGAATCTATCGCCCGTAGATTTGATTAAATTTGAAAATTGTTGTTTTTGTACCTCGTATCTCGAAGGACAGTAAACTGCTTCTAGGTTCAGAGAGTCATTGCTTTGTTTTACCAAAATACAGAGTCACTTGTAAGCTATAACTGTTTTGTGTGCTATATTGATTGATTGATTGACTGATTGATAAAAAGTGTATTTACAAAAAAAAAAATAAATATATGTTACAAAAAACAAATAAATAATACAACGCATTCCGAACACAGTTTACGTATACTAGTTTAAAAAGTATGCCCAGTTGCTCATTTAACTAAAGTAAAAATACAGGAAATAACAAAACCCGCATACTGATCATAAAGCTACACCTATATATAAATTTATAGATATTTATTTTAGTAGGATAAACGATAATTTTTATATGTATTATATACAAAAATAAATTTTGAATAAAAGATAATCTCCCAGCTGTATAATAGCGTGTGTTTAATTCTTTTGTGTTTGTAGCGCTTATATTTTAGTTGCAAACTTGTACGTGTGTAATCCCCTATATCGTTTATAAATGAGTACTGACTGCAGGCACAGCTATCAAAAAAGAATTTTGTTTTTTGTTCGACAACCTTCTGTATATATGGTAAGTTCAATGCCTTATGAATGTATTCAATCTTTACATAGACTGGAAGATTTAGAATTATTCTGCAGCACATATTTTGTAGCCGTTGTAACTTCGCTAAGTTAGAACGGCTAGTATATGACCATATGGGACAAGCATAAAGCATAATTGTTCTGATTATAGTTTTGTAGATTATTAATTTATTTTCCGAGCTGACGTAACAACGTTTATTAAATATCGGGTATAAACAGAGCCGCATGAGTCTTATTGCAGGCATACTCAGCATGTTTAGTAAATGTGAGACCCCGATCCAGTATTACACCTAAATATTTAATATCGCTTTTCCAAAAGATCTGTTGTTCACTATCACAGGTGGTAAGAAATGCGGTCTTCTTTTCGTGAATAGAATAGATTGAGTTTTATCGGAATTTATTTTGATTCTCCATTTATTAAAATACGAATTTAATTTAATAAAACCCCGAGTTAGTCTTCTTTGTATAGTGTCAATTCGATACGATGTGCAATATATAGCAGTATCATCAGCATATAATGCCATCTGTAAATGTTTAATTTTAGGAATGTCACATTAATAAAAAGAAGGAATAAGAAAGGTCCCAGTATGCTCCGCTGGGGAACTCCCGCTAATGCATTTTTCATGTAGGAATTATCATTTTTAATTTTAACTATGAAATTTCGATTACTTAAATAATTTTTAATAAGCCGAACTAAGTAATTAGGGAATTTAAGTTGAATAATTTTGTATGTTAAACCAAGTTGCCAAGTGGTGTCGAAGGCTTTCTCTATGTCTAATAACAGTAATCCTGTATGCATATTTTTATTATACCCATCAGTTATGGTTTCACTAATTCTTGCTAATTGCACGACGGTAGATAAATTACTCCTAAATCCAAATTGTTGTTCTATAAAAATATCATTATCATCTATGAATTTTTTTAGTCTACTCAAAATAATTTTTTCTGCTATTTTACTAAAATTACTAAGTAATGACAAGGGGCCGCAGATTTCTGGGATCAGAAATGTCCTTACTTGATTTAGGTATATAACTTTCGACACTTTCCAGTAGCAGTCGGGAAAATATGAAAATAATAAAATTGAATTTATTATGACTGTTAACTGAACAATCGCTTTTTGTGTGCTATATGCTCATCTTAATAATAATGGTTGTTCATCTATGAGCTTTTTCATCTGATTGCATTGCGCCATAAACTGTATACGCTGACATGGGATATACGATTTGTCTGTGAAATGCACTTCTAATACTAGCATCATTTACGTCGTTTTCGTTAAAATTTTGGCCTTTTTTTTTGTTTTTGTTTTTTTGTTAATAAAAGCTGACATATAACATTGTAGTTTGACTTCTTCGAATAGTACTCTAATTTCATTAGGGAATGTATTTAAGATGTAGTTGCCGTTGTTTTCACATTAACTGCTATAGTTATTTGGACCAGTTGCACGAGTATATGCAACGGTAGCTTTTGCGTTTCACACGCGCTGGGCTGATCTATTGTTACACTAAAGAATAATTTAGAGGCGACACTGTTGGTTCTAAATTAAAAAAACAAAGTATCGCAACAATTTCAGAATGAAAAAAAGCGTAGGGAAGGATTCGCCTACACTGTTCGAGATATATGGATTTGTTTTTTCTAATTAATGGAGGTGCCTTTACAGCTTATCCAACGTGATACTGTAGAGACTATCTACATCTTAATCGAGGATGCCGACTACTCTACAAACATCGCTATATGGGGGAATAATTGTAGATTATCTAGATGAAGGAGGGACGATACAACGGTGGTATAATACATGGAGAACGTAGCAAGACAAGCTGAAGCTCCGAACGCAACGGCGCCAAAGCAGAGCGTGAAAAAAAAAACATAAATTGTAGACTACCTATTCAGAATGTAGGGGACAGAAGGGTCTTTCTCTAAGCCGTATAACGGAAAAGACGGTAAGGCTGACGTCTAAATCGTAATATACTGATGAGTACAATTCCCTTACGACTAATCTTCTTAAAGAAATAAAACCGCGTGAGTTTTGGGGAGAGACGGCTGGAGCTGATAGTAATGAGCTAATGTACACTTCAATCACCTAACATATATATGGATAATACGTTGCTAGAATTACGGCCTATTAAAGACCCAATTAATTTGGGTAGAATAGCTTATTCCCTTGAAGATAAAGCAGAAATCTTAGTTGAGCATTTTAGTACTGTTCACAGTCAAAATATGTTGATGTCAACCCGGTATCATGAACGTAAGGTGAAGCAGACGATAAACAATTACTCACTTAACACTCCTGCAGTGATTTCACTCGTAGATCTTACAACACCTAAAGAGGTTAAACGCCTTATCTCCACTCTCAGGCTGAAAAATTCAGTTGGTCACGATCAAATTAGCATAAAAATGATTAAAAATCTATCAACAAAAGCAATAGTCGCCTTGGAGGTTCTATTTAACTCATGTTTACGCCTATGCTATTATCCTGTGTCGTGGACAGTATCGGTAACGGTACCTTTGGCAAAAGCTGGGAAAGATTCATCTTCGGTTCAAAATGTTAGACCTGTGAGTTTACTCAGTAATATAAGTAAGGTTTTGAAAAAATAATACTAGTAAGATTGAGGGCATTTAGTGACAGAGAATCCATCATAGCTGATTCGCAATACGGTTTTAGACCAAAACTAAGTACGACAATCCAACAGTGTTTGTGACAAAGTTACTGATAACTTTAATCAGAATAAACATTCGGGTGTTGTCTCGATGGACATAGAAAAAACGTTTGACACAACATGGCGTGATGGAATCATATATAAATTAATTAAATATAATTTCCCCCATATCTTGTTTTTACTATTAAATCTTATCTGATGAATAGAAAATTCTATGTGAAACTGAAAAACCATAACTCTGATATAAGGTACGTTAAAGCTGGGGTGCCTCAAGGCAGTATCTTAGGCTCATTCTTTTTTATTATATACATTAATGATTTACCGACAATCCCAGGAGTATATATAAATCTCTATGCTGATGACACTTCTGTAATGGTATCTTCTTATAGAATAGACACTATAAGTAATAGATTAACTAAAGCAATTGATGTCATGTCTAAATTCTACCATAAATGGAAAATAAAAGTTAACGATGAGAAAACAGAGTCAATAATTTTTACCAGACGTAGGCCTTCGTTAAATCGTTTCGTTAAAATAAAAAACGTTGAACTTGACTGGAAGGAATATGTGAAGCATTTAGGCGTCATCATGGACAGAAGACTCACATTTAGAAAACATATTAATGATTGTGTAAGTAGAACAATACGGAAAATGGGTTGTCTATTTCCTATATTTAATAAAAGATCTGCGCTTTCAACGCAAAACAAATTTTTATTATACAAAAAGGTAATTTTACCAAAGCTACTCTATGCCTGCCAAATATCGTCTTATACCAGCAGTAATAATATAAACCACGTGCAAAGAGTGCAAAACCATTGCCTTCGAATAATTTTGAATAAACCTCGATTTACTACTTCAATAAAATCTCACCATGATGCGTTAAAATTCCCTTACGTACAGGAAATGATTAAGGATAAAACGAAAAAATTGTTTGCCGATTGATTCCGACATTCCAATGGTAAATTCTATAGGGGATTTACCAAGCTTTACGACACAGGTATAAAAGATATATAAGCATAGGCGTATAAAACACATCCTTCTACAGTAATACAAATCCTAGTTATTAATAAATAAGCTAAGATATTTTTAAGTATATTGTTGATACGGTAAGAGTGTAACTCTGTTATTTTAAATGAGCAGGTTTTTTGTATTAAAAATTTTTCCTGCAATCTTATAATAAGGCGTAATTTAAATAATAATTAAATAATATTTTATAAGATTATATTTCGTATTAATTTTTTCTGAAAAGAATCGTTGATATATTCGGTACAGAAAATTCTATTGAATGGTAACTTTACTTTTTTTGTAAACAGAAAATATTTTACAAATATATTGTTCTTGTTCTTGTTCTAATAAAGTAATACAAGAACAAGAAGGAGGAATTACCTATCGGGGAGGGAGAAGAATATTCCGCCAGAGATTTACCGACGGTCCTACTATTACGGGGCGAACTTAGAATAGAAAATGAATTAATTAGTGAACAAAATAGACGACACTAGCGATGAAATGGCAAATGATCTCTCTTCCGATAAAAGAAGAAACGATCTATCAGGGGAAGCATGCGTGAAAAAAAAAAGTGTAAATGAGGCTCCGACCGAGAAATAAAAAGAAGAATAGCTTATAGGGCAAACTAAAAATTTTACGGACGAAACAGAAAAATTAATATACGGGAAATTCTATAACTTTACATTCTGTTATACGCCGAGGACTGTATAAATTTGGTATCGGAAAATTGGACTACGAAACGCTATCGGAAATTCTCACGCATACCGGAACAAATAAATCCGTTCTGCAAGGATTACTAACGATAACGAACGGTTAGTATCTATAATTAAAAGAAGAATGTTATACTATTTTTTTCCCTTTTTTTTTGGACCGTACAATTCGGCCCGATAAATTAGAAAAACTCACTATACGGCACGAAGTAGAAAGCAGTAGGAAACAATATGCAGATTAGTAAATCTTTACTTAGATCAAATAAAAATAAAATAAGTAGCTCCGACCTCGGAACTAATACGGAAAATAGGGGATCGTCATTGCTGGCGTAAAAATTATTAACCATTTTAGGCTGTGAATGTTTACTAAAGTTTAACGAAGGTCTAAATCGACGTAACAATAAACCCAGTAATTTATCTGCACTTTTAGCGCTGTTTTCGCATAGACGACCGTCGATAATTCCCTGACGCAGAAGATGAACGAGGATATCTTTTTCGAAAATGTAATATTATTAATCTTATCGAATAGATTGCGTCATCATTTTCATGCAAGTACGAAAGTTATATACATACACGCAATTAAGAGAATTTCTCTTTGTCAAGACTCCTTTGAAAACAGTGTCGAGTTGACGCGAAACGTAACTATAAATTGCCGAGAAACTGAAAGGTAATTCACAGAAAACTAAAATTCTGAACTATACACACACACACGAACAAGTAAAATCGCGTCCGTGAAATTTACGTACGCGTAAATTTGTCCCGAGTAATTCGATTAAGGTAGAAAATTACTTCTCGATGGTGGAAATCTCTGCTTTAGCTAAATCAGTATCAATATATATATATATATATATATATATATATATATATATATATATATATATATATATATATATATATATATATACACATATATGTAATCAGTATATATGACGATGTTAAGGATACTTGTCTTCTACGTTTCTTTGTCACATTAATCCCTCTTCTAAATTCTTAACCATCCATTTTATCCGAGTATCTGGATATGAGACGCTTTTGTTGACTTTCTGCTAACTCATAAAGTACTTGTAAAATCTGCTTTCAAAGGATTCATTAGTGTATATATATATATATATATATATATATATATATATATATATATATATAAAGATGTTAGTTAGTACCATCTTTGATACCAGTTTATTAAAGAGGCAATGACCTTCTGTCAACTCTGTCCATTTACGGTTTTATTATTTGTCTTCCTCATACGTTTTGTATATATTCGGAGCAGTTATAATTTTTAATCATATTGAGACGAAGTTGTTAATACTTGACAATCGTGTCTGGTTGTTTTATCGAAATTCTTTAGTTTTAGCTTAGCCTTAACCGTTCTTCGACCAGTAAACGTGAACGACCGGCGATTGAAATATTCGCGTTTAAAAAATTTACTTATAATTTTTTTTTTTGTAAATTTTTCTTTTTCAGTTTATACTTCGTAATCTTCATTTTTTTTTTTAATATATATACTTTTCATTATTAACCATTCGGAAGTATTTAACGTTCGATTCCAATAATTTGTGATATGAAAAGAGGGATTTCGTTTATTCGTATTTATGTCACTTAGGCTTAATTCATACGTTCTGTTCACTCGCAAATGTTTACCATCTTTGCCGTTCGGTACCCACCTCCTTACATCGAAAATCAGATTGCCGATGAAGATCACCTGCTTTTCAGTTCTAATAATTATAAAATATATCAATCGAAATTTCTGCCATATATCGTACATGAAGGAATTATTCCGAGGACAAATATCATATGCTCGCTCAACGCGCAAAACAATATCCTATACACGATCATCTGATATATCTTTCACAAACATTAGTTCATTAACACTGCAGTTAATATGTGTATGTTCGCTTTAGTTTCCATCATTCACTAATAAAAAAGATCACGATAAAAAAGTATCAATAGGAAATAGCGTAATACAAAAAAGAAAAATGAAGTTAAGTACCTAGGGATACACCTAGACAAAAAGCTAACGTGGAAGAGTCATATACAGAAAAAAAGAAAAGAATTTGACCTAAAACTAAAAAAAAAAAAAAGATACACTGGCTCATAGGCTACAACTCCGAATTGTCCCTGCAAAATCGGTTATACAAAGTTGTATTAAAACCAGTCTGGAGCTATAGCGCATAAATTTGGGGGTGTGCAAAGAAATCGAATAAATTGGTGATCCAGCGCTTCCAGAACAAGGCGTTACGGTTAGTTTAAATTATACATCGAGATTTAAACGTAGATACCATTGAAGAAACTATCCGCAAACAAGCCCAGAAGCATTTTAACCGGCTAAGTATTCATCCAAATCAGTTAGCAGCATCACTCGTCCACACGGATACGACATCTACGCGGCTGAAGAGGACAAAGATAAATAATCTAGTATCATAATTTTAGTTTGTACATTAAGCATCGTTGGATGCACCTACCACTCGAGATTGTTAATAGATATAGTTTATTGGATAGTCTCTCAACTGGCTAGTTATAAATTAGCATTTAACATGATAAAAAAAATTAAAAAGTTACCTATTTCAATGTTAAAATACCGAATAATTCCGTAATTCTACGATATTGCTGCGATTATTACAATTACACTCGGTAAGTCGAAATTAATAATTTCGATCTTTAAATAATCAATTTCATAATTATAAGCGACTGAGTTCAATACATCACATTTACCCTACATTCATTTACGTCATATGTTAGCAGTCCTCTATCAACACTTTCTTAAACATATTACATCAAAAAATAAGTTATTCATCTACCTTTGCCAAATCACTCCACTTTCATTCAATTACATTTATACAGTTACCAACTGTTTCGGTAATTTTCGACTTTACGAAGTATTTCTTTACCTTTTATCGTTTACAAGTTTTATATTTTAATACACCGCAATAATTTTTATTTATAATTCGCCAGAATTGCTTATATTAGGTATGTATATGCAATATATATATATATTTTTTTTTTCTTTTATTTACTTATATTTTTATATTTACAATTGAAACGAAAACTGTAGTAGCGTGCAAATATTTGCTTATTGCTACTAGTAGCGATTATCTACAAATATACTTAATTTTAAATACTTCCAAGATAAAAACCGGAAATTGGTTCAATAAAATAATTTCATTCAGTTTAAGTGTACAGTCAATTCTATACAATTGCCGCAGGTGATCGTATTTGTTACACTTGTATATTATATGTTGTACATTTTCTACTTCATTATTCGTTCAATTGTAACATTTATTATCACCAATTATATTTAGTTTATTCAAATAATATCCAATAGATCCATGACCAGAAAATATCTGAGTCATGTAGTAATTTACTGTAATCTTTTTATTTTTAAAACGATTTATTACATTCGGAAAAAATTTACTTATTAAACTATCTTTCGTTAAAATGTTGTATCTTACACTGAATTCATTTAAAATTTGTATATTCAACCGTTTAAGAACTATTTTACTTACGACACCATTATTATTGTTTTTAGCATTGAAAATTAAATATCTTTTTTTAATATAAAGATCAATAGGTAAGATACGTGATGTGGTACATAACGTTATATTAGAAACAGTAATATAAGAAGAGGTACGTCGTCTACATACACACACAGAAAAAATACACTTAATTTAACTATAAATATCAATAATAAATGGGAACGTGTTAGATAACAACCTACAATTTAAAAATAAGATAAAGTTCTCGATGTACCTTTTGCTGTTCCAGCGAGGACTCCTTTGGTATTGTAGATGATATTGAACATTTAATGTTTGTTTGTCCCCTGTTTGATGATCTTAGAAATAAATTTAAAATACATCGAGGACAACCTCTTGTATTTTCTAAACATAACCATGCCGGTCTTCTGTCATATATGGAGTTGTCTATGCTAAGAAAATTTAAAACTGGTAGGTAAAATTTTTAGCAACCTTTTGTTCTGTTTTTAATGTTTTAATTCAACCGTGAATCCGCATTTTTTTTTTCTCATGGTCACTGCCTCCATCCATTTTGTAATACCGTTGCATGCAACATTAATAATAACATTGGCTACAATTGTTTTTCTTATAATTTGTATATATATAATATGTACCTATATGTATATATTTTTTTACTTTTTATAATTAAATACACTTTCGTTATTAAATAGTTAACATGTTCGTAATTGACTTTTTATCAGCATTTTTAAGAATATCTTTGTTTAGCTTACTTTGTTTGCAGTTGCACTCCTTCAGTTATTTCATTCAGTCTTGTCTTCATCCTTGTTTTATAATAAATTTAATTTTGATAATATAATTTTTTTTTCTTCTGTATGATATTTAGACGTAACCTTTTATTCATTTTTCTTTGGCTTTATCTTTATCTTAGTAATATTACTTTTTTTTATCATTATCTTAAAACATTCATTTTTATATTTACACATATACTACACAAAACTCATTTTACACACATTCTTGATGGTCTAGGGCAGGGGTCGGCAACCTGCGGCTCGCGAGCCACATGCGGCTCTTTGGATGTGAAGCCGCGGCTCTTTAGTTTCATACACAAATATTATTTATTTTATCAAAAAAAAAATTAAAAATTGTTCTGAATTGATTAATGAGGATTAAGCACCCTATTTCTCAGCCACTTGTACTCACTTTTCACCGCACCTCTCCCCCGTGACACGCGTCGTCTCTGTCGGCAGTCTGTCGGAAGATCTCAAATGACGCCGTCGTCGGATGTTTCTATGTCGGTTTTAATTCGCTTTCGATGCATAGCGCAATTTGTCGTCTTCACCAGTGCTTTGCTGTGACGTATAGTTTATTGTTTCCAGTAGAACAGTTAGAAGCGAATTATCTTCTCAAACTTTAAGGTATGTATGTAATATATTAATAATTTAAAAAAAAAATGAAGTAAAGGTAGGTAACATAATAAGTGTTATATTTTTAAAATACATATTGTACATATTTTTTCCAAATACGATACCTAACTACTTTTTTGAAGTCAATAAGAATTGTCAAAAAAAAAAAAAAAGTACTTTTAATAAATTACAGGTTATTATTTATTTATAGCTTTTATTATTTAAAAATTAGCGTTAAAATAATTATAAGTGTAAGTACCTATAAATTGCTATTTAAAAACCTATTTTCAAACTCTGAGAATCAAAGTAGGTAGGTATTTAGATTGTTCATATGTTTGGCAATTTTCATTGGAGGCATAGCTGGGCGTAATGGTAATTACTCGACTAAGTATCTAATATTTGCCAAAAATTAAAAAAAAAATTAAAATGTGCAGACTGCGCCGTGATAAATACGTTCTGGCAAGTCCGTTCGTGCCAGTCGGCGATCACCACACACGGGAGGCGACCATAGATGCGACGAAACTATGTACGACTTCAATTAGTACGTGAGAAAGTGAGACAAACAGTGGTTCGTGTCTAAATTATTTATTTTAATAATTAAATTATTAGAGAATTATTTATTTTATTTAGGTAAGTATTTTTAATTTCGAAATATCGTTGTAAAATGTTTTTTGATAAATTATATTTCATTATGCCCAGCTTCCGGTATGTATTTACGTACGTATACGTGTTTAATAATTGCAAAATTTGTCATCGGTGGATTTAAAAATTCTTTATTATAGCTTCAACGCAAGCATGGCATCTGCAAAAAAAAAAGAGAAGAACTGAAGGAGAGCATCGAGAATTCAATCGAAATTGGGCGGAGTCGTCCGCTTTCATATGCAACTCAGATGCTTCAATGAAATAAATACATTCCTAAATGAAAAAGGCATTAATCACCCTGAATTAGAGAATGATAAATGGTTGCAAAAATTTTACTTTATGGTGGATATCACAGATAAATTAAATGAGCTGAATGTAAAACTGCAAGCAAAGGGGAACCCAGCCTATGTTTTGGTAGAAGAATTGGTTTGTTTAGAAAAAAAAATAATTTTCTTTGCAGAAGATATTCAGAGCGATAAATTACTTCATTTTCAATTTCTAAAGGAATATCGCGATAAAACCAGTGCATCTGTTGACACGAATTACTTCGGCACAGTTATAAAAAAAATTAAAGATGAATTTGCTGACAGATTTGAGCAATTCAAAACCAACAAAACCACTCTAGCATTCATAGTGAATCCTCTCAACACAAATAGTAACGAAATCCACATTGAGCCATTTGGAATTGATATTGGATCTCTACAAATGCAATTGATCGATTTAAAAAATAAAGCTTTATGGAGTGGAAAATTTACAGAGTTGAAAAGCAATTTGGAACAGTTGGAGGTCCAGAAATGTATGTGCGTACGTCAACAAAAGTGGACAGCTTTAAAAGAAATACCGCGAATTGAGGCACTTATATTCGACGCATGGAATAGTCTTCCAGATTGTTACAGTGAGGTGAAGAAGTTGGCATTTGGAGTGCTGACTATCTTCGGATCGACATATTCGTGCGAGCAAGCGTTCTCTTGCATGAATATAATTAAAAGTAAAGTAAGAAGCCAAATAATAAATGAAAATTTAGAGTCGTGTTTGAAACTTAAAACAACAAGTTATGAGCCAAATTTATCCAAACTTTCTAAAACCATGCAAAGCCAACGCTCCTATTGAATTTGTTTGCTCAAGAATATGTTATTGTTTTTTTTTTATTTTTAAGTACAAGTTACATTATTTAAAGTTTAAATTTCGTACTTAAATAACCGCTATCGCTCCACTGAATTTGTTTGCTCGATTGTTTGTTATTGAAGTACAAGTTAGTATTGTAAGTAAATGCTTAATTGTTTTAATTTTTTACTTAAATAGTAAGTAATTATCTAATAATAATAATATGTATTATCTAATTTGTTGTGAAAAACACTACTTATATATGAATAAATAGATTATTTTTTTTATCAAAAAACTTTATTTATGCAAGTACTATTTATTGTTGGCAAGAAAAAATTTTGTGGCTCTTTAAAAACTTTGAAATTTTGTAAATTGTAATTTTGACTCTTCCGACTCAAAAGGTTGCCGACCCCTGGTCTAGGGGACTATGTTTCTCATCCCTTATTCCATCCTATTTTTAAGTTACACATTGCAGGAAACTACCACACACTCCTATTTATATTTTATATTATACTGAATGTTCTTTTGTTTCAGCTACTCAACACTTACACACAGTTATCCATTAAGAACACTAGTTTCCTGCATCCTTATAAATACAATTTATTTAATATATTTGCCCCACCGTACAAGTGCGGATTGGGGAACCAAAAAAAAAAAAAAAAAATATAAGAAGAGGTTAAATCAACAAGAAATTTACGGCAGTTACAAATTATATTATGTATTTGCTGCTCAGTTAAATGTTTAAAATAGACACCAGCACAATATGCATATAGCGACTGTACTAAACCTTTATAAAGAATTACTTTAGATTTATCGTTAAGACCCCATAATTTACCTCCGAGAGCTTTAAATATATAATAATATTTATTGACTTATATATATATATATATATATATATATATATATCTATATATATATATATATATATATATATATATATACGTGTGTACATGTTATTACGCGTTTGTTATTTGCTTGTATATGCTATTATACTTTTATGTAGTGTATTATTTAAATGTGTTTTCGATGTTTATTTAATCGCTGTACCGCGTTATTGATAATTTATAATTAATTTCTTATTTATAATAGATATTTATATTTTGGGTTTTATTATAAAGTATTTTCTTTTATCCGGGGTACTCTCGCGTATTCATGCGCGTAACCGGTTTTCTGAAAAATCAATTTCACTCTATTTATTCGAAATTATCGCCGATAAAATCAGATTTGAAATTAATAATGACGTAATACATATAAAAATGAGAACATTTATCTCGTAGTAATAATAATAGCTATTAAAATGAATGATCAATATATATACCTATATAGTAAACGTAAGATACTCGCCGGTAATTAAAGATAAACAAAATAGTAAGCGGGAAAAACGTAGAAATTTTCTTTGCACGCAATTCTCACTAATTTTCCCGTCTATGTCTGCTTGGCGCGAAACAGCTTGCGGTGAATAAATACTGTTAGTATGTAAGTAAGCAGGGATAAGTAGGAGGCGAATCTGCTGAAATTTTGACACTACGATATCTGCTCGCTTTCAGCGAAATTATATTTTTTCTTTATCATCTCAGTAGTATTTACTTTTTCGTTTTCGCTGCTACCGAAGTTTCTTTAAACTTGACGGGCTCACTTTTCGCTGATTTCCCAAAGGTAATTTTCCTGGCAAAATGATTACTAACACTGATACTAACGACGACAAATACTGCTGCTCTCGCAACTACTACTATCACCGCCACTAGTATAACGAACGTGCCCTCAAACTCTGTATTACTATTATTATTATTATTACTATTCAATCAACTTTCTCACTATCTATTCGTACCAGGAGCCTCTATATTATCTACGTAACCATCTAACTTCTCTCCGTATTATCTATCATCGACAAACGTTCTGCTCCTTATTTCGGACGTTTTACAAAAGATTCATGCGGGTTAAACTTAAGAGGACTAGGCGATTTTTGTTTAACCGCTTCTACCGTTATATCGGCGATATTTATATTAATATTTTTTTTTTCCATCGCACCCGCAACAAGTACTGTAAACAACGCTGATCGCGATAAATTTATCATATTAATTTCATGTTTCCAATGGCATATTAGATTGCGATTGCGATACGATGTAATAATGAATAAGGTAATAATGATAGTGTTATAGCGCGAGAGTGATATGCGAGGTGTAAATATATAAAGAACGCTTTTTAGAAGTATCGAATTAAAGTAAAATAATAAAGAAATATATCGCGCAAGATAATTCCGCTTGCTAGGTAATCGCGAGAGAGCAACCCGACACCATTTTCTTCTCGGTCTCAATTCCATTTAATGTATTCATAGGGTGAACACTTGATAAATTATCTCTACAGCGGCCTGTCTAGTTCTTCTTCCGCATTAGCCATTATCAGTCCACTGCTGGGGCCTCACCCAACTTTTCCCAGACGCCGCGATATTCATCCCGCCAATTTGACCTGAACTTTTGGATTTCATCTATCCACCGTTTGGTCGTCCTAAGGTTCGTTCGCTCTCAGGTTTCCACGATGTTGACGCACTTATCCAGCGGTTTTCGGCTCTAGCCACATGTCCGCACCATCTCCATTTAATAATACTTATTGCATCTTTAACGTTTGTTGTTTTTCCTATGCGCTTTGTCGTTCATTTGTCCGTCAGAGTGATCCCCAGCATAGACCTAATTACCAAAAATCTTTTAATAAGATCGTCTGAAATCTCTAGAAATTCATGGAAAAAGTTAACACCTCGTTAGACATTTCATTTAACAACTTATACGACAATAATCATAACACGAAGTTCGAATTCGATAACGGAGTTCTTCGTCAAAAAACGAGTAAGGCCTAGATATTATTCAATCTTGATGGGGGAACACAAAATGCGAAGTTTTTTAGCGGTTAGAACGTAAGAATTCCCGTCGACGGTTTCAAAATATTAAATTTGAGATTTTGACGCAGCGCTGGTTATTTCAAATATAGAGGAGATATCATCGAAGAAGCTGAGAGATATAAGTAAATCTTTTGGTTTATAAATAAACAATCGAAAAACCAAAAATAATGATAATTGATAACGTAATAAAAAAAGAACAGTCTCATTAACGGTTATAAAACTTTGTACACGTCATATCCTTCGGTCGAAAGTAAAGAAGAAATTTGAAGTGAAATTAATCGATCGGTACCGAGCGTAATAATTAGACTGACTTTAAATACGGACAGATTGTAATTTCACAAAAAAAAAATAAATTAAGGTTCAGTTCTTACTTTAGTCATTTCGTTAACGTGGAAAAGTCGAAGCAAAACCGTATTGAGAGATTTTAAGTACGGTGTCGAATGCTGAAAATATCATGAATATAGTTTCAAAAAGGACGGCGTACAACCGGCAAAATTCGTCTTTAATAGCAATTTCGTGAAATTGGTGAAAAGAAGAATAGTTTTCAACCACTTGTTTTATAAGTAGTAACGGTTCGCACATAAGAGTGAACCATGCATCAATTGGATGCGAACAAATATAAAATATATAATATTAAATAGGAGATAATTCTTTTTAGACTTACTTATTCCTAACCCGAAAATGGTATTCAACAGGATTTGTACTTGTAAAATCCTGAACCAAAATTTCTCAGCCATCTTGAAAATATGTATCGATCAAGTCGTTTGTTCTGATTATTTAATTATTCTGAAAACATAAATAGGTTCATTATTTATTATTTATATATATATATATATATATATATATATATATATATATATATATATATATATATATATATATATATATATATATATATCATGATGTTCGAGTTAAGAAAGCGTATGCAAAAAATCAATCACCAGATTTTAGCCTCACGTCTTTATGCCATTGTCTATTACTTTAGTTAATCTTGTTATATTCACTTCTCACTTATTTTTTTTGTTTTTTTATAACAATGCAACTCGGCATCATTAATACAGGCACTCGATCGATATATCCTCCTATATAAGTGTACCTTCAACATAATTAGTACCAATACTTTTAAATAAATATTGCACAGTTCAAAGATTTTATTCTTATCGATTGGCTAATAAAATCGTTTCAGGAAAAATTTTAATCGATCGGTTTTTCTCAATTTTGCGATTAGACGGACAACGTGCTACTGCCATGATTAGCGTTATTTCGGTTAACCATTTCAGTAATATAGTGTTGATACATCAACATTTCACGCTAAGGGATATTTCGTCCAAGTAGAAAGTTTCATCTCTCAACAAAATTCCTTATCTGACGGTTGTTGATAAGCGGTTTACACGTGTGTGTGTATAAGAAACTTCTACAAACTGGTAAGTGAAATAATATTAACTATATCGGTACACAAAAAAATAAAATGGCCCAAATCGGGTCAATAAATAATATTACACAAAATTTATCTTACAGTAAAATTGTCGAAAAACAATTATTTCCAAATAGAAACCAAGCGATCGTTATTCATTCAATTAGTGAAATTAAATTAAAAGAATATGTATATGCGATCGGACAATATATAGAACCAAATAACATACTATTTGCGTCCCGAATTTCAAATAATAGAATATGTATATATTTAAAAAACAAGCAACTTACGGATAAATTTGCAAACGAACATGACTACATAATGATTAGGGAAAAAAGTTTTAAAATACGTAAGTTAATAAATCCGGCCAAGAGAATAATCCTATCCAATATGTCTTCTCACATACCACATATTGTCATAGAAGAGGCATTAAATAAAATAAATGTGAAGATAACATCACCAGTAACGTTCATAAAAGCAGGAATGCATGAAGAAGGTTTTAAACATGTTTTCAGTTTTAGGAGACAGGTTTACATTTTACCTGAGGAAATGATTGAGGAAAGTGTAAAGGAAGAAATTCCAGATTCGATATTAGTAAAATATGAAGACGAACAATTTCGAATATTTATTAGTACAGAGGATAATAAGAATTATCAAAAAGATCAGGAAAATGAAAACAAAACAGGTGAAAAAAGACAGCATTCGATCACAACAGAAGAAATTAGCAATTCAGACGAGTCTAAGTTGAGTGAAACAAATAGGTTTTTATCAGCAGCATCTAGCTTAACCAGTCTGGATGAAATGGAAACAGAAGAAACAAATAAAATCGTAGGGCAACAAGAAATAAATAAAGAAGAAGTGACAATGAGCAAAATTGAAGAAGAAAAGAACGTGAAAAACAATACTGCGGTGGCAACTAACGTAACAAAAAAACAACTAAAAAAATAATAAAAAAAGCTAAACCCTCAGAACCGAAATCATTAGAAAAGATACTAATACCAATAAAGAGTATGATAGAAAATATTAACAGAGGCAAAAGTGGAACAATGAATTTTAATCAAACTGTGGAAATAATAAATAAAATAAATAAAAATCAAAATGCAGAGGAAACAATTAAAGAAGTAATGAACAATGAAATGGTTAATATTAAGGAAATAAATACACAACTACAAATAATTCATGGATATGTAGTGGATAAAAGTACAAAAATGAGAATAACTAAAATAATAAAAAAAATAAAAAGTGAAAACTTGAATCTGACATGAAAATACTTCAATATAATGAAAATCATTCAAAAGACGCCAGGGATATACTACTGGCAAATATAATTTCTGAAAACTTAGATTTAGTATTTATATCAGATAAATGTGAAAATAATTATGTACCAAAAAATTATAATAAAATAATACATAAGAAATTATTTATAATATCAAAGGTTGGAATACCTATAAATACAATTTATACACATAATGAATATAGCATTATAATAGTTGAAATAATCAATATTATTTTTATATTTGTATATATCCCACCCAACAATTTATCAAAATTATATTTTCATATTATTAATATGTACATAAATAATAATAATATAAAAAAATATATAATACTTGGTGATTTAAATTCTCGTAATATAATGTGGGATAAGGTAAATAATGCAAGAGGTAAAGAATTAATGAAATTAATTGAATTACACGAATTACATGTACTTAATAAAAAAAATCAAATTACATTCAAAAGAGGACATCAAACTAGTACAATAGATTTAACATTAGTGACAGGAAACCTAAAAGATGTGATTGAGGATTGGAATGTTAGTTACCAAATAAACCTTAGTGATCACTACTATATTATATTCAATATTAAATTAACAAATGTGGTCCAAAAACAAGAGGTTGATAAACTAATAGACTACAACAAACTGGATTACAACATCACAAAATATAAGAATATGATAGATACAGAAGTAAAATGCAACACCCATGATGATATTGAGAAGTGGTTAAATAAGTTCCAAATATACGTGGAAATAATATTAAATCAATCGTATGTTGTAAGGAAAAAAAGTAATGTTTATTGGTGGAATCGAGAATTACAATTAAAAAGGAATAAAGTACACAGAGCTTATAAAAAATATTATAGATGCAAATATATACAAACAAAATTGAAATTCTACAATGAATACAAAAAAGAGTTTAAATCATATAAGTATATGATTAAAGAATCTAAGGAGAATGCATGGAAAAAATTGATGGATGATAAAAACGTATTTGGATTAAAATACAAAATATTGTTAAATAAAAATAAAAAAATACAAATACCAACATTAGATGGGGTTGCTACTACAGATGAAGACAAAGTAAATTTACTTTGTAACAAACTCTACATCAATGCAAACCCATTTTTAAGCCAAAATTTAAAGAAAATAAAGTATATCATCAATTTAGCAATGATGAAACAGATGAAATTATAGAACATTTAAATAACAAAACATCAGCAGGATTGGATAAAACAACAAATGGAATGCTAAAAATATTTAATATTAAGATACCTGGGGTAATCAACAAATTGATAAATGTCCTGTTTAAATTAAATTACTTTACAGAAATGTGGAGAGTATCCAAAACTGTTATATTACCGAAAGCAAACAGACCAATGTGTGAATCAAGTTTATATAGAGCAATATCTTTGCTCCCAAATATAAGCAAAATTTATGAAAAATATATACTACAAAAATTAAAAAAATTAAGTCAAGATATGGAAATAATTAACAAACATCAATATGGCGGATTGGAGAATAGGTCAGCGGAATTGGCAATTTTTGAAGTAATAAAAGCGGTAAAAACCTTTAAAAATAAAGGATACAATGTAGCCCTAGTAACATTGGACATAACTAAGGCATTTGATAGCCTAAATTTAAATAAATTAATGTTACTGCTAGAAGAAATGGGACTAGATCAAAATCTAAGAAATATATTAAATCATTATTTTCATAATAGATATACAATTATAAACATTGGTACACACAAGAAGAAACATGCGTTAATGACAGGAGTACTGCAAGGATCAGTTTTAGGTCCGTATTTATGGAATATGGTATTTTCTAGAATTTACAAAACTAAAATACCTGAAAATGTTAAAATTGTCACCTTCATCGATGACATAGCCATGATAATTGCGGATAAGAAGGAAAACATTATGGAAGTAAATATATGTAGAGTGTATAAGGAAATTGAAAAATTTTTAAATGATTATAATTTAAATATTAATATGACAAAATCAAAATATATTTTATTTAACAAAAAATTCAAAAACAAAGAATTAAATTTAACAAATAATAATATTAATATTCAATGTGTGACAAGTATAAAATACCTGGGAGTTACAATTGATAACAATTTAAAATTCTATAACCATTTCCATAATGTTAAGAATAAAATAAACAAATTTTACATATTTTTAATAAACTTTATAATAACAATAATAGAGTAAATTATAAAAAAGGACTAATTATGTATAAATCCATAATTATGCCAAATATAATCTATAGCAGTAGTATTTACGATGATATGTTAAAAATTAAAAGGTTTAAAACGTTAATAAGATCATTTCAAAGAACAATAGCTATTAAAATGATTAAAGGATATAAAACTACTAGTTATTGGGCTTCGAAAGTAATAGCCGGAATTATGCCTATAGACCTAGAAATACGTAAACATATTAATTTATTTTACATTAAAAACAATATTAATTTAACACACGAATTTAATCAAGTAGATTATATTAATAACAAATATAAATACGAAGGCAAACACTTATAAACAGTTTAAAAAAGTACTTAATCAATATTATTTAGAGCAATATCATGTGGAATACATATAGCGGCTTAACGTATATCAGTATTTTCCAAATATAAATGATAGATTCCGTAATACTTATTTTATTCCCAATTATTATAACACACAATTTATTACTGGACATAGTAGTTTCAAAACTTATTTAAAACGTTTCGGTATTGCTGAAACTGATAACTGTATTCGATGTAATTTTGCGGATACGGTTTATCATATCTTGCAGGGGTGTAATTGTAATGATATTGTAATAGAATGTAAAGCAGAAGAATTGGTAAATAGTAAATATAAAGAATTCAACATGTTAGCTATTGAGGAAATAAATAATAGAAAAAATTATAATTTGATATACTAAGATTTAATGTTCTTATATTGTTATTTCACTATTCATTTTAGATGATAATAGTATTATATCGAATTAAAAGTTAAGATTGTAAATGGAATTTAAAGTGGCATTAAACTTAATTGGATTGTCACTTTAAGTTTCATAATATAAAATTGTATTTCTATCAAATATACTATTTTTGGAAAAAAAAAAGTAGAAAGTTTCACAATTCTAAAAATATTTATATACAGCGACAAAGACGTGAAAATGGGCATGAAAACTATATAACGCGATGTATGTGCGAATCTCCGTTGCACATAATAGATGCTTCGAATACTAGTTCATTTTGTCTTACGTACAATGACCTAGTCATGATATCTGATAACGAACAATATACGTCAATGGTGATATCATATATATATATATTTTTTTTCTCTCCTCAACCTTACGGTTGGTGGGTTTGGATAATTTATAGCCATGTTAAATCCGTCTTCGGGAACACATTCGTGCTTTTATGTCGACATAACTTTCGTCATTTTTTATTTGTTCCATATATCCAATTCTAGGTCTTCCTTTACTTCGACTTCCGTTCATCTTGCCTTCAATTAACGTTGTCATCCATTCTGAGTGTCTGATCAAGTGCCATTTCATTTCTTCTTTTCTCTATTGTATTTCCAATTTCTCGTCGTTCATTTATCTCTTGTAGAACTTCATCATTGGTAATCTTACTCGTCCGAGGTATTTTCAGCATTCTGCGCCAACACCACATTTCGAACGCTTGTTGGAGCTTATCGTTTTCTCTTTTCAAACACGTTTCCGCTCCATATAGAGCCACACTCCAAATAAAGCTTTTTACGAAAAGTTTTCTGGTATTTAATGACATATTCTTTGATACCAGGAACGGTTTTTTTATGAATGCGTTTTTCGCGAGAGCTATTCTTCTTCTTATGTCTTTTACACTTCGACCGTCTGACGATATTATACTTCCCAAATAGAGGAACTCTGTTACTTGGCTATTGGCTAATATTCTGTTTGTTTGCTACAAGCCATGACTTTAGTCTTTTTGGTGTTTATGTTCATTTTTATTTGTCCTGTATAGCTTGAATTAACACGTTTAAAGATTCTTGCAGCCCTTTCTCGGTTTCCGCTATTACTGCTATATCGTCAGCAAATCTTACTGTATTGTATATTTTACCGTTAAGTTTTATCCAGTATTACTTTTATTTTCTAAATAAATATCCATTACCCCCTCAATGTAACTATTAAAAAGTAACGGTGAGAGATTGCAACCCTGACGTACTCCTTTGCCTATTTTTGCTTTTTGGTCACCTATGAGTACAGATTGATTTTTGTACATTTGAAAAAGCAACCGTCGATCCCTGAAGTCTATACCTTGCTCCTTCGATGAATTAAATAATATATTCCAATCTACATAGTCGAAAGCTTTCATCTACAAAAGCGATGTATACGGTTTTTCCTATTTCCAAAGCTTTCTCAATTATCAGACGTAGGGAGAGTATAGCTTCTCTTGCGCTTTTGCTTCTTCTGAAACCGAATTGATCATCTTTAAGGTTATTTTCAATTTTCAATTCTATCCTATAGTATAATATCCTGGTCAAAATTTTAAGAGCATGAGATAACATATTCAGAGCTCTGTAGTTTTTACATTCTTGAGCGTTATGCTTTTTTGGTATAGAGACCAGCATACCCTGCTCGAAATCTTTAGGGATGTTTCCTTCCATATATATTTCATAAATAAATAAATAAATAAAGGTGTATTTATCAATTTTCATAATAATTACACTGCTACAAAATATATCACGGATACCGAAAACATGATTCTTACTCCGTATAATATAAAGGCTAGAATATAAAGTCGGATATAATAAAGAACAAGATAAAATCACAGGCACCACCAAAACCTGCATGCTAATAACAAAGCTAAAACATTAAATTTAAAAGATTATACATATTTTAACATGTAGTACTACTAGTAATCAATAATTGTATATGTACTATCTAGTACATAATAGTTTAGCTAATAAAGAGCCGGTGACACATTACAACAACGTATGTTTAATCCGTTTATGCTTATAACGCTTATATTTTAATTGTAAACTAGTTCTAGTATAATCACCTATATCATTAATTATTTTAAATTTACTCAATCTACAGGAGTCAAAAAATTTTTTTGTATGGCGCTTAATTACATCATCTATACCTGGTAAATGTAAAATACGATGCATGCGGTCAGTCCTTGTAAAAATATGGAGACTAAGTATTATCCTACAGCACTTGTTCTGCAGTCGCTGCAAGCATGACGTGTTAGATCTGGAAATGTACGACCAGATTGGGCAAGCATATAGCATAATGGGCCTTAGACTTATATATTAATAATTTATTAGCAGAATTAACCTGGCAACGTTTATTAAAAACCGGAAATAGTTTAAAAAGTGATGCATGTACTTTGTTAGATATGTATTCAATATGTTTGGTGAAAGTAAGACCTTTATCTAGTATAACACCTAGATATTTAATGTGCGTTTTCCAGTCAAGAGATGTGTTGTTAACCACTATGGGTGTTAAACAAGCATGACGTATTTTAGTGAATAAAATCGATTGAGTTTTCTCAGAATTGATTTTGATTTTCCATTTATTGAAATAAGTATTTAACTTCATATAACCATTAGTTAATCTTCTTTTTATTGTGTCAGGTCTAGATGATGAGCAATAAATTGCCGTATCATCGGCATATAAAGCCAACTATTTCATTCAGTAAATTGAATAATATGTGTTTGGTTTTTTCCCCTAATAATTTAAGCAGTTCTCCAGGTATTTAGTCGACTCCTACCGCTTTATTGGGTTTCAAATCCTTTACAGCTCGTTCAAATTCATTTTTCAATATAGGTGGACCCTTCTCGTCTTCTTGTATTTCAGCTGGTTCTTTCAGGATTGAATCATCAATCGGGTCTCCGCTGTATAACTCTTCAATATATTGTTTCCATCTGTTCTGAATCTTCTTTTCATCGATATATATATATATATATATATATATATATATATATATATATATATATGTATGTATGTAAATGGGCATATGCTCAGTGTAATATTACGTCAAACGTGAGGGTGTAATTGAAAACAAGATGAGGGCACAAACATAATTAAGGAAGTTGTAAAAAGTTTCTGCGCGAAAGAGAAGAAATATATGATCCCATCTCTCACAGCCCTTCGTATAAATAAATAAAGCGACCCTTTTTAGGGCATTAGCTCGTTAGAGTAGAACTCTTCGCGCGTAAAATATACGTAAAACTCGCCGTAGGCTGGCAGAAGGTGGAACGATGAAGGACTGATTCACGGGAAAAGCGTCAACGTGTAAAATTGCCTCATCTGGCGTTTTAAGATTTTATCGTTAAAGATCTTTAGAAACTTTAACTCCTAAATATAATAACGATAATACTAAATAAATCGAATCGAATGAAATCTACTTATTTATAACATAATGTTAACAATGCATTTATAATTATTTACTAGGAACTTTTTCTTATTTATTTATTTTTTTTTAAACGTCCCACTGATCTTTGGACCACAATTGACAATGATATATTCAACACATTTTCTTAATAACTTAAGCGTAAAAAAGTTTTATCAACTATTTTCCCATTGGAAAAGAGTCGATGTCTGCGTATATTATTTCCACGGTTTCCATGGTATGACGATTAGTTTTCTGAAACTATAATGATTAAACTGCCAGCGACTGTTGAACCATAACCGAAGTAGGCTGCCGTATACAATTAGTAGTTATCCGGTATCGAGGATATCTTGAGTCCATTTTATAATCTACGTAGATTGCTAGACAAAACATTGGTCGATGCATACATGATAATTGAACATTTGGATTGTTTTTTAACTCGCTAAAAAATTTCTTGTAGCGATTAGTACTCGCATACATATTCAACTTCTAAATCACGATGTAGCGTGATATTCGGAACAAAATATGGAGCATTTTGAACGGAGTATCTTCGACTGTAGTTGTTGAAGTCTGTTTAGGTTTGATTTGGCCGATGTGCTATAAACCTCCAGGCCATATCTCCATATAGGAGCCAGCATAAATAAACCATTCTTTTACAGAGTAAACTCGATGCTGATTTTCTTCGCATTATACATCGCAGGCTGTTGAGTCTTGATTTAATTATTTGGCACACACGTTGAATATGTGGTCTCCATGTGAGACGCCGATCGAAAATCAGACCCAGATATTTAACACTGTTGCGCTGTAGTAGTGTAACGTCGTTGATTTTTACAGGTTCGCAAGACCTTCTGTTTGGAGTGAAATGTTACTTGTCGGCTTTTTTCTGTATTGATTGTAATTTTCCATTTAGTAGCCCACGAACTACTCTTATTCAGGTGTTCTTGAACCATGACAGATGCGTATACTGGGCTTTCGTGTGATGCTAAAATACAGATATAATTTATATCTTCTGATTACTTCTTATATGCAAGATCGGTACTTCCAGGTACGTTATGAACACGCGCTCTCTGAGATTCATCCTGTTCTAGCAGGTGTACCGCAGGGTTCGGTCCTGGGGCCTACACTGTATTTGCTTTACACCGCCGACTTCCCCATTACTACGGATGTACACGCGGCTACTTTTGCAGATGATACTGCCTTACTCTCATGTAACACAGATCCGAACATTGCCAGTAATAACCTACAGAAAGCATTAAACAAAGCGGAACAATGGTTTAAAAAATGAAAGATAGGTGTTAATGAGAGCAAATCCGTTAACGTTCAGTTCACAAATAGGAAGGTTATAGTTCCACCTGTTAGAATCAATAACCTCATAATGCCTATTCAGCCGAGTGTTAGATATCTAGGTATGCACCTGGACAGTCGATTGACATGGCGGCACCATATAGACAAAAAAAAAGTAGGAACTTAACATACGTGTTAGAAAAATGAATTGGCTCTTAGGCAGGAATAGTGTTCTCTCATTGACCAATAAGCGTTTGGTATATACAACAGTTATAAAGCCAGTCTGGATCTACGGAATAGAGCTATGGGGTTGTGCAAAAAAAAAAACAATATAAAGGTGCTACAAACGTTTCAAAATAAAATATTAAGAACAATGACAGGTGCACCCTGGTACATAACCAACACAACTCTACATAGAGACTTGAATATTCCATATGTATCCGATGTTATAAAGCAGTACGCTCAAAGACATGTACTTAGACTGGAAAGTCATCCTAATACCTTGGCTCAAAGATTGCTGAACACCTCCAGTGACACCAGGAGGTTGAAGCGTAATAAACCTCTGGACCTTGTTTAAGGTAGCAGCTGCTGGGTGAGCACCACTGGGTGCTTCTCCGTCACGTTATTACATGGTCAAAAATTTTGCTAAATGACCTAGGGGGTCAGATTGTAAACAAAATTTAAAAAAAAAAAAAAATCCGCAAAAGTAGCTAACAATGTATTTTTCATGACCGGTATATCTGCTGTATAAATTGAGAACAGCAGAGGAGGTCCCAGTATACTTCCTTGGGGAATGGATGCACGAATTACATATTTCATCGATAATACTGAATTCAGTTTTACTTGAAAAACTCGGATCAGATAGATAGCTGTGTAATACTTTATAAATATATCATTCGGCATTGTCTCTTTCAGCTTGTATATAAAAGTCGTTGATGCCACACTCGATCGGATGCCTTTTACACATTTAGGAATATACCGTTGCAGTATTGTTTTCTCTCCAGGCATGTAGCGATACGATCGGTAATGCGGTGTTGAACGGTAGAATGTGCTCTACGAAACCCAAATTGGTGGCTGGGGATTATTATGTCGTCCTTTATAAGGGATTGAAAGATTTTGGATATGACATTTAATAGACTAATCGGTCTGTAAGATGACGTCTAAGTAGGGTTTTAATGCGGTTTTGCAATTAATATAATTATTGCCTCCTTCCATTTTCGTGGAAAGTATCCGGTTCTCAATATTGAGTTAAATATATATGTTAGAAGTAGGATAGTTTTTGGTGTGAGCTTCTTTAATATTTCACTTGTTATTTTGTCGTTTCCGGGTGCTTTTCTTAATAGCAATTTATTTATTATCGTCTGTACTTCCTGGTGGTGTAGAGTGCTTAGCTGACAGAGTAAGTTGAAATGGAGACTGTAGATTTCATTCAATCAGTTGATCACGCTGATAATTAGTTACATCTGGGTGTGGTTGAAAATTATTATATAGATATCTGTCAAATGTTTCAACCTCTGTTTTTGTCGATTTTAGCCCATTTTCCATTCTAATTGGTTGCTGCTTTTGCGACTGTTTTAAGTACAATTTTGTCGCTTTCCAAACATAATTGTCCTTAGGATTTAATGAAGAAAAAAAAGTTTAGGTTTTTTTCATCATTAAAATCTTTTATGCCTTTTTGTAACCGTCTGTGCAGTGAGTTATACTCTCTTTTTAATGATGGCTGTCTATCACGTTGCCAACGGGACCTAGCGCAGCGTACCTGCTGTATTAATTTTCTTAGCCTAATTGGTATATTATTTTCATTTTTTGTATTTGAGCGGTTATGTCTCGTTGTTAGATTACGTGCATTCTGTATATTGTTTATAATTTTTTCTACCGCATTTATCATTCTTGATTCGAATATTAGGATCCATCTTTCGATTCATGTATTCTGTAAACTTAGTCCAAATAGTGTTACTGTTAATTAAAGGTAACTCGTAACTTTGACATATTGGTCCAACTCCTAAGCAAGCAGTGACGGGAGCATGGTCTGAGTTTAATTCACGAACCATGTTACATGTTAATTTTAAGCACTGAAAATTTTTAGCATAATAGAAATCCAGTTCCTCAGGGTGTCGATTTCTGTGTGATGGCCAATAAGTAGATTCTGATTGGGCAATGATCGTTAGTTCCTCTGCATTTATTAATTTAGCGAGTAACCTTCCTCTTGAGTTGCTTTTAGTACAGTTCCAACTTTCGTCTTTAGCGTTAAAGTCGCCTCCAATAAGTAGTCTAGACCCGAGACTGTGTAATAAGGTTTTTATCCTTATGGCAATGTTAACTGTACACTCATGCCATTTTGTGCAGATATTCGCTGTCAGTAATTGATAGGCATAAGATACTTCGGAGTAGCTACTGCAATGGCTTATTTTAGAACGAATTAGAATCGCTACTCCTCCATGATATCTTCTATCAGGATGTGAAGCACAGTAAGTGCTATATCCACTAATAGAAAAGCTTTTATTTGTTAAATGTATTTCACATATAAGAGCAATATCAATCATATTTAAGTGTAGGAATAATTCGAGTTTTTGTTTTTTATTTACTATGCCGTTGCAGTTCAGGAATACATTAGAAGAATGTCAAAATCTTTGCATTTCACTTAAAACGAATGAAGATATTGACAATAGTGTCAACTTATTCACTAATCAAATAATAAATGCAGTGTATAAAAGCACTCCTTTAATCAAAAGTACAATAAATGTTACTACAGTTTACGCGGATTATGTTCGCAAACAAATAACAACAAAGAGACAACTAAGAAGACAGTGGATGAAAACGAGAAATCCGCGCGATAAAACAGCGTTAAATCACCAAACAAGAAAACTGAAAACCTCGCTTCATAATTTCAAAAACGATACATTTAAAGAATATGTAACTAATCTATCACCCTCAAAGGCTGGAAATTATTCGCTGTGGAAATCCGTCAAATATCTAAAAAAACCGACAACAAGAAGTGAACCTTTAAAAATGAATGATGATGACTACAGATGATTATAAGGCTGAGCTATTTTCCATGCATTTGGCCGAAACTTTTAAACCAAATAACAACCGATCAAAGGTTGAAAATGTAGTTCGTGAGTACTTAAATCAATCTTCAAGAACAACGACAATCAAGTTTTTTTCTCCGGCGGAAGTTAAGTCCACAATAATGAAATTGAACAACAAGAAAGCTCCTGGTTACGATTTAATTACCAGTCGAATTGTAAAATAACGAGAAAATCAATGGTATTACCGACGTACATTTTTAAAGCAATCATGAAAAATACGTTTTCTAGCATTACGGAAATTCGCTAATATAATTATGATTCAGAAACCTGGAAAACCTCTCGAATAAATAACATCCTATCGATAAATTTCTTTACTTCCAATCCTGTCAAAAGTTTTTGAAAAAATATTACAAAAAAGGATAAAAAAGATAATAGACAACGATAAAATAATTCCAAATCATCAATTTGGTTTTCGAACTGGGCACTCGACGTTACAAGTTCACAGAGTGGTTAAGAAAATTTAAGAGAGCTTCGAAAATAAAGAAATATTCTATGCAGTATTTTTGGATATTCAGCAGGCGTTTGATCGCGTCTGGCATCCAGTGCTACTTTACAAATGTAAAAAGACCTTGCCTGATTAATATTACAACATTATCAAATCCTATTTGGATGAACGATATTTTCGAGTTGCAATAAACGATAAACAATCATCGATACGCAAAATTTAGGCAGGTGTTCCGCAGGGGAGTTAGGCCTCTTCTTTACTCGTTGTTCATCAATGATATACCCGTAAGTGAAACCGTATTTGTAGCTATATTTGCGGATGATACGGTAGTGATGTCATCTCATCGATGTCCTAAAATATGCACTCAGCACGTTCAAAAGGCTATTAACAACATAGTTGAATGGTCGGATAAATGGAAAATCATTATCAATGAACAAAAATGCAATCGTATTCACCAAACCACGTATTGCGCGTGATAAATATAAGGTTACGATAAATTCAAAGTTATTAATTCAAAGCGAGTCTACTAAATATCTCGGTGTTCATTTGGATCAAACATTAACCTGGCCGAAACATATAAAAGCCAAGAATATCGAGCTAGAACTTAAGATGAAACAATTGGTATTGGCTGTTAGGACCTCGTTCGCAACTGAATATAAATAATAAGTTAATATTGTATAAAGCTATATTGAAGCCGATATGGTGGTATGCAGCAGAACTATGGGGATGTGCTTCGGCCACTAACGTGGAACGAATCCAGCGCAGGCAGAATAAAATACTACGGTTGATAGTTGCCGCTCCATGGTACGTCTCCAACAGGACATTACACACCGACCTACATGTAGAATATGTCGCTGAAGAGATTAAATCGGCAATTCATAGATACTTATCAAGAATACAACATCATTCAAATCCATTGGCAGCTAATCTACTTAATGATGAAATACCTAAAATACTAAAATGGAAAATAATGATAGATCTGGCTTAAAATGTAATACTACTCTAAGGCGGTTGGATTTGCTAATGGGCAAAACCACCATCTCCTTATACTTACTGACATAAAATCCAGTAGATAGATAATTATTTAAATTAGTTCTGGATTAGAGGGAAATAGAAAAAAAAAAAAAAGTTCACCAAGGGCACTTGTTAACCCACTGAGGCGGTAGCTAGTTGTTTCTATTTTATTTTTCCAAGTTCCCTCACATCCTATTAAAGATGTGTAACAATTAAAACTTGGCTGATGTATGAAGATGTTTCAGCACAACCGGATGGATCTTGTCTGGTCCTGATGAGGAGAGGAGCCCCGGACGTGGTGTTTAATACAGTGTTCTAGCTCATCTAATAATAATGGATGATTGTAATTCTACTCGTTACAAAAATCAAATCTAATTGGGGTAGCTTCTGTCCTTTGCTTAAGTCGTAAAAATTCTTTGTTATCGCTGGAATTAGACGATACAGTAGAAAAGTGGGAAGCCTACAGGTTGGCCATCTCGGCGATGTTAGTAATAAGAATCCTCCTTGTGTAATACACAGATACTTGACTGATAATTTTTCCCACTGATCAGCTTTCTTCCGCACTGCTGGAATCGGCTCATATTGGTTGATGAAAGATGTGAAAACTTGACATTCTTTTTTTGATGATCTTATGAGAGTGCGCGCGTGCGCCCCACGTTTACGATACTCGATAAGATTTACCAATGAATTGTATTTTTTAAATATCTTCAATGATTTTTTCCGCAGATTGATTTCCTTCGCAATATTGTTGTTCCACCAAGGTACTCGTTTTCTTGAGCGGGAGTTGACTGAGAACACAGGTATAGTCAAAAGTCCAGCTTGTATGATTACACTCGACATCCTCTTCCATATCATCCGTATGATAGGAATGAATTTTTGTACTGTCGGTGAAAAATGACCAGTTTGTTTCTTTTATTTTCCATTTCTGGCTCCGTGAAGGGTGAAAGTTAGAAATCTTAGACGACAGAGAGATGGGTTAATGGTCACTATCGCACTAATTCATGTGAGTCTGCCAGTCCTAATCATTTATCAGATCAGCGAAGACAAATGTGAGGTAGATAGAGGAAAAATGTCCTGTTTTTGGGTCTCAGTAAGTTGGTTGATCTTGTTTGTTTAATAAAGCGATATTGTGGTTATTGATAAGTAAATGTTTGATTTGATTTCCTCTAGAATTTTGACATCTAGCGCCCCATATACGGCTATGTGCGTTGAAATCACCAAGTAGAATAAAAGGTTTTGGTAGTTGTTTTATGATATTATTAAAATCATGTTTTCATGTTTGTTGGTTGGGTGGAATAAAAATATTGCATACAGAAATTGGTTTACAGTGGATTATTGGGATTAATATTGAGACCGCAACTTCTTGTATGTCGGATATAATTGAGAGCGGGACTGCTCGTGGGATCGAGTTGTGTAACACCCCCTAGCTTCGATCAGATGCGAGGTATCATCGAACCCGAATAATCTGTAATTGTGGATTGTTTACTGTTGGCTAATCTTCAAATGGAATTTTTGAATACAGATCACTGGAGGTTGGTATTGGGCTATTAATAATTCGGTCAGGTGCGAGAATGCACCGTTCATATTCCATTGCGGGATTTTATTAATGCTTTTTTATCTCAGTTTCCGAGTCAGTGGTACTGCCACGAACTGCATTGATCAGTCTGATTAATTTGTTCTTACTTGCCCAACTATAAAATTTTTCAGGATTGGTAATGAGTTGGTAAGTTGTATTGGATCTCCGTTCAATTGCTTTACTGCTTCGATGTAATTCGTTTATGTAAGAATCGCAAATATGATGTCTTCGAACTGGTCGGGTGTAACTTTATAACAGTCTGCATTTTGTTCCATTTCCTCTTTGGATGCTTTGATTGTGATTAAAAGCTGAACGGTTTTATACTCCGTTGATTTCAACTTCTTTGGTTTAGGTGGATGTTTCTCAATATTTGTACCAGGGGTCGCTTCATTTGATGAAGCGGAAGTGGAAGAAGAAATCGCTCGTGTGAAAGCTGAAATTGAAGGAAGATTTATCATTGTCCATGTTGTGGCAGTGCATTAGTTCTTCCTCTGTGGATTCACACATCAGCACTATCTGTAACTGGAGAATACTTGTTTGACATTAATGGATCTGAACAACGGGCTGCTATGTGACCTCTCAGCTTACATCGGTAGCATATTAAGCCTTCTTCAGCTAAAAAGATCCTATATGTAGTGTTGTCATGCGTGATGACTAAAGTATCAGGTATAATGGCGGTTGAATCTGAGTCAACATAAAACTGTTTTTTTGTACGTTAGAATATGGGCTAGCGCCGACGATGCAAAGCAAGGTGGTGATAGGCGACGACAGCGGTATGTTGTGGTTCATTGATTAAGCGGCGGATGTTAAGGGTTTGATTATTAATAATTCGATTTTGGTGAATAATGTTGTCTACTATTTGCTTCGAAGTGAAAAAGATACAGAATCTTTGATTCGACACGCGATATACTGCTTTTATAAGTTGAGGATTGAAAAACTTGATAGTAATGATTATATATATATATATATATATATATATATATATATATATATATATATATATATATATACGTCTGTACTAATCATCTCTGGTTCGTAATATTTCTTTATAAACATCGATACGATGACTTCTGCTTTGGAAGTCTATATCGCGTTTTAATATTATAATTACTTGTTTAACATTCAGTTAAGACCATAGATAAAAATTTGAACAGTAGTTTCGTAAACAGTAAAGAACTGATGATGTTAATTTAATCATCAACGACCGCCGGTAGATCGTGATGGTTGGCTGTATTATTCGAAAAACTTGCAGAACTACAACTTCACTTTTAACGTCGGTTTTAATATTTAATTAAGTTAAAGTCATTTCCAACAGAGAGATAGAAAATTGAAGATGAATATTAAAAAAGAAAAAGTTGAGACGACGAGTTTTCATAAAGTTGCTGTCTAGCTGAAGCAAGAAGCAAGTCTGTAATTGAGGCGCATAAAAAAACAAAAAAACAAAACGAAAAAACAAAATGGACCCGAACATAATATAATATGACAAGTTGCGACAACAGTTAGGAGCGGTGTTAATGTTACAGCAATAAAAGAGGTCAAAAAAAAAAAACTAGTTAAATTCGTTAAAAAAATTTTCTTCGACAAAAAAAAACACAAAGCTTTTATCGACTGTTAAGCCGTTATCGAGTGAATATTTAAAAAGGTAAACATATTTCAATTAAAAAAATATTAATTTAAAATTACAATTCAGAAAAACTGAGCGAAATGAAGAACAGAATTAATAAAAGAATCTAATATTTTTTTTACTTTGAATATTTTTATCTTTTTAAATATTCACTCTCGATAACGACCTAACAGCCGAGAAAAGACTTTTTGTATTTTTTCGTATATATAAAAAAAAAAAAAACTTTTAACGATTTTAAACCCAAATCCTCTTAAATATCTATAAATCTATAATCCTATCATGAATCAACAATGGGTGTCAGGTATACTCACCAGCCAGTAAATCTATATTAACAACATTAGATACAGTACATTATGCTGGACTTCGATCCATCCTTGCAGTACATCCCTCATCACCATCAAAGAGCTTCCGTGCATTAGCAGGATCTTTTTATATACTACAGAATACTTACCTCTATTTAAGCCGTCTGCTTAGTTAGCTACGATAAAACATTTTCATACACCAAAGAACGTACATCGCCTAACCACCATTTTGCAAATGACCCTATACCAAACCTACTTAACATACTATCAACATATCACATAAGCTTCATTCCAAAATCAACATTGAATTACAACACACTCAATCCAACTGAGCGATGGCCGCACTTCTCTGGATGCAGAGTTGTATGGAATTATGTACTGTATTCAGTACATCGGATCAGCAGTACTTCCATGTCGAAAAGCATAGGTTATAGCAGACTCCCTCTCCTCTCTACAACTAATATGCCGTCAAGACAATAAAAATACCATAATATTAGAAATTCAACATAATCTACACACACTACAAAAAGAAGGAAGGGAAATCCGCTTTCTGTGGATCCCAAGTCACATTGGGATGCACGGTAGTGATAAAGTAGACCTTGAAGCTCGGTCTATGGTACTTTCAGCAGTACCAGAACACTCACCACCTCCGTCGACATTAGTACACGTACTCATGAATAACAGTAAACAGGAATGGACCACCGACTGGACCTCACAAACAACCTTCCTTAGGAGCATAAAATCAACCATAGAACCTTGGTGGCCTCCAGATGACACAAGCAGAAAAGAATATGGTACCCTAAATCGTCTACATGTGGGTCATACAGCCGTGTCACACAATTATCTTTATACCAAAAGCCCCCGCCAACAAACTACTGCCCCCTATGCGGACATTTAACAGAACCAACAGTCACACATTTAATCTACAACTGCCAAATACTCACACCACAAAGACTAAAACACAAAATACAGGGCCCGATACATAAAATACTCTCAAAAAACCCTGAATCAATAGGCAGTATTCTGGCTTTTGCAAGAGAAAGCGGACTCCTAGCATTCATATAAACTAGACCCCTGGTAGTTACAAACGGCATATGGAGATTTACCCAACATTTAAAAAAAAAAAAAAAACTTCTTTTACGTTGTCTTAGCAAAAAAAACATCACTACATTCCACATTCTTAAAAATAAAATTATATATATAATAATTAATTTTATTCGTCGTCAATTATTTAAATATTGAATTATCATATATTATTATTTTTCTAAAATAAAGCTTCTTTTACATTTCGAAAATTTCTACCTTTTTGTGTGGGTTGTTCGGTGGTTGTTGATGTTTTATCAGAAGCGAGGAAAATAAATTAAGTTAGGACAAATAAAATAAGGAAACTAAGGAACTCCGTTTTAAGGAAAGTTGCGAAAAACCAGAGAGAGAAAATAATTCTCGAAAAACGGCAGCTGTCGTATAATTCGCTGAAAATGAGAATTTCCCATCCGGTCTCTCTATAGGCTACCGATAATGAAATTTAAGAGAATTTTTATACCGCATCCTACGAGCGGGACCTATCTATTACAACCGTGCTATCGAACTTTGGCTAGCCAATCGCTGTTGGGTGGTTTTTAGAGTTTTAAACTTTATCCGCTAATATCCCGAAGGAAAATATTAAAGTTTATACGATATTTATCGCTATATACCCTACCGAAAAAATAGATTAACGAGAAAATCGTCTAAAATCTGGCTTCTGCAAAATTCTGCACTACTTGCAGCGCCTATTTTAAGAGTTCTAAAAAAAATGTTATATGTATATATATATAATATTATATATATATATATATACATATATATATATATATATATATATATATATATATATATATATAAGTATATAATTCGACTGTGTAAAATGGCAAAAAATGTGGAAAATACTTGTAGAAATGGGAACGCCGCAACACTTAGTACGACTAATTAAATCCTTATGACTCCAGTACCGGTAAAGTCAAAATAGCTAATAGTTTAACAGAAAGCTTCACAGTAGGAAAGGGTGTCCGCCAAGGTTGTATATTAAGTCCAATCCTCTTTAATATATGTAGCGAATGGATATTTAGAAAAGCCTCTGAAGACTGGAACGGGGGTGTAAAGATTGGACGAAAACGAATAAATAATCTAAGATATGCAGATGATACCACCTTAATTGCCGCATCAGAAGATGAAATGTTAAAATTTCTGGATAAAATAAAAGTCATAAGTCAAGAAATCGGACTTGAAATAAATAAAAGTAAAAGCAAAATTATGATTATCGATAAACAAAATAAAAATAACCATGTACAATATATGGGCGATCTACAAGTAGTAAACGAATATATGTATCTCGGGACGATTATTACCAGCAGAGGAGGATGCACTGAAGAAATTAAAAGGCGAATTGCAATTGCAAAGACAGCAATGTCCAGATTATCTAGAATTTGGAAGAGTCATGATGTAACTATACTGACGAAAATACGTATAGTGAATACATTAGTGATGTCAATCTTCCTCTATGCTTCGGAATGTTGGACTCTCAAGAAAAAAGACGTCCGCACCATAGAGGCGTTCGAAATGTATTGTTGGAGAAGAATGATGAGAATACCATGGACGGCAAAGAGATCTAACATTTCAATTTTGCAGGAGCTTGGAATAAACATACGGTTGAAAGACGTGGTACAGCAAAGGATTGTTACCTATGTAGGACATATTTTCAGGAATAATGGTCTTGAAAAGCAGATTATACAAGGCAAGATGGAAGGTACAAGAAAACGTGGGAGAACACCGTTAAGATATATTGATCAAATAAAGCAACTGGTCGGAATACCACTATGTCAATGGATAAGATTGGTCGAAGACAGAACAAAATGGCGTAGACTTGTTCAGCAGATCGGTTCATAAGATTCACGATGCTCGGATCGAGTGATCGACGAAGAAGAAGAATATAATAATATACGTAGAATATACAATTTTGTACAAAATTATACATGTAGGTGTGTCGGTGAGTATTTGAGTATTTGTATATTCATTTTTGTAATTGGAATGGTATCTAAATTGTATATATATGTTATATATAGGTGTGGTGCGTTGTATATCTGTAAACTATAGATATACGATGGTTAAAGTAATTATCGAAATATTTGTTGCTCTGTCAACGCATTTGTCATGCGTCGTATGAGTCCTCGTTAGATACCGTAGATGCGGTTATCACTATATTACATATATAATAATCGATATTGGCAAACGGCAGGCCAGTAATTAATAAGAATTTTGTATATTTATAAATTTAATTTTTATTCATATATCAAATTTTATTGTATTTATTTTTTAATACAGACACTACCGTGATATAAATCTTTATGTTTCTATGTGCACGGTTATACCTATTAGTATATTCTTTTTTTTTTTTTTGTTTTTTTTTCAATCTATTGATTGGTTGATTAATGAATTTTCTTCCATTCCTCTCTTCTTCTGTTTAGTTGTTTTAATTTTTGATAGTTCTTTGTTCCCATATCCTCCATAACTTGTTCCATGAATCTTCTTCCTGGTCTACCTCTTGTACGTTTTCCGTCCAATTTTCCTTCTATTAATTCTGTCAGTAACTCATTATGCCGTAACACATGTGCAATCTATTTCTTCGTTGAGAGATAGTTTTCATAATATGTTTTTCTTCCTTGAAGTATATTCTTGTACGCGTATAAATTATAAGCGCGTAATTATTTGCACGAAAGCTTCGTATATCCGTGCTTGATATTTTTAAATTTTATTGTTATTCGATCGGTTGTGTGATCAGTGTTACGGTGTTGTATTTGTACGTCTAAAGTGATTTCGGGTTTTCCCCCATTTTTTTTATTATTAAACATTTATAATAGGCAACGGTATTAATTGCAATTAAGCGTTACGTCAATATTAATAATTCATTTTAATAACGGGTATTTAATTTTTTTTTTGTTTATTCATACTATTTAACCAGCGTTTGCGCATTTTGCGCATAGTCGGGATTTGTATATATATATATATATATATATATATATATATATATATATATATATATATATGCTGTCACCGAAACTGTTCACAGCTGCACTTCAAGACAGCATCGGAGCGATTAAATGGGGAACTGCAGGTATGAAACAAAAATTTAACGCAACTTCTATACGCGGATGACATTGCATTATTTGCAAATAACCTGGCAAATTACAAGAAATGATCAGTCGATGATAAATGCGCACAAATAGGGCTTAAAATCAATATAAATAAAACTAGATATATGCGCAATGAACTTGTAAGAGATAAATACAAGGACATAAATATAAGCACCCCCAAAAAGTGGAAATGGTTGATCACTTCATCTATTTAGGACAATTAATTAAAGTAAACAACGAGTTAGAAAGTGAAATATCCGGAAGAATACAATTAGCATGGATGGCATTCTCGAAGCTTCGAAGCATATTTAAGCAAGTTAAAATACCGATAAGCCTGAAAACGAGTTGCCAGTTTTAACATATGCTAGTGAAACATGGATATTAACAAAAACAAATGGAAAGGTCTATGCCGTTGACGAAAAACAATAAAAGTTAAAAATGCAATAAGTATTATTAAACATAGTAAATGGAGATGGTGCGGACATGTGGCTAGAGCCGAAAACCGCTGGATAAGTGCGTCAACATCGTGGAAACCTGAGAGCAAACGAGCATTAGGACGACCAAACGATGGATAGATGAAATCCAAAAGTTCAGATCAAATTGGCGGGATGAAGCTCAATATCGCGGCGTCTTGGAAAAGTTGGGTGAGGCCCCAGCAGTGGACTGATAATGGCTAATGAAGAAGAAGAAGATATATATATGTATTTCGTTTGTAACTTTTGTTCGGCAATAGCGAAATATAATTTGATTCGATTATTATTACTATTATTATTATAAACCTATAAAATTTCTACAGAAATCTGTGTTAAATATAATAGTTGGAAATAATACTGTAGAATTACAGGTAAACCTCCTCAATGTGAATAGTCTGTTGTATACTTTAAATCTAGTAAACTTTTTGTTAAAAAGTAATGCCCTATATATTTCGGCGTATGAAAGTAGAACGAGAGCGGATGGTGAGTATAGAGCAAATGTTCCCCTAATTAATAAAAGTAGAATGAAGATGCAGACTCCCTATGCTGGACCTGTAATGTACAACTCGCTATCTAGGAAACTGAGAGTAGATGTAATTAATTATAAACGGGGCCGCAAAAAATTATTAACTAAATATTTTCTATCGAAAGACGGTAATTCATAAATTAGCTTAGTATGTGAAGTTAGTGCCGCGTTTGATTTTGTGTAGCAGGTCAAATAATTTAAGTTTCTTTGTAATTTAACGGCTAATACAGCTAAGAATTTTATTTATTTCCATTATATGCGTATACGTGAATGTGTACGTAGATTTATATACGTATATTTATGTGTAGAAATGGGACTATTATTTTTTAGGTATATGTATATAAATTTATAGTTTCCTTAATGTGTAAACAATTTAATTTTACTTGTGTGTTATTTTAAAAAGAAACATCTCTTGTTATGTAAATGCGGCATTGACATGTTAAGATGTTTATTTGTTTCAATTAAAAAAAAAAAAAAAATTAAAATAAAATGATTATAATCGTGTAATGAATTGCCAGCTTATATGTTATTTCTTTAATTTTTTTTCTTATATTCATAACCTAGCGCATGTGCATATATGCACAATGCTAGGAACGTATCCGTTAAGTCCGAATACATGTAATATACATTCTACATTTATAAGGATACACAATAAATGATTTGATTGGATTTGATTGATTGATTGATTATTATTATTATTAATAATAATATGATTATTATTAAATATAAACATCATAAATATAAAGATAAAGCAACCTACTGCATAGCTTATTGTTATCTGTAGTGGTTTTATTATATATATATATATATATATTTGACCCCTTAAATACTTCATATTATGTTGGAAAATATTCCAATAGAACTATCTCATTGAACGTCAATCAGCAGTTTATATTATACGTTAATCTTAATCCGTTATATTGTAGTACATATATATATATATATATATTATAAATAATGAACATTTTCTGTATCATTACTGTAACAATAATTACATCATATTTTATTATAAATAATCTTTAATTCATTCAAAATAGTTTGCGAAAGAATCGTGTCCAGTTAATATCTGAGACGTGTAAAATATTAAAATTTTTATCTTTAAAACGAGCTAAGGTATCGGGGAAAAACCTTTTAATTAATTTATCGTTAGCTTCTATATCGTATCTAGAAATTCAACAAGAATTAAATTATCGATATATTTGAAATTACTGCTATTCAGTTAACCACATTGAGAGTTTAATTCGTTTTTCAAGATAAGTTATCTTTTTTTAATATACAAGTCTATTGACAACACACGTGCTAAAAAACCTGTAGAGAAATATTAGAGTAGCAGACTTCCTCAATGCCCTTCGCCGAATGGTATCGGTAAAATTCGATTTCAATTTTTTCTTTCCTTTTTTTTTACGATTTCTCCGATCGTCATTTTCTTTTTTTGTTGTTTTTGCAGGTTGTCGAAAGTATTATGAACTCGTAATTCAGTCAAGAAGAAATAAAAACTACTAAAGGATACTGAACTTCAAAGTGCGTATTGTTTATTCACAAAACCAATTGGGGTTGCCTATTCAGCTAATAAAAATACCGAGCATAAGGATATTTTTAACAACCTGTTATGAAAAAATCACCAGGTTTTTCCTGGAAGCTTGTATATTGCTTTCATTCTTGTTTTAATACATACGTATATATATATATATATATATATATATATATATATATATATATATATATACTAGAAGACCCGACCACGCGTTGCTGTGGCTAAAGTTTTTGTTTTTTGTTGTATTACATTGTAGTAAACTATTCAAGGGGAGTGGTAGGAGAACATCAATCATGAAGACCATTATGCTTTTTTACATAGATGCCATTTGTAAAATCGAAAAAATTTTCATATTACAAAGTTGTTAGTAAATAACATGTGACACTTAAAATTATGAATGAGGTAGGTAGGGCAGATAGTTTTAAATCTTTAACAATAATATTTTTTAATTCGAATTATAAATACGTTTAATTTTAATTTAATTTAGCACTAATCGGTGCATAATATTTTTGGTTAACCTGTCTTTAGCTAACATACAAATAGATTCGATGGTTTTCCTACACGTGAACATGCAACATATAGTTGTCCATGAGAAAGAGTTTCGAACAATGAATTAAGATATATATCCCATGCTAAATGCATTGTAGACACGGCCTAGCCCAAATTGGCCAGAAAAATTTTCAAAATCAAAAATTGAATTTTCAACTCGTGATTTCTAATTTTTAATAAATTTACTCAATTACATAAATTATAGATCCCGACGTCTATTTTCGTATAAAATTGACCCGAGACCGCTATCTATCATAGGAGCCCCAAAAAGGTCCCAAAACCACAAACACGTTTAACCCACTACCATCGTTAGACGCGTATTTTAATACCGCTTAATTTTTGTTTAATTCATTTTCTGAAATTCCTAATCGTTCCCGATTTATCGCGAAAAAAGTCGATTTTGAAAAAACCGTAAGGTGACCAACCCCCTTTTGAAATTTTCTGGTTCAATTTGAATTTTTTTTCGCGGTTTTTTCGCTTTATACGATAGATCTTATATAGAAAACACAACCGTTAGAATCGTTTACAAATTTTTACGTCGCTCGCTATGCCTTGCCAAAGGTGGTAGGTCAGGAAAATTCGTAACTCAGGACCCATCGATTGTAACGAAAAACGGTTTTCTGTTTCGAATTCGTCATTTTAACATCTATCAAATCGGTTCTATAAAAATTTTTCCAAAATCGAAATTTTAATGACACCCCTGAAGTATTTTTTTTTTAATTTCGACGACGACTTAGTTTAAGAGGTTTTTTTACGACGATCAAATTAGGTAATAACAATTTTTTCCGTATCTCTAAACGTAAGCGATTTATAGTCGAAAATATAAACGCTGGCAGAATTTTTAAAAATCGAAAATGAAATTTTCAACTCGCGATTTCTTGTTACCTACCGGTTAATTTTAGTAACGTTTACCTAATAACGTAAATGATAGATCTCCACGTCTAATTTCTTTTAAGACCAATCCGAATCCCTTACCTATCATAGGGGCCTCAAAAAGGGCCCAAAACTCCAAAACCCTTTAACTGTAATTTTCTCGGCGAGTATTTGCTATAAAAATATGGCAATACCATAGTTAGACGCGTATTTTAATCAAGCGTAACTTTCGTTTAGACGATTTTTACAAATTTCGAATCGTTCCTGAATTATTGCGAAAAAATCGAAAGGTTCTTGAAATTTTTGGGTTCGGTTTGAAATGTTTTTTTGCGGTTTTTTCGCTTTATACGATAGATCTTATATAGAAAACACATATTCAACCGTTAGAATCGTTTAAAAATTTTTACTACCCACGCTACGCCCTGCCAAATGTGGCAAGTCGGCAATTTTGAAAAATTCGTAACTCAAAACCTATCGATCGTATTTGAAAACGGTTTTTTGCTTTGAACTTATCATGCCGTTATCTATGAAATCGGTTCTTACGAAATTTTACAAAAATCTAAATTTGAAAATGTGACCCCCCCAAAAAACCTCATTGCGACTATAAATTGAGATGTAAGCTATCCTATCTTTCAAGTTGGATCAAACTGCGCACGGTGTGCAAATTTGATTAAAATCGGCTAAGTAGTTTAAGAGTCCATTGAGGACAAACATTGTGACACGAGATTTATATATATATATATATATATATATATTATATATATATATATATATATATATATATATATATATATATATACACGACAATCACTCCAACTGCAATACAAAAAATATAAACATAAAAGAATTAAGCATGCGCTTCTCTAAACTGCATGGTTACCTAGCTCGAAACCACGCTATACACATTAAATTTTGTTTATTATCTTAAGCTATATAATAAGAATTATGTACACGAAAATATGGATATGTATAAGAAGATGCGTTCACTATATATATATATATATATATATATATATATATACATATATATGTATCACTATACATTAAATAGATAAATTAGTAAAGTTAAGCAGGGTTTTTATTTGTATTTTTTCCCTGCAGTTGTTTTTATTTTCTTATTCCTATATTAGTATTAATATTAAATCAAATATCGCACAGTATTTGCAATTATGTAAGCTCGGTATGTGTACATAAATGGGAATTGTAATTTATTTATTAAGCTGAAATATACTTATTATTATTACTATTATATATATATATATATATATATATATATATATATATATATATATATATATATATATATATATATATGCAAAAATTATCATCAAAAATAAAAATATAAATCATCCTAATATTATTATCGCGTGGAACGTAATGGCAAACCACCACACACAACGCCATAGTAGATTACAAAAGTATAAAATTATAAATTTTTTGTTAAAATTATAAATTTTTGTTAAGAAGCTTTTAAAGTTCCTACGTAATGACTAAACGACCGTGCGAAAGGTCGAACGCGGATTTAGAGTTTTTTGTGCCCGCCACGTTCGAGTACTAATGTGCGTCTATTAATTATTTTTCGAAAACAAAATATTTATACGATTCTTCGGTTTAGTGAAATTTCAGCGTTAAGTATTTGTTATTACCGCGAGAAAAAAGTCGGCATTCGGGTTCTAGCTTATTTCAGTTGTTGGTTTTTACAATTTTAAATTATCCTTATATTTTTTCGTTCGTGTAAACAAACTCTGTTTGAAAATTTCTAGCGTATGCCCTAATCGACACATATATTTACATATATTTCAATTCGAGAGCAACATTATGTAAGTACATTCCAAATTTCCAGTATAGCGAGTGTGTGCACGTATGGACAGTTACTGTATTTTTCTTTTCATTTATGTGTGTACAACACTCCGATGTGTATTTCGAGTGATCGTTTTTATGAGGCACTTGTATAAACGTGTTTTGTTTTTTTTAATTATTATATTACTTTAATAATTTAATTATATTTTTCTTTTCTTTTTAATTTTTTCTGGTTTAATTCAATTGTATACTTTTCATATATATTTCTATTACAATCTATGGGAGGGGGGAAGATCTTAAATAAATAATAATTATAAATACTTATGTTCTAAAAATAGAAGGTACTACGCTCGCCATGTTCGATGATGATACCGTAATCCTTGCTGTTGCTAAAGTAAAAATCGATTACATATTACGAGACTCGACAAAACGGGCTTGTGGATGCGGAATTGGATAATTAAGTTAAACGAGACAAAATCACTTCATGATACCTACGAAATGCGTCCGATAGACGTATAACTAGGTGTAAACAGATACCAACATCTGCTTCAACCAAATATCTAGGTACTCACCTAGAGGTAAGGTTAACCTGGAAGCTCCGTATTAAAGTTAAGTCCGATCAACCTAACGTCAGAATCCGCCAACTTTATTGACTACTAGGAATTCACGACAAATTTAATGCTGCTAATCTGAATGCGGTTATTACGGGAATTTGTCAAAAATATTTGACGGCAAATAGAGTTAAAAACAAAAAATGCATGACGGAAGAAATACTAGATGTAATGAATAAAAGAAGAAGCCACAAAAACAGGAACGAAGACGAATACAAACGTCTGAATAAATTGGTTAAAAAAATGATTAGAGAAACTAAGAACAAGTGGATGGAAGAGCAGTCCGAAGAAATAATGAACCTAGCTGAAAAACATGACTCCTTTAGAATGCATAAACAAATGAAATCTATTACTAGAAAAGGTGTGAGAAATTCATCAATGTGTCTGTTAGATGAATATGGCATACCCATTGTTGATCAAGAGGAAAAGAAAAAAGTATGGAAAACTTATATGCAAAAATGATTCTGTGAACATCACTCAAGGAATCTTACTATTCCTAATAACCTAGAAGAGAGTCCACAAATTTTAGAAGCGGAAGTAAGACATGCAATTAAATTAATCCCTGGTAGGAAAGCTACTGACCGAATTCCTGCAGATGTAATCAAGCTGTTTGATGACAAAAATATCAAAAAATTGTCGGAATTATTTAATAGAATTTATATGTGCGGTGAAATACAATCTGAATGGCTGAAATACTCTTTTGTGCTTATAGCGAAAAAGCAATATTCTAGAGAATGTGGCGATTACCGCACAATTAGTCTCATAAGTCATCTCTTGAAAATCTTCCTGAGAATTATTTATCATAGAATTCGAGATAAGTGTGTGAATATAATTCAAGTGATACTCAATTTGGTTTTCGTAATTGAAACCAGAGACACTCTACTGGCAATTAACATCCTGCTTCAAAAACACAGGGAAATGAACAAAGACGTATTCATTTGCTTTCTTGATTACGAGAAGGCGTTTGATAGTGTATAATAAACTAATCGACATTCTGCTATCTGTCGGTATTGATGACTACGATCTTAGGATAATTAAGAACATGTATTGTAATCAAACAGCTGAGCTCATTCTAGGAAAGGGTGAAAGCGTTGACTTCGATGTGCAACGCGGAGTACGACAAGGTTGCATTCTTTCACCTCTGTTATTTAATCTGTATGCCGACCATATGTTCAAATCAGCCATCGGTGATATGCTAATAGGAGTGCAGATAAATGGGAGAATTATTAATAATCTGCGGTATGCAGACGATGTGGCGATTCTTACAAATAATGGAAAAGACCTTCAACACCTTCTCAATAAACTGAACACAGTCGGTAGCTCATATAATTTGAAGATAAATGTAAAAAACAAAACAAAATGGATGATAATAAGCAAAGAGAATAACCTTAACACAGTTTTCATTAAAATTAATAAAATTAATAACAGGAAGATTGAAAGAGTGCAGAAGTTCAAATACTTGAGCTGATACATTACGGAGAATCTAGACCTAGATACAGAAATAAAAATGCGATGTAACTACACCCGAAGTTCCTTTGCCAGTATGCGGGATCTCCTTTGCAATAGATCCTTACGTTTAAATGTACGTCGAAAAATGACGCGGCGCTATATATATCCGATTTTATTATATGGAATTGAAGCATCAACATTAAACAAAAGGCGAATAAATAGATTGGAGTCTGTAGAGATGTGGCTATATAGAAGGATGTTGAAAATACCATGGATAGACAAGATATTAAATCGAAAAGTCCTAGAGATGGCCAAAACTGAGAGAAGCTTAATAAAATCAGTTATTCAAAGGAAAATAAAGTACTTCGGCCATGTAATTAGAAGAGATAAATATAAACTACTACAATTAATTATCCAAAGTGGATGGGAAAATAAGTCGAGGAAGACGAAAAACATGCTGGTTGGATAACATTAAGGAATGGACGAACACATATACAAAAACTAATGCAAGAAGCCACAGAAAAGAAGTTTTGATTGCTAACATACATGATCGCCAACGCTCTTCGTAGAGTAGGGCATCGGAAGAAGAAGAGGGCATAACTCGAATTTAAGTTCGTATCATAAAAGACAGATTTATCTGTTTATGATCAAACCTATATGGACTTTCGATTTGGAGCTGTGGGGGATGTGCTGCAGCAACATGCAATCGTGCGATTATCTAGAGAGCACAGAATAAAATTTTACGCCTGATCAAAAGAGCGACATGATTTACATCGGGACGACCTGCAGTTGAATGGATGAAGCAATTCGCGAATTTGCATTCGGCGACTTAATGTAAATATAGAAGCACAGAAATTGCCGAATACGGGGGAAAACTTAAACTATTAAGTTTATAAAAGTTATTCATATCGTGTGTATTATTAGAACATACCAATGAGCTATGCATCTACATTATTTTCTTTTCCTGTGTAATTAATTAATAATAATAATAATAATTCTATATTTGAATTTAATTATATACTTCCGAGCGTTCGCATTTTAGTCGACATTATATATTTATGTATCGAACGAAACGTTCCACGAAGTATATCATCGTTTATAAATCAATCGGATATTGCGCCTGGGTCATAGACGTCTCACTCGCGCGTATGTGATTAATAAAATATTAACTTCACCGTGTTCCGGATGCAACGTTATTGTGTCCATTATATTCTAGTTGACTGTCGTCCATATGTACATATTGTTTCTTAATCTTCCTGCTTCGCTTCATCTCTTCTTAAAAGATGTTCGTGTTTCATTGACAAATCTAATTACCTACATCGGTTCCGTCTCTATTCCTTAATCTAATCCTTTTTCCTACCGGTCCTCTAGGTTTAGCCGATGGCACGTTAATTTAATAATAATACACGTGAAATATACCTTCTACGTAAACGGATTTATTCACTTCTCAACGTACAACGGTAATAAACCGACTTTATTCGACTATCCTTTTTTTAATTATGTCGAAAACCGCGCGTGTGTGTGTGTGTGGTGTACCGTATATAATAAAAATATCGTATGTATGTATGACGATTGAAGAAAAACAACATTAGAAACGAACGGCAGTTACCACCAGTCGGATTAATTAAAGTTCATAGCTCAAAATCTAAAAAAAAAAAATTTAAAAACATTCATTCAAACTAGCCGGACCGGAGCCGTTAATTTGCGTTTATAACTGAGCTTCCCCTACTCGGCTACTTTAAAATAATAAAACGAAGCTGTAGAGAATTTAAGTTGTTTCTCGAAAGCTTGTCTTACCCTTAAAAGCTCATTAATTTCCAAATAAAAGCTAGTCAGTTTCGCCGCTATAATATTCTATATATATATATTATAACTACTACAGTTCTATTCTATACGAGTCAACTTCCGCTATTATGGGCGAATATTCTTAATGACTTTACTTTTCCAGCGCGCCGTATGAAATCTCTTAACTTTTCTTGAATAATCACTCGGCTTTCAGCGACTTGTCAGCGACACGAATGACTTTCGAAATAATTATACTCGCTCCTTTTATTAACGAATCCATTCACGACTGATAGACATTTTCCATGTATATACGTATATATGTATATATATATATATATATATATATATACATGTTAAAAATTATCAGTACGAAATCGGTAAATTCTCGAATATTCAATTTACAATTTTGGAAAACCTTTCTGGATGAGTTAGACACATTCGTCGAACGAACCGTTCTTACGACAGAAAAATATCCGCGCAGTTCACCGTATTAAAAACGATCGAATTAAGATCGATTCACACTTAGCGAAACACGGCACAGCACTCTACACGATCAAAATTGCTTAAAACGAGTATACTAACCAAGTACAGACATGTAACGATAATGACACACACACAACGACACGACACATTACTGGAAAAGAATATTTTTTGTCCGCATCTGTCGTTGCTATCAGTATCGGCCAGTGCGAGTAGACTGACGTATGTAGAATCTATTGCATTTTATAAAATTATATGTTTTCATTAAACTTAATTTATTTTTGCTTGAATTTTATATTTGTGAAATATAAATATAGAACTATTAATTGAGAATATGGTCGCGATCGAAATGATATTTACGATTTATCGAACTGTAAATACAGCGATACGTTATGCAAAGAGACAATTGGAAAGCAAATTGCGCAAAAATTGAACTATTCCGATAAGCGTGTTACTTTTTGAAATTACGCGTAAAAATAATTTTTTTTTTTGGTATTAACAATTTTTTTTTTAGTTAATCTGCTAAAAAATTTTTCTTTTAGGTAATCTGCTAAAGTTAGAAACATCATGTATGACAAAGTATTAAGGTGTTCTCCAATGAGAGTCGACCTTAATTGTTACATTATGTATAATGGTATACAGTGAAACATATGCACAGCGCCTATACGCACTAGCAACAGGATTAATACTTACGATTAGTACTTGATCGTTGACTTACATGGGGACCCCCATTTAACGTACGTAAGACAACGGATCATGGAAAGCATCTATAAGCTCCCACTAATTGGTAAAAAATCCAGAGTCCATATGTACTGCAAAAAAGTAATTTATCAGACGATACTTGCTCCAATTTGGAGGTACGGTATTAGAAATATATACGGAGTATGCGACAGTAATATGAAGCGAGTGCAACAGCTGCAGTGAAAAGTTCTCAGGATGATAACAGATTCTCCGTATTACGTGTCAAACCGGACTCTACATACTGATTTTCGGGTAACCGTATGTACAGGAATATTACAAACATCGTTATATACGATTTTTTAACGATACCAAATAAAACGAAAATGTTAACATAGCCGATATCCATCAGGGCTTCTAAGATGTCCAGCAAGAAGACTTAAAGCAGTCGAGAGATATTTTAGGCTTTAACCATGCTAAAGTTACCTGAGCGCGCTTTATAAGTAAGTATGATAAAAACAATCAAGATGGTGGTGTCACCTGTTGGCGCTACCAGTTAATAATGATCATTGATGTGTACCAACTATGTTGTAGTTCTATCATCGGTGTTGTTTGTCCTATTGGGGATGGACAATATAGAAAACAGTTACGTCATATGTAATATAGATAACGGTTACCTCATATGCTATCGGTACCAATAGTGGTCGTCAGACCAGAGTGGTGTATTAAAAAAAAAAAAATCAATGATAACCTTCAAACGTAGATTGAAAAGGAAAATACCATTACACATAATGTAACAATTAAAGTTGAGTCTCATTGGAGAACACCTTAACTAAATGAATAGATATATATATATATATATATATATATATATATATATATATATATATATATATACTCTAAACAAAATATAACACCGTTTAAAAAATCACTACTCTCCAATATATTCAACATTATGTATACTCCGCCATACATTATGTTTAATGCTAACTTTAGCAGATTACCTGAAAAAAAATTAAAAATAATAATAATAATAATATCTCGATATTTATAAAGGATAATAAAAAAATTAACTTAAATATAACGTAACAAGCGCGAAATAGTCAATTTATATTATTCTATAAATAGATAAAAAGTGTATTTTAAAAAAAACAAATATATATATATTACAAAAATAACGAAATTAATAATAATAACGCGCACACAGTTTTTACTACGTATACCAGTTTTAAAAAGGAATGCCGAGTTGTTCGTTTAACTAAAATAAAAAAACAGGAAACAACAAAACCACCAATACTGATCATATATAATACTACCTATATATAATAAATTTAGAAATATTTATTAATAGTATGAATAATATTTTTTTATGCGTGTTATACGCAAAAATAAATTTGGACAAAATGCCAGCTGTTCATCTATTTAGTTATTTTATGTTTGTAACGTTTATATTTTAGTTGCTATAATCCCAAATGTCGTTTATAAAACTGACTGCAAACACGATTATAAAAAAACAAAAAAATTGTTTTTTGTTCGACAATGACGTGTTATCCATTTTATCTAGTCGACTTGACCTTAATAATTAAAAAAAAAATTATCGAAATTTATCCATAATCCGAAAAGATATTTCGACTGCATTTCCCTCTTGTCGTGGATTGAAGAAAGTTTGGTAGATGTAACTTCATTAATCGATGCCGAGTTTTTTAATATATCTAAAGAATATTGCTCAAACATTTTAAACAAACACACGCAAAAAAAAAAAACAGGTCCGATCACTCGAAAAGTCCGTAACATTATGTTTACAGTCTTCTTCTCGTGTCTGTTACTTTCCGATGTAGTGTGATGGCAGCGTAATGTTTTAACTCGGTCGTGTCGTGATGTGTCTCGTTGTATAGTGTGAATCCACCTTTATACGAACTGACGAACGGCTTAGTTATATCGCGTTAATTGATAACGATAGAGGAAATACGGTTGACCAGAAAGTTCTTTTCTAGTTACGTTTATTGATTATCCGATGTTAGTTCGATGAAATACGATACAAATGTTACGTAAGTAAAAACTGTAATAATTATATTATGTCAAATATTTCGTACGAGATGAAATAATAATTGTTTCAGTCGGCCGTTATCGATTTTTTATCACGATAATATACGCTTATATCGATTATCACTGGTGGATGTAAAAGTTCTCCTCCCTATCGTCCATTTTCTTCGATGCACTTTATACAGACTGACTTTTTGTTTTTTTTTATCTTCCTGCCATCTTTTGCTCGCCCGTTTGCCACTTCTGTATCCTTCCTATTCCATTATTTGTTTCGTCCGTCTGTCAACATTACTTCTTGCCACGTTAGTTCTGTTTCCGTACAATGTGAATTAATATGGAACAGCGCACATGTATTCGTATTCATCGGTGGACAGTTGTAAAAGCGCTCAAATAAAATGGTATAGATGATGAATACATCGACATAATACAAAACAAAAAAAATTACAATTCGTTAATGATACAAAAACAATTGGCAGAGAAAACGAACAAGATAGCATTAAAGAGAGGCGTTAGAAAAAAGGGATGAAACATCTTCCAATTTACTCATAGCATCCTTAAAACGTATATGAAAAACTTGCTTTGGGAGTGCGTAATGGTATCAATATTGACGGGGGGGAAAAGCAATCACTAACGATTTACTGACGACGTCGTATTAATTCGCAACAACGTTCATACCTTTTGCAGCACGTGATAACTGACCTTCGCAAATGTTCCAAAAAATAAAAGAAAAACGAATTTAAGATAAACGTGAACGTAACTGAAGTTATGACAAACACACCTCTGAAATTACAAATAAGAGACGGATTGGAAAATTTTGAAACAGGTACGATGAATATACGTACATATTTAGGTCAATTACCGAAGAGAAAGGAAGCAACGCTAAGACGAATACATTTATCGGGGATAGCTTTTGGAGAATAATGATATACCAAATGGAGTAAAGAAAAAAAGAAACATATCTTAGCGCGTCCTTTTGCTTGCGTATGGAGCGGAAACATGAAGCCTGACGAAGTATATAGTCAAGAAACTGGCTGTAACTCAAAGAGCTCGCGACAGAGTAACGTCGAGAATTAAGATGGCAGGCAGGAAAGCCCAGCAGCAACTGTTAAATGCAGTAGAACGCTAAATTATACATTTCGATTTTTGTAAAATAATTTTAGAAAATCACTCGAGGAAAAATATTTCGTCTATAATATATCGTTTAGTATATGACATGGTAATTTTTAATGCGTTTGTATATAAATATTCCCTGAATTAAATCAATTTTCCGTGATTTTACATTCTTTTTCATCGTAAACCGTGTCAATTTGTTTTCATACGTAACGTTTCGAAAACAATCCCAGTTTTCATGTATATAAAGCAATCAGCAGGTTCCGCCTTGGCCACATGTCACTCTCTTATGACCATCTACTCTAACTTACCCAGCACCCTGTTTTTTGGTCATTTTTTCATCACAAATCCCTCTCATAATAACCATATTTTACTACCTTACACTGCATCCTTATCAAACCCATATCCGTCCGCATACTTTATCTGGTTTCCTCTCCAACATTCAACCATTCCCTCAATTATACAAAAACTGTTCAACATTTATAGATTGCAAATAAGCATTCAAAACGCTCTCAATTTGAAAATGAAAAAAAGAATTGTTTTCAAAACGTTATACAACAAAAAAAAAAAAACCGTGCCTCGCATCCCGAGGAAGAAATGAAACTTTTTAAACTAAATTCGATACGGAATTTTTTTTATTAATTTCTCCGCGTGTATATATATATATATATATGTGTGTGTAAACACACGCACATACACACACGAAAACACACACACATATATCTATATATATAAGAATACGCCTACCTATATTTATAAGTCGACGCGCATACACAAAACATGGTTTGAAGACAGGTGTTATTAGCGCGGTACATGCGAACGGGATATATATATATATATATATATATATATATCAGTCTGTTATTTCCGCTTGCTCATTTTGTAGGTTAACTCCCCATATATACCGTGCCACTAGAAGTTTTGCTTAAAAAATTAACAACATGGTTTACACCAAAAAAAATTATGAATAAATTTTCATAATTATATATATATATATATATATATATATATATATATATATATATATATATATATATATATATATATATATATATGTCTATTATTTAATAGAAAATTATTCCTTAATGTTATTAATTCTGTATAAAACACTTTTTTTTTTCATGGTGGTGTTACAGCTTATCTAACGTGATACTATGGGGACTATCTACATCTTAATCAAGGATAGTGACTTCCGTAGAAACATCGCTATATGGGGGAATAATTGTAGATTACCTAGATGGAGGAGGGACGATACATTACACGGTTGTATGATACATGGAGAACGTAGCAAGACAAGCTGAAGCTCCGAACGCAAAACGGCACCACAGCAGAGCATTCAAAAAGACATGATCGGGATTGCAGAATGCCTGTTCAGAATGTAGGGGAACAGAAGGGACTTTCTCTAAGCTACATACGGAAAAGACGGTGTCAGGCAACGATCGTAATCTACTGATGAGTGCAATTCCCTTACGACTGATCTTCTTAAAGAAATAGAACCACAGGAAGTTCGGGGAGAGACGATTGAACTTAATAGTAATAAGTGAGAGGTGATTAACTAATTCTCACACTTATTCGTCCCACAATCAATCAGGTAATGTTGTCGAGCTTAGAGTTTTGTTTCGAATACCGATTTTAACAAAATTACAGTTATTACAAAACACTTGTCTCAGATGTCTACTAAATGTTCCTAGATATTACAGAATCGTTCATACGCATACTTAAACATTGCATTAAGGATCGTATACTAAATTTAACGCGTAAGTTCTGTGTTGACTGGTTAGTCTTAATCGTTTAGTTTCTATCATCGGTAAGTACGATTATGGGGGCGGCACCTTTAATTTATGCATAGTAAATATAATAAACGTAGGAAAACTTTTGTAACGTTATATGCGGCGCTTGCTTTACGATTTGTTATTTTTTCTATATTTACTTATTACGTAACGTGTCATTCTTTTGTTTTATTATTATTATTAATATAACTTTTTCTTTTTCGCTGTACTGTTTTTTTATTTTTGTTTTTTTTTATAATTTCATTTTTACTGTCGTTACATTATAAAAAATCAATTGAAAAATTAGTTAAATCGCTAACGTTTATTTTCTCGTGAAAAACATAAATAATAGTTTTTAAATATTTAAATATCGTATTAATATCGCTATCATTAAGTAAATACTTTATTCTTAAGATATTATATAATTCCATACCTTAATCCGGTTTTTATTTTAATTTTTTATAATGCGGAATGTAGTGATTTTTTAAATATTCCGCATTATAAAAAAAAAATTAAATTACATTATACGAGTATAAATTTTCGTATGCGTCCTTGTATCAATTCTGCTATACGGTCAGCCATCATGGACGTTGCGTAATTATTCGTTCGAATTGATCGTTTTTATCATTTCGTCTAATTTACGTTGAAATATATACAAGTTTTTCTAGCGTGAGGAGAAAATGAAGAAATATCTACTTACATGCACTTGCGGTTTCTACAAAAGCTTTTCCGCCTTAACGTAAATAACTCTAATAGGAACTGACATAGACGACTCCGCACGAATAGGCGAGTTTTCCCTATTCCGCCGTTGAAATATACACGCACAGTGCTATATATTTCTTACTGAAATGTACGTCGTATCACGTTCTAATTCTCGCAGCTTTTCACGTTTCAATACCGGTAAGTAAGAACTTTTCATCCGAGAACTGTATGCGTGAGGGAATTACCCTCCCAATTCTGAAGTTGAAGGAAATTACGTTGCGGATAATGTTTCTCGTTCGGATCTAATCCAGCTCGAGCTTTGTCGAACGCATTTTCCTCCAAAGCCGAATCTAATCATCTACGAATTGTTTCAGTCTCGTTACGAACGTGCAGGTTGGTTATAAAAGTAAGAATTTTATATCGTCGATTTGTCGTTAAAATATATCTTCTTCTTCTTAACCTAACCCGATTCGGGTAATTGTTTAACCATCAGCATGCATCGAATGGACAATCTGTTGTAGCCGGTTATTATTTCTTGCTATTATGACCAATTTTTCTGTTTCATTGATTCCCATTTTTTTACGTTATCTAACCACGATATACATTTTCTTCCCGGTTTCCTTTTTCCTTCAATCATACCCATTGCTATCGTTTGTAGTAGCTTGTACTATTCTCCTCTCATAAAATGACCAAAAAAACGTATCTTTCGTTTTTTCACTTCTGCCATTAATATTCTGTCGGTTCCCATTAATTTTAGAACCTCCTCATTTCTGACCTTTCTAGTCCAAGATATTTTCCACATTCTTCTGTAGCACCACATTTCAAATGATGATATCCGCTTCTTCATATTTTCTCTTATAGTCCAGGTTTCGCTTCCATATAAGAGCACTGACCATACGTAGCATTTCACTTATTTTTGACCTGCAAGTTTAATTTCCTATCGCAAAGGGTACTTCTTAACTTCATAAGTGTATTTTATTTCCATGTTAGAATCATTATTTTGCGTCAACCAGCTGCCTAGATATTTATACTTTTCCGATTTTTTAAATTTCTTCGACATCTAAAAATAGCTTTTCGTTGAGATTAGGTTTATTAGAGACCACCATGAATCTAGTTTTCTTGGTGTTTATACTAATTCCTTTTTTTTCTTGCTTTCTAACGCCGCTATATAAAGGAGTCTTTGTAGTTCTGTTATACTTTCTGCTAGGAGTGCTGTATCGTCAGCTATAACCGTACATAATAATATAAAAATGCCTTAAAATATAATATTTCGCTTCGAACAGCGATTGTCAGACTAAATTAATAAAAAATTACATAATTAATAAAAAATTAATTAATAAAAAATTAATTAATTAATAAAAGATAAAAAGAAAAATCGAATTACTGTTCTTAATATCGCATCTATCTTCGAAGCCAAATCCGTAACTATTTCTAAATTCTTTTCAATATACTCGCCATTACAAACGTTTCAGAACGATTATTGTCTTTTTAGATTTTTCTAGCTCGCCTTTTAAATTTTTCTGATAATAAGAAAGATCTTTTTTTTTTATTTGTATCCGCAAAACGTGCTTTATTGCGCGAGCAACCGATTATATATGTAGATTTGCCGATTTAATTAACACCGTGCCCTTGTAGCTTCTTACACTATCGATCTCTTATGTTAAATAATACAATAAATCATCTCGTAACTACTCGCTCTTATTCACAAATACGCGTACACAAAATGAACATAAGAAGATGAAAAAAATCATATTAAAAATATATAAAAAATCAATTGAAAATTAGTTAAATCACTAATATTTATTTTCTTAAGAAAATCACTACATTCCACATTATAAAAAATTAAAATTAAAAATATATGTTTATTATAATGATATGCTTTTTCAGAGTAACACCCGCATACAATAAAACCCGTCAATTCGTGAATGAAAGTTTCAACCTGAAGATCGAAGGGATCACAGTTGGTGCTGTGTGTCGCCTCCGGATCGATCATAATGCAACTTAGACACATATTCCGAAAATTACTACCACCAACCTGTGATAGATGTGAAGTTCCAATTATAATTCACCACCTCTCAACAGAATGTCCCAAAATCCCACATTCTTCTAATATTTCATCAATTCCGGCCTAAGATTTTTTCCCAAGCCTTTCTTGCTATTATTAACGAAATTTAAATTTGCCGACCGCGCTCCTAGACTCGCTGTTGTACATAGCGCGGAAAACGAAAAAAAAAAAAAAATGTTAATAATCTATTAGAAGAGTTTCAAAAAATATTTTTTATCTCGGTAAAGAAATTACTCTACTAAAAGAAAAAAAATCGTACCAATATAAGACACGTATTATGAAACCTTCGCTTGTTCGTTTTATAATTAGGTAGTAGTTCTATAGATACTTGTCTCACGAGGCAATCTATTAGCACATCTCGCGCATAAATTATTTCACAAGAGAGGATGTTGTCGAACGAGGGTACTACTCTCTATAGCTGGAACTTCATTTACCAGTGTTAATAATAATAATAAATGAAACAACATAAATAATCATAAATAAATTAATAATAACAATAAATAGTAGTAAATTAATTAATATTAATAATAATGATAATAATGATAGAAATATAAATTTGAAAAATTAAAGCGTAAGCAATAGAAAAGTCCTTAAGTGTTTTTATTCGACCGTATACGGAAAACAAATTCAAATTTGGAGTGTCTTACAATTGTTTTTCATTCGGCGTACAATTTTAATTAAGTGCATAGCACCGTATGATGGTGACGTTTTTGAAAAGAACGTACCGTATTCAAAGTAAAATGCGCGATTCCAAAAAAAAAAAATAATAATAATGAAAAATTAACGAGGAAATGGTACTCGTAAAAATTTCGACAATTCGAAAAATATGGCGAAAATATCTTTCACCGGCAATCGTTGTTTAAAAATGTCGCTGGTTACCGCGCTCGCGAACGAATCCAATAAAAAGTATAAAAAGAAGATGAAGAACTAATGCGTAAGAATCAGAGACCGAAAAAGAGGATTAAATACCGGTAAATACGATTCTTAGTGGCCTTCTCTACGCCGCGTTTTAAAAAATCTCCCAAAATAGTAAAATGACGATGACGACAAAAAATATGGGACTTGAATATTATTCGATGAAATGAAAATATAACGAACAATTTTCGCATTTTTAATTAATACGCATAAATATATGTATTTTCTAAAGATAATATAAATTATTACCAATACGTTTAGTAATATTTAAAAATTGAGTGAAATAATATTTATTTAATAATATATAATAAATATTTAAAAATCGTTTTCTTTCAAGGAAAAAAATGCGCACATCTCACTCGTTATGGTTCGTTTTTCAGTATTTTTAATGCGTACACAGAACTCATCATCAGATTTTAACTAAATCACACTAGTTTCCGTGTTAGCTGCTTTTATAGGAACTTTAGATCGAAATTTTATATTTCCATAGGCTGGTTATTCGTCTGTATAATCACAAAGCAGACTGATAATTGTAATACCTCGATGCGGAAATAAAGTATCTTTCAATTTAAATAAATAAAAAAAAAATACCACTGTTGATATCGACAATGTTGGTTGTTCTACGCGACACTTCTTTTGCGCTCCGACTGGTTGTAACATTAAATCAATTATTAATACGTGTAGTTCTCTACTGTAATTAGCTGTACCATCAGGTGGTGGTACATCCGCAGTCTGATCGAATGTATCATGATACATCTTTGGCAGTGTGATCGTTAGTTAAATTATGATGATGAGAGGCGACTATTTGAAGTATTGAAAATATATAACAAACAAGATGGTATGTTTTTTTACCGAAAGAAAGCAATTTTTGTTTATATAAATAGTTTTGTGTTGTGCGGTTTGGTTGTGTTGTTATCTTTAAACGTCTATCTTTGTTGATAAATAAACCGTAATCGTTATTCCTTCGCGTTTATAGTGTGATCGTGTGTGTGTATTGTTCGGTGATCGTAAGCGCTATTCGTTACGTGAATAGAGTTCGGTCGCTGGTGTGTGTGTATTGTTTGGTGGTTTTGTCGTATTGTTATCTTCATACTTTTACCTCTGTTGTTAAACAAATCCTAAGCCCCTATTCGTTACATGTATATAGTGTAGCCGTGTGTGCGTACACATGGTTCGACACCACTCCCCCTCGCGACCGCAGTTAGCGCGGCTAATCATTCGCTCAACGTTTTTGATAATTCTCCGTCAACTTCGAAAACCAGTTGTGTAAATGAAAGCTTTTATTCAGGTACTAAATACATTAAATAATAACGATAAAAGTAATGTAGAAATACATTCGAAATCGGCTGTTGACTCTAGATCGTTGGAAAATGTATCGGTTCCTTCCTTATCGATAGAGCGTGTTGGTGGTGATTTTACTGTTGTAAATAAACGTCCCCTTTCGAGTAGTGATGAGGATTCTTGGATCCCAGCATTAAAACATTCGAAAAGTCGACAAAAAATACAAGGAATCTTTCTCACCCTAAACCTTCGACATACAATCGTTTTCAAAGAGGAATCCACAACAGAGCTTGTCAATGAAGCTCCCATGGTAGATAACTCACAAGGGACGGTTCCGCAAAGAAAAAATGTAGCATTTCAAAAGAATCCACCCCCTATTGTGGTCAAAAATATTGTCAATTATTTAAAATTTGTTAGTGAACTAAAAACCGAAGTCTCGAACTACTCTTTTGAATGTAAAGCTACTAAAGGAGGGATTACGATTAAACCCAGTAATGCTGAATGTTATAGATATCTTGTACAAAAATTGAAAATAAAAAATGCCTCCTTTTTCACTTGCCAGTTACCAGAAGATCGATCATTTCGTGTCGTAATACGTCATCTTCATCACACAACGCCTCCTAACGAAATTAAAATAGAATTAGAAAAACTAGGAGACTCGGTCAAATCGGTAACAAATATCTTACATTAAAAAAAAAATAAATACCCACTTCCAATGTTTTTTGTAGACTTAAATCAATTACCTATTAATTCGGAAATATTCAAAATAACTTCATTATTATATTCGGCAATTTCCGTAGAGGAACCAAGGAAACTCAGACAACTTCCTCATTATGGGAATACTAAGCGTTATTGTAATCTTCCTTTTCGATTCGTAAAATGTGGTGAATAACACGACACGGCAAATTGCAACAAGACAGTTAATTTACCTGCGAGATGTGCCCTGTGCAATGGTCCTCATACTTCAAACTATCGTGGCTGTCCTGCTTACCAAGAAGAACTAACGTTTCTGAATCCAGTTCTAAGAATAGAAATCACGAGTATAACTTCATGAACCACACAAAGTTTCCTCCGTTAGTTAATAATATTATTAATACTGACAACAACAATAACATTAACAACCAAATTAATAACTTTGCCAACGACAACAGCGAAAATAATAGCAATAATATCAACAAAACCTCCCAAAGGAAACATATTAGTTACGCTAATATCGTACATCAAAATACACCCAGTTTATTTGAGAATCCTTCGACCACACTAACGGAATGTTTATCCACTTTTCTAAACGAATTTAAAACTATAATTAACCCTTTAATTAACTTACTAACCAAAATCATAGACGTAGTTTTAACCCAATCTAAGTAACTGCTACCACTAATCTCACTCAATCATCCCTAGTAATTATGTTATGGAACGCAAATGGAATTCAGCAAAAAAAGCTAGAGCTTCGACTTTTTCTCAAACGAAAACGTATTGATGTAGCACTCATCACAGAAACGCATCTCACAGTAAACAGCTCGTTTTCGATTTCTGGCTACACGATACATCATCATCCTGATGGAACTGCGCATGGCGGTGCTGCAGTATTAATACGAAATGACATCAAACACTATGTAGCTTACAATAACTCTTCGGCAGCAATACAGATCGCATCAATAACAGTCCAAAATACAATTTTTGATTTAACACTAGCTGCTATGTATTGCCTACCACGTTATGCTGTTCATGAGTATAATTTTAAATATCATTTTCCGAATCTAGGTCGTAACTTCATATGCGGAGGGGACTTTAACGCTAAGCCTATGGGGTTCAAAACAAGTAAATCCTAGGGGCAAAATACTAAAAAAAGTTATACTGTCAGAAAACTATAAATTTATAGCCCCGAACGAACCAACATATTGGCCTTCTCATAATAACAGACACCCGGACTTACTTGACCTTTTCATCACAAAAGGAACTGAAAAATTATATAATGTTTGCAAAACGATGCCGAATTTGACGTCTGACCACGACCCAGTTGTCCTTCTGTTGGATACAGTTCCACTACAGTACGTTAAAAACATACAGCTGACCAACAAAACAACAAATTGGAATTTATTTCATAATCTCCTGCAGAAGTGTTCTGAGTTCAAAACTCGGTTAAAATCCCCTACTGATGTAGACGCACATATCGAACATCTAACAACGATGCTAAAAAATTGCGCTACCAACACTACATCCTATTCCCATTGCGAAAGGAAACAAAATTACCTTCCATTAAGGATTAGAGAACTAATAACTTCGACACGTAGAGCGCGTAAATTATGGCAGCGCCACAAATATCCTTGCTTTCGTGCAGAAGTGACAAAGATATAGCTGAACTGTTTGCCTACCATCTATCGCGTGTATTTCAACCGCATAATCTTCAATCCGATATGGAATCGACAGTTACTAACATTACTTATCGTGAAGATCAAAAGCTCACCTTCTTCACTCCATATGAAGTAGCAAGAGAAATAGAATCATGAATCCGAGAAAAGCTCCAGGTGTCGATGAAATTTCAGCTCAAGTATTAAAAGAATTATCAAAGAAAGGCATCATCATGCTTACGTATATCTTCAATGCATGTATGCGTCTAAAACATGTGCCGCTATGTTTTAAAACAGCCCATATTATAATGCTGAAAAAACCAGGTAAGCCGGAGCGGGAAGTTACATCGTACCGTCCTATATCCCTATTACCAGCAATTTTCAAACTTTCTGAGAAGTTAATACTAAAACGGCTGTTGCCACTAGTTGCATATGAGATACCGATCCACCAGTTTGGATTTAGGAGACGGCACACTACAGTCGAACAAATACAGCGCATCGTAGCGATTATTAACAAATCGTTTTGAAAATAATTGCGCCGCTGTATTTCTTGACGTTGCCCAAGCCTTTGACAAAGTGTGGCATCAGGGGGGCTGAAATATAAGCTAAGTAGATTATTGCCAGGTAATATATGTCAATTGTTAGAATCGTATTTGGATGAACGGCAATTTCGTGTCATTCATCAGAATGCTGTATCAAGTCTTTATTGTATACTGGCAGGTGTACCGCAGGGGAGTGTCCTCGGACCTCTGCTCTATCTGCTGTATACTAAAAAGATTTGCCAGTGGATGAAACAGCAACAATTGCAACATTTGCTGATGATACAGCGTTACTTTCAGTTAGTGATAGCCAGCCTGAAGCAACGGCTAAACTGCAGTCTGCTATCAATCGTACACAGAAATGGGCATTAACCTGGACGATTAAGCTTCATGAACGAAAATCTGTTCGCGTTATGTTTACATATCGTCACACCAATTTGAAGCACCGTGTATACCTAGAGAATCAGCTCATTCCGCATGCGGAATCTACTAAGTACCTCGGTATGCACTTGGACAAACGACTAACGTGGGAAGTACATGTTAGGACAAAAATTAAACAGATGAAGATCAAAACAAAAGAATTATACTGGCTTATTGGACGAAATTCAAAGCTCAGCACCATCCATAAGCGACTATTGTATCAACAAATTATTAAACCGATATGGACGTATGGTATTCAATTATGGGCATGTGCCAGCAAAACAATTATCAACAGGATACAAGGCAAAGCGTGATCTTGCGAGCCATAGTTGATGCATAATTCTCGCAACGATGATATTCATCGAGATCTTGGCGTATCTTTCGTACAGGAAGTCATCAAGGATTTCGCAAATAAACATGAACAGCGGTTGCAGCAGCGTGTAAATGCTGAGGCTGCTAAACTGTTGGATACCAACGATGACATCAGACGATTAAAACGTCGACACCCGCATGATCTGTCGTGCAAATAAATTAAAATTCAAAAAACTGTGATTGTAGCTATTGAGCTACAGGATCGCTCACGTTTGCATTTAGTATATAAGTCTGTGTAATAAATGAGCACTATGCAAATAAGAATACTTATTTAATCTGTATGATTAAGATTGTATTGTAAATATATATATATATAAAAAAAAAAGAGAGAAAAAGTTGAAGCAAAAATCAATGTTTAACACGCTCTGGATCATATAATATAAAATGTACGAATAATTGAAAGATTAAACTCAATGAGCAAAAATCCGTCCATGTTATGGGACGCCCATTATTTAGTATTCATAAATAAACAAAATGTACCAATTGCTAACTCGGCAAAATACTTGGGACTACATCTGGATGCTAAGCTAACTCAGACAGGTCACATCGATGCAAAAGCTCGCCATATTAGGCGTAAAGTAGGCCAAATGTATTAGATCATAGGGCCACAGTCCGAAATGAAGTTAGAAAATAAACAATTAATTTATCTAACTATTACAAAGTCAATCTGGACGTATGGAATCCAGCTGTGCGGTTGCGCCAAACCTTCGAACAAGGGAATTATTCAAGTGATCCAAAATAAATTCCTTCGGATGATAACCAATGCCAGCTGGTTTCAACGAAACGAATCACTGCACGCTGATTTAAGAATTAAACGGGTTCGCTAATTTGGCTTACCGACGTGATAAAAGACTCTGTAATCATCCGAATCCAGAAGTCTAAGCAACTGATCAAAATGTAAGACGCCTTAAACACTTTAAATTCATTGACTTACTAACATCATAAGTAATGATCGATATGTATATAAAGTTTAACCAGTGGGCTATCTTTGTAACGCGCAATAACTCATTAATTATAATTATTACTTATTTAGAACTATTTCTAAGATTGTAAAAATACTATATATTTGAAAGCGACTTTGATTTTCATTTTGAAGAATACCTTGGTTTATCAGAAATAACCACGGTAACAATATGTGTTATATTCTTTTCAGTACTTTTCTTAAGTTCATAATAATTACTGTTTATATATATATATATATATATATATATATATATATATATATATATATATATATATATATATATGTATGTGTGTATGTATTTATATGATTTTTTTGTATTAAATACTTTATTTGTCGAACTTCTTGACGTAAATTAGATTTTTTTTGTATATTGGAGTTATCTCTCTTGCACCGCCGTTTAAGCTTAACCAGGAGAGGCCGCTCCTTACAAAATTTGTTGTCATAACGAATAGTCAGAAAATTCTTACGTACATTCGCATTTACCCGGGTTGTGTATTGTTGCTGCCATTACTCTCGCATGCATTATAATTATATTGTAGTTAAAAGGTGACATAATAACGGCCTTATATTTAAAAAATACACGTGGTTGAGAAAATCATATACAGAATATGTACATTCGAAGTCTACAATAATTATTTATTTCTTTCTCGATGTTACGTGAACATCACACATTCACACACGCAAATACACATGGTAATAAGTGAACGGACCACTATGTAACGACGTTTGGGTTCTGAAATCTAGGACGAAGTAGGTGGATAGAAAATTTGTTGAAAGTTTGAGGTTCATTGAATTTTAGATTTATTTTATTGAAGTATCTTATGCGAAGTTTGAATATTCGAAAATAATACGTTCCACAGCTTCCCTCAATCCGCAGGAGCATTTATATCATCTTTTCTTAAGCCAAAACAACATAATCTCGTACCCTGTTAATAATATATTATATATCTGTTTTTTAAATATGTACACGAAATCGTTGCGTTATAGGGGTTGAAGAGAAGCTTAAGGAGCCTAGTTACTCGTTTTTAATGTAAACGTATTTATTTATAAACGAGGTTTACAGTTGTCAGTTCGCAATTTGCAAAAATACGCCCTGGGAAATATTTGACGACTGGTATATTAAAAATGAAAAGTAGAAGCGGTTGAATTGAGACAGAAATCGAAATTCGCATCTCTCTCGCGCTAAAAACTCAATTTCTCGTATCTCACTGTATGTGTGTGTGTGTGTATCTTTATGTGTGTAAGGAACTTATAAATAATAAATTAGCGTATACGAAATCCTTTTGGGGGAACGACTCGAAAGTTATATCTCAGCGTATATTTTCAGCACGCTGCTTACAGCCATTTTCATCGTTCCGCAGACAATTTATTCGCAATAGTTTCTCGAATATACGCGGGCTAACCGAATATATTTATACGCACGTTATATATAATGCAAGTGTGCGCATTATATGTCCGTATATGTGTAAGTTATGAATAACAGTATGCATGTGTATAGTATATACGGTGGTGTAACAGCACGATCGTGACTGATCGAGCTACGAAGATAATTAGCAGATATTTCCAACCTAATGTATTTCGGCAGTTTAAATTCTCTAGAGGGATTTTACTCTCATTACATCGCTAAGTTTAATTATTAATTTCCAAACCTTTTGTAAATACATACAAATTTATGTATATATATATGTCCTTAGGTTAAAACTCGAACTACTATGTAATATCCATATCGCAAGTTCGCAGCCTTTGGTTGAAATTAAAGTACGTAAAGTGTACTGGTACAGAAGCCGACCGAGACTTCAAATCCAATTTCATTTTCGGTGTTTAATCAAAGTGCAACGAACGGTCGTCGGAAATACGATGATAAGCAGTCTGCGGCAAATTCAATTTCTAAACATCATCAATGGGATTGAAATACGATGATAAGCAGTCTACAGCAAATTCAATTTCTAAACATCGTCAACGGGATTTCAAGTCGAACTATTGCTATGGAATGTTGAAGTAATGTTGTTGTCATTGAGAATTATGTTAATACAATACAAAGAGCTTCTCGATTCATCCTCTGGAATTAATTATTCATTGTTTAGATTGAGCACAGCCTATTTATATGTAAATAGATATGTACGTATGCATATATATATATATATATATATATATATATATATATATATATATATATATATATGTGAGTTATGCTGTTTTAACTCAATGATACGCCCGTTAACAAATAAACAATTCAATACTAGTTCAAACCGGAAAGGATAGCTTGCAGGTAAACGAACAAAAGGACTGTTAGCGATGGTTTAACTGCTCGCCTATAAGTTCCAATCTGTTACGTGAAAATGATGTACCGGTTATTATTAATTAATTCGCGATAAAAGTTTCGACGAAAATCACTTGTGTTGTACTATTTTAGTTCGACGAACTCGTTGAAACATTTTTCTATCAATAATAATAATAATAATAATATACACGTACGAATTATTTAATATAACAGCGTAGAATAACGGAAGTTTAGTCGGTTTACAAGTAACTGATGTACTCAAAAACGTCGATTACTATGGCGGCTCACTGGAAGAAATTAAACGCGAAATAAGCTCCGACACTGTCGCAGCTAACACAAAATACGGAGTAACCAAGAAAAGTGTGTGAACTTCTTCTCAAACTAGATAGAGTCCAACGGTGGTGAAAATCCGATTGCAGTATTTTATAGTGAAATATTGACTAGGGAGATAAATTAAAACCGATCGACGAATATCCTAAAGAGCATATCGACGATTTAGTGTGTAAACTGTCGATCTGTGCCGTACGAAATAGTGTGTACGATAGCCAAAGAGTCGAACTGAATTCTGAACGTCGTATAAAAAGCCGGCAGTAAGGTTATTCGCTTTGGAATTTAACGCAGCTCGACAATCGATTTTCTATATCGGATCAAACGACGATTAAGAACGCGGTTCGGTCGGTAAAACGTAAGAAATGCTAGCCGACTTCTTCGGATTGTTCATTTTTGTTAGTAGTGAAATTTTTTTTTCTTTTTCTACGGTTTAGGGCAGATGAGAAATTTTTATCTAAAAAACGAGATATCGAACTGACGATTCCGTCGAAAGAGATGTCGACTGAATATATTCAAGCGCTACTACCGTGCGTAGACAATTGTGGCCGGAAGTACATTATAGAAATTTCGTCGTTCGAGAAATCGATTTTTACAGCAATTCTCGAAGAACACATTCCCCGGCGGATACCGTTTTTATAATGTACGAAGATTCCTCAGAAATCCTTCAGCAACGGTGGTAAGCGTTTGACGGAATAACAAATGGAACAACTGCCAAATCGTTAATAATCTAATCGGAAGACATATAAAGCGGACGAATTTCTTCAAATCCGCACGAAGAAATTCTAGATGGTAAGAAAATTATTGATAAATGTTATTAAATTACCGAAGAGAGTCCAAAAATAATACAGTAATCGCCTAAATGCAAATTAAGTTTATATTATCTCAACGTACTCATAAAGGTACATTCAACGCCATTAGCGCGACCTTATATAATGTTAATTAATTTTCAAATTATACAACTTTCCATATTACGAATTACTAATAAAAAAAAAAAATTACTTATTTCTCAGCAGTACCGCAGGAATATATATATATATATATATATATATATATATATATATATATATATATATATATATATATATATGCACGTAATATTCAACTCGACTAGTTTAGACGAATATTGTGAATTTATATCCCCCCCCCAAAATATATATTTAAATTTTCTCGTTTACCGTTTTTATTTGTTAACTTTAAATCGAGTTGGCCTTTTATATTTACTATAATTCAGGAACAAAAGCATACACACACATATATATATATATATATATATATATATATATATATATATATATATATATAAACTTATTTTGAAGAAAAATAATGCTTCGTCGGTATAAAACGAAATGGACCGAACTTAAGAACTTTTGATACACCTTCCGGAAGAATATCAGCTTCTCTCGTTAATATTTCTAGTTTATTTTCAGCGATTATTATTATTATTAATAATAATAATAATGTTCAAGTTAATGTTAATTTCGTTGTTGATATTATCATCACTTTTTTTATCGTCCTATACAGCGAAGGGTAACATTTCTCGGTGGATATTTATATTTTACTACTCGAACCCCACGAACTTTTCTGAAAAGTCTAGACGGCTGAAAATTCAACTGGTTTTTCCTCGTAAACTTTTCACGGTTTTCATAGTATTTTCTTTTTTCGTTGTGTATCATTTCGTTTAAATCCAAGTGAAGCCCTGCGCAAGCGGCAGAAGAAGTTGAATAAGTATTTTTAATGAAATGCAAATAGAAAACGTTCAGATTAGTACACCGAACACTATGCCAATATTTAGCTAAGAAGTCGACAAGGAGCTGTTGATATTTTCCTTTTATTTTCGTAATTTACGTAATCCATCCTACTTAAATTACTCGTGTATTTAATTAATATCTTCCGTATATACATATATTATATACATAATGCACATATTTTACTTCTTACATTTTATCTTCAATTTTCTTCTTTGTACTACACAATTCTCTCGTTCATTAACCGACTATTCTCTCGCGTACTGTTAGTTCTCTTATAATTCCAGCTTATGCAATACGTTGAAATTATTTATTACGCAATTTTCTCCTTTATCCAGTTGTCTCAGTTTTTATGCAGTTTTTTCGCAAAACTTTTCCGTTCCATTCTTTATTTAACCAACTTTAAACGTGTTGCCCTCTTATTATCCCGTATTCTTTAATCGACTTTTTTTTTCTCATAATCTCTACTCCGATCTTCTCACACTAATCTCGGTAATATACGCGCGCAGACTATTTATTCCGTACGATCATATTCAATTTCTCTTCTTCATCCAATTCTCCCACTGTTCGACTAACTTTATAATCAATACCGTAGCTAACTCTCTCCCGTAATACGTGCACATCGTGTATTCCGTATGATCATCTCCAATTTTCTTACTTATTCAAACATCTCGTTAATCAGATTTTCTCCCACGGACTGTTTCGCTTTTTTCATATTTTTTTTAACACACATACGGTGTCAGGCTCTTGCACCGTCGATAATCAAATTCGGTTATATTCTGCTTTCGATAAAATATATTTTTATTCGCTCGTATTTAAAATTAACCTTTAATACGATCTTTAAAAATAACGGACTATATTTAAGTAAAATAAATATTTATACAAATTATTGCTAATAATAATTATATTAATTAATCGCTGGAAATTAAAAATTTCGAAAATTCGCAGCTTACGTTTGTAGTGTGAATCGAGTCTAAACGCGCGATTACGGTTTCGGTAGGTTTGAATTAATTTCGAGATGTTGAATTTAAATATGTCATCTTACAAACCGTGGTCGACGCATATTCACGTAATATTCACCGCGATCTGCAGATACGATGTATTGATGATGCCGTCGAAGAATTCGCGAAAAATCACAAGAATATTAATACATCCTGTCAATGCAGAAGCGATTAAATATATAAATATAGATACCGAATCGATGCGACGCCTTCAATTAACCGTAAGATTTAATTTGAAAAACGTTTTTTTTTTTTTTTTTTTTTTTTTTTTAAGAAAGGTTTCAGCCGATGGGCTAAATTCCTGACATTAGGTATCTTCTTTTTTTGCAAGACAAGTTCTGCGTTAGACGATAAACTCATTATTAATATAGTCAGTTATTTAACGTTAAGATTTTAACAATGATAAATAGTAAAAAAAAAGAGTTTACCTTTTAAAAGTTCTTTCTTAATAAATTCATCTTTCTTTCCTGGCGCGGTTACTCTTTTACTTAATTTCTTTTGACTTTCTTAATATTCACGGTGCCGTAATTTAATTCTATCTCCATCACAAAAGAAAAAAGAAATGTATGAAAATATTTTTCCTTATTAAATTCCTCTAATAGCTGAACGCTTATTTATTCGTTCGTGTTTTTTCGTTCATCTTACACATACTTCGTTCGTCTGTAGATGAAGTGATGTTTTTTTCAGTCAGCATTTACATCGTCGTCAATTCTTACGGCCGTAAACGTGAAGTATTTCAACATGACTATTTTATAGACGAACGTCGTGCTGCTGGTCAAACCTAAACTGAGCGAATTTTCAATAGTATAAAATTGATATTTTACGATTTTTAAATTTAAAACTCGCCAAAACTATTTTAATTCCTATCAAGTGCGTCGACTTGAAAAACATTTGGAGGAGGAAAAAGAATATATTTATTATGTTCCGTAAAAGCTCTAACCGGAACGCGGCGTCAAAAACGAGGACATAAGGAAGCGTATAGGAGTTGCTCCTGTACATCTTTAGATGGTACCGCTATGTCATGAGGAAAGCAGAAAATAGCCCAGCGAAAATGATAACGGAGTATAATCCTGCAGGAAAGCGGCCACAAGGAAGGCCAAAAAGACGTTGGATAGACTCCATCAACAACGATATAGAGCATGCCGGTGTTAGGATAGAGGACGTAAAAGATCGTAAAAAATGGAAAAGACTGTGTCAACAAGCGGACCCCGCACAGAGAAAACGCTAGGAAAGAAGAAGAATATTAAATATATATATAAATATATAAATATATATATAAATATATATATATAAATATATATATATATATATAAATATATATATATATATATATATATAAATATATATATATATATATAAATATATATATATATAAATAAAATGTTGATATATCGGAGAGTAGTGATTTTATGAACAAAATCATAACACAGTTGAATCAATATAAAAGTTTTCTAGTGCAAAGATTTTCGACCAGTCACGCGTTATTATCAAATATACACAATAAATCTTACATATAAATTACCTGAAATATTCATATAACGACAACATTTTAGATATTTTTATATCTATAACTTATGGTAATGAAACGGTTCTCGAATAATAGACATTGGAAGTGCAAAGTCCTTAATTAATAACCGTTGAAGGTGCATGATCCCGGTATAATAACTTTGAAGGGGATGACACTACGCATAAATAATTCAGCACGTAGAAGAAAATTCGACACAATGACCTATTCGCTCGATTAATTCCCGTGTAAATATGTAACATTCCGGTAATTCCCAGGTCCTTCAATCTTCTTAGCAACATAGAAAACAGGATTTCGCTTATTCGTATTATACGTATACGGTTTATTTAGACATAAATTGGTGCTTTCGCACATTCTGCACCAACAATTGCGATGGAGACTAGATGGCCGATGAAAACCATCTATTTTTCAGTTACACTTAATGCATCGATCGAAATTCCTGCCGCGTCTTATAAGTGAAGGAATCCCTCTTCCAACTAATGTCAGACGCTTGCCTAACAGAACAGCATCGTATATCAGTTTGTAGTATAAATATTTTATTTAATAAGACATTTTTCTGCGCTTATAATCTACTCCGATTACAAAACGCTACAGTTTTCTCTCTATTCCTAATTAGCGTTCGAATTACACAGAATCGGTTAGATAATTGATAAAACTGACATACTCGTTCTTATATATCGTTTCTTCGAAGTTCGGTAATGATTAATAACACACCCGTACAATGGAAAACTCAGATCAAATATCTCGGTGTTATTCTAGATAAAGGTCTTACCTTTTCTATACATATAGAACACGCCGTTAATAAAACTCGCGCCTCTTTATTTAAATTATATCCTATCTTTAATAGGACTACGTTAATACCGCAAATAAGCTAATTATTTACAAATATATCTTAAGATCGATAATGTTGTACGCGTGTCTTGTGTAGTCTTATGCAAGTCTAACTTATATTGCAAACCGTTGCAAAAAATAAATGTTGTAGAATCATTCTTAAAGCTCCGTTTTATGCTAGAGTAGTCATGCACAGAATTTTGAAATTACCGTATGTGCATCGAGTAATAAATCAGCAAACCAAAAAAAATTTTTAACGATTTTACCCTAAGCGCGTATATAAACAACTAGTCTCCAATTAAAATATAAGAAATATAACCGTGAAAGAATTAAACATACATTATTACGATTTCCTGATGCTATTATTTAAGTTTAAGTTTATTTTATGTATATAGTTATTTTTCTCTTCATCGCTACTCTGATATTATCTAATATTCCATTTTATTATATATACTTATTTCACGCGGGTTTTTTGTGGTGGTTTTTCCCGCGGTTTATAAGTTTCGTTTCTTTTATTTATATTATTATTCATATATACGCGGGAAGAATCTTGTTTATTCCATTATAGATGATAATTGTCGTTTCTTATTTTAAATGTAAAAACACACTTTTTATTTATTTTATTATTATAAGTTAAATTAGTCAATCCATATATTTTATTTATTAACTTTTCTTCTGTATTTTTTTTCACACAAAATTAGTTAAATCACTAATATTTATTTTCTTACAGAAAACACAAAGCTTTTCGACATTTACGCCATTATCAAGTGAAACATTTTTAAAAAATCATAATTTTAAAAATATAAATTAAATATAATTACTTAAAAATATGCGATGGTGATTGTGAAAATATACTCCAAAAATACTGTTCTGCTTCTGTTCTGTCTATTTTTTAAATTGTTGAAATTTAACATCGATATATTTGTTTATTAATTTTGTTTTTTTATATTAATTTTTTCTTAAATATTATTTTCCGGATTCTGTAAAAGTTGTATACTGGTGGAATTTTAAATTTTTCATTTACTCTTGCGATGTATGATGTCCAAAAGTAAAATATAAAATATAAAAATATACGAACACAAAATTTTTTAAAAAACACGAAAATAAATATTAAAAAATCTGAATTGAAGAATTCTCGCCTGAAATCCATCCGCTCTTATTATACGACCGAAGTATGTTAATATTCTTCTAAGGCAACCGGCGTTTTGATTCTCGGGCTGGAAATAATTTCTTTTCATACTTTTATTCAATCATTTATTTCTCAGCGTTAGCATTGTAAATGTCGCAAGCTGTTATGTGAACAGCATATAAATAATTATATATATATATATGATTATTTATTTTTTTGAAGCCACATAACAGCTCATAACAGCTAAAAAAAAAAAAAAAACTAATTATGGATTAAAATAGTACAATGAATAATTTTTAAAATTATAAAAAGGAAAAAGCAAGAAAAAAAGTAAATAATAAAATACAGAAAATGCTAAACGCATTCACAAGTCTCGCACACTCGTTAGAACACATATTATTTACATCACATTCGCGTAATCCTATTCCAAATGAACGCACGCATATTCTTCGACAGATTAATAAATACAATATAAATTTTCATATTTGTGATAAACATCAACGAAGGAACACACACATATCAAATAACCCGCCACATAATAGAAATCTAAAACGATCGGAATAAGTAACAGCAAATGTCCCCTCATCATAAACTATGCTCAGGAAGGAACTTATTAAAAAGAAATATCTGTTATCAAAGTACATTTCTTTCAGTCATACATTGTAAAATGTCGATACAAAACTATAAATTTTAAACAGCTATTTACATTATACAATAGTTTATTTTTGGGCGACGATGTATTTATATAAATATTTTTAAAATTGCGACATTCCACGTCAACCGGAAAATAAAACATTTGGCTCGAATTAAAATTTCACGTACCGTATAGTATACAAAGAATAAGTTGGACCGAAAAAGTTTCGAATGAAGAAGTTCTCCAAAGAATTGACGAAAAACGTAGATAAAGGAAAGAAGATTAACCTGAATAGGACATGTACTGCGACATGGTGGTCTGTTACGCGATGTAATAGGACAGATTTCAGGGAAAAGAAGTCTTTCGTGACCGCATTGTTGCTCGATTCAATACTGGAAAATGAAAAGAACTGCAGAGAATCGGTTGGGCTGGAAGTTACTTTCGATGAAATAAAATCAGTCCTAGGACTGCTAAACTTATGACGATAATGATGATGATGATAGTATACAACAGGACTGAAAGGGGGATTCATCCGTACAGGGAAATGCGTTTAAAAGAGAATTAAGCTGACGGCAACGGAGAACTTAAACCCGGGTTCGTTCGTGCACGCGCTTCACTAAAAAATCGATTTGATCGTCTAGTTCGTCTACTATGTAGAAAAAACGGTTGATGTTAAAAAATACTCACTTCTAACATTAGCGTTACATCCATCGTGAAGTAATTCGACTATTTTCGTTCCGTAGCGTGAAGACCTCGCATCCATTATATTTCCCGATATATATCGTAATTCTTATATTTAGAAGAAAATACCTGTTATAATGTAGATATTTTAAAAATTTACGCTTATGTCACCTAACCTAACGTATTCATTATAATACGAATCCCAAACAATTGAACAGTATTCGAACAGAGTACTCACTAGTGCATGATAAAGCGAGGTCCATGGATCTCGCATACATATTGTATACATTTATTCGGATGCATAGACAGTTTTTGAGCCCCAACCCACATTTTCAACCTCGGTGGTGTAACAAACACATGTCTCAGTCAAATTACGATCGACTAGTACGTAAAAGATTCAATGTCAGTCATTTCTAGCTGACACTTCTAACCTTGTAACTCTTTCGATTAATCAAAAAGTTAACTTTCTGTTTAAAAGAACACGGTTGTTTTTTTAGTTTATTCGCGCGATGATGTAAAAAAATCATATAACTGACACTTCCGTGTAAGATTTTTTTTTTTTTTTTTTTTTTGTTTTCAATTAATTTAAAATAATTTTGTGGTACCGAATAATGAAAGTTTCAAATGAAAACTTTATACTTTCAATATAGATATAACGCGTAATAAAGAATACGCCGGTCATAAATGACTGACACACATTTCTTGAAGTTTTGTTCCGTTTCTAAAAGAAATAGAAAGATTTCCAGTTACCAACAGGAGTTCCAAAGTGATGATATTGCTTAATACGGAGTAAAAATTAAACGATTATTATCGCATTTATAAAAAAAAAAAAATTATACGGGCTGGCGTTAATGGACAACGTCCGTCACTTAAGACACGAGGCTGAAAATGTTAGTCTTATCAATAGAGTGAAAATAAATTTTAACAGGGATGAAAAGTAAGTAAAGAAAGAAAAAAACACGGTAATAGTGATAAATATAACCGGAGTGACATAAGTATGAAAAAAAACCCTTTACAGTAAAAATACACAGGAAAAGATAAAAAGGAATTATTTAGGTTCGGATGTATATAATTAAAATAAAAACATTTAACAAATATAACGTAGATTTAGCGATAAAAAATAATAACGTATTTACATCAAGTGCCGTCTCCGTATCAGAGGTAGGCGACTACTTACTATACATATTTTTGTTGTACGGTGTAAGCGGCGTACAAGGCAATCATAATAGGACGTTGGTACACACACGGCACACACACACACGAAGGAGAACATTTGTTGTCACGACGGAATGTGTTTTTGTAGCGTACTATATTGTTACTTTCGAACTCGGCACCTTCCGTATAGAATTCCGCGTGCTTTAACTGCGCTAAAAAAAACTGTCTCGATGATAGATAATAAGTCGAAATAAATTAGTAACAACGAAATAGAAGATAGAAATAAAATTCTGAGGGTATATAAATGAAATTGTAATCAATGCGAAAATACGTAAGAGAAACAGACCGACAAAGAACAATAGGATTTTAAAGAACGCTACGAATTCGTCAATTCATATACGAACCTTGATGGAAAATCATTATGCGAAAAATGTTGTAAAGAATCGATAATATTAAACGAAAAAAAAATATATATATATATATATAACACTTTTTACATATAGAAAAAAATCATCAATAAGAAAAAACTACCGGGCAAAAATGTAAATAATAAATTAAACAGATGAAAATAATTTATTAAATTCGACGATGAAGAAATAATTTTTAAATTATAAATTTTAGTCATTTTTTTAGATTAGACGAAAAATTTGTATTTTATTCGGTATTTAGAATTGGTTTCTCTATAAATTTTATATTACTGATTTATCGATTGTATTTTGTTCATTCGCTAACAGGTTATTTTATAAATAACTGCTTTGCACTTTGATATTTTACGTAATAACGTACATCCGAATTAAACGGTTTCTTATAATTCATTTTATGTTTTTTTTTTCTTTTATATTTTTATAAATTGTATAATTTTATATATAGGTATATATATATATATATATATGTAAATAAATAATAAATATATATATATATTTAATATATCCACTTGATAATGGCTCAATAACCGGAGCTTCGTGCACTTTTTTATATAAAAAATTTAGCGATTTTTAACTTATTTTTCGTTGTTAATTATCATATTCGTTTGCTCGATTCGTGCATCGTGAAACGCACTGTCAGTTTTATCGTCTAGCGCAATGAAACCGTTATTATAATTTCTTATTCCGCGTACATTTTCTTTTCTTTCAAGTTATAGCCATTATATGTTTCTTGTTAGGGTTGTTTCCTTTAGCCTTTGAATAAAAACCTGAACAACAAAACAGACGGAACGCAACTATGACAGACTATATTGCGGATTATTCTATCCGCCACCGATGGTACGTATATATCGATATACATACATATATATATGTATATATATGTGTGTGCAAATTTAGACTACCAACTGTCAGTGATAAGTTGTATAAAGGTTAAATTATCCACCGTTGGTCACAATATCTTCGTCATTTTACAGTACTACCAGTTAAAAACGCCGATTTAATTTAAGTTATTCAACTACCTCATGGCGGACGGAGATTTTACATTTTACTCGCAATCATTACCGCATCAATCTGCGTCGCTTTAATTACTTTTTTTTTAACTTGTGTCTGAACATGGGGCTGAAAATCAATATTCTGGTGTTATTTTTTTAGTTGTTGTAACGCGTGTAATGCGAAAGAGAGAGAAATAATTACTCAACATAAAAAGGGAGATAAAGTTATGCAAAGGAAAACTATCGGCAACACGCGTTTTACTCGAAAACTTTATATCGGCTCTAAATACCGTCGCAGTTCGAACTCCGATCAAAAGCAAAACTAAAATTACTATGAAAAATTTTGCCAATAAACGTAACACACGCTACTTTAAAATCGCTCATCTAGCATAGATAAATGTATAAATTCTTTAACCTCCTTAATATTAAGTAATATTAAGTACTCTGTCGAAAAATCTACCCCCCCCCAAAAAAAATATATATATATAAAAAAAACTGTATTCTTATTTAAAATTAAGTGGTCCCGTACCTTAGACCACACACTGCTTACCCACGAACACTTATTTACTAATAGTGGCTAAATGTACTGCGTGCAATATTTAACTATTCCTCATTTGCTTATTACCTGTCCGCTATATTCCTCCGAACGTGCAACCGCAAACCTTCCAAACTCTCTCCGAAATATGTTACAGCCTTCTTCTACATCCGAATACTCCTTGCCTTCCTTCATTTATCCATCATTTACCCGTTAATATAAATTCTTCCGTATCTCTGTTAGTAGAGCAGTACACAGCAATCAATGAAAAAGAAGATGAAGAAGATAGCAGTAAAGCGAGCAGAAAAAAGTACGTCGCTTTCTTCCGTTGCGTATATATATATAAGAAAAAAAAACATTTCGTAATAAACTTAATAAACGAATAAAAATGTCGCCTAATTCGCGAGAAAAATTACAAATAAAACAAATTTCCGCGGAAAATCTGTCCCTACCGAAAATTCGTAGAAAAAAAATAGACCGCTTCTAAATCAGCTAGAGCTGCTTTAAAATCATCGATCCAACCGATGACAATAATATCGCCGCGCATTATTAAAAGTAAAAACCGAAATTTATTGATAGATTGTCACGCGCGTAACGTCAGGAGCAGGCCATAATTTAAGCCCCTAGCATCCTCCGCGTTAAATCCGTGAAAATTTATTTACCGCGTCTAAAGAAGGGGTCGAGAAATGCAAGGATATTACAGATATTCTGTCGGTAATGATTCGTTTCGCGTTTTTTAGGGCTTTTTCCTAACCCTACTTTAGTCGGTCTGTTTATTTTCAAACTTTCTATACGTTATTGCGAACAACCTCAATGACGGTAGTTCTCTCAATGCATCCCCCCTATGCAATACCACTGCAAAATTCGCCGATAACCGATTTAAAAAAAAAAAAAATCTTTTAACTAAAATAAACAAGCACGATAATAAAAACGATATATTTAGAAAGCAACTATTCCACTTTAGACACCTGAACTCTCAATACGAAAATGCGGTTAGCTGTATTACGCGATGACAATTTTAACTGCTTTAATCAGATTCGAAAAAACATTTGACACTATATTTACCAAATAGTTCACGCCATATTATTTTTTTTTTTTTTTATTTTTTTTTTTTTGCAATTTTGACGTTTCGAACAGACATAAGCCATTATTCATCGTCATAATTAATTATGCGTGCGTGTTGCTCTATGCGGACAAATCTTCAGAAAAAGTGACGATCATTTTAAAAGTCACGTACAACCAGCGAGATTTATAATTTAGCCTCGGTTACGTGGTTGCATTATTCCTTTAGATTTTTTACTAATATTACGGGCTTGCACAAGGTTTACCCGTTACAATATAAAAAATTAAATAAATATATAGCGGTTATATCGCTGAGTTACATTCGCGAATGAACTCGTATAGACAAATATAAATGCGCACATTACGAGTAGTAAGTAATAAAGACGTGTTTATAGAAAAAAAAAAGGAATTGATAAGGATTTGATTTGATTATATAAAATAATGTATTACGACAAGAGAGATGACATCCGAAAAATATGATCTGATTAGCGTCGGTGTAATAAGGTTAGCATTTGCAGGGTGTGATGCGAGATTATTATAATGGTTATTCCGAACCACTATCCGGTATTCCTATTGGACAGTTTTAACGATGCAGAGAAGATCAATGTGCGGTGAATAAACGATGAGCAGTCCAAGAAAGAAGGTAAAATAGTAGTCAGCGAGGAAATTAACGCTGATTCGACAGTGACCGGGAATCTCTATATATATTAACGGAGACACCAACATCCTGAAGAAGAGCGACATGATTGCAAATTTTCCATATTACCGGAGAGAAATGAAGATTGTAGTGTGAAAATTTTAAAGCAGAGAGACAACTCCTAGATTCTGAAAAGATTGCAATTTTTCAAAAAGTAAAACATACTAAAATATTAACGTAACAACGGAATTTTCAGCGTGACCCATTTTTCTGATTTCAGAATATATTTTTAATGGAAACTAAGCAGAATAATTCGGAATAGAATTTTTTAAAAATGTACATATATATATATATATAAATAAATAAAGATACAAATAATGATAGGAAGAAGAAAGTACTATTCCGATAACGAATTCAATTTGCTAGCACAGCTTTCAATAAAAGTTTTATTTTGTATTTCACATATATGTATGTTTATATTTATATACATATAATAGATATATATATACATATAATAGATATATATACATATAATAGATATATATATATATATATATATATATATATATATATATATATATATATATATATATAGTCTATTATATTCCTTTCAACACCTACATGCCTATTTCAATCTTATTACGGTTTAAAATTTCGAAATTCGTTGGTTGTAGCTACGCGTGACAGAAGTCTATTTCACAAATATGGAATCAAAAGATTTCAAAATGAGAGCTATTGTCGTAGTGTAAATGCATGTTTTCCTCAATGTGTATAAAAAATCAAAAAAAAGGAAATTAATAAAACAATTCGGTATATTTCATTTCCTGTTCGATATTTTATATATATATAATATATATATATATATATATATATATATATATATATATATATATATATATATATATATATATATAACAACCGAACGCATTCCCCTTTGTATTTTCTGGTATAATTTTTTTTGTTGGCTTGCATAATAATAAATCGTTTTATTATTATTATTATTATTATTATTATTATTATTATTATTGTTATTATTATTATTATTATTATTATTATTATTATTGTTTTAATTTGCATAAGGTAGTTTGCACGCAGCTATTGATATTGAAATTCTCGCTACTCGCGCAGGTATGCGCATAGCGGACTTTATATTATATCTATGTATTGTATTTATGGTGTAATGGAATTATTATAATTAGTATTAAGTTCATTATCTACATATTACTTGTGTGTATGTATCTAAAATGTTTACGTATATTCATAGGCATATAGGTATATATATGTTTCATGTATATATGTGTATATGAATGTATATGTATGAGTATGTTTTATATCTATGTGTGATATGAGTATAACGTATGTATGTATATGTATACGTATGTATAAAATTTTTCCATTCTATGCGTTATTAAATAAATAAATAAATAAATTTGATTTGAAAAATAAATAAAATTTTATTTGATTATTATTATTATTATTAATATTAATATTATTAGTTTCGTTTCATGACGTAAATACGTTTCACTTTCATCAACATTACACCCTATTGTTTTTCTCGTAATTTTTTAGTCTTACTTTAAAGCCAAACGGAATTATACGATTTTTACCTCACGTACATTGCCGTTATGATTATATTCTACCGATTAAAACGACTATCCAGACGGTGTTAATATTATAAACTAGATAAATATATAAAAATAAGAAAAAAAGTCGAGATCCGAAAAATACGGCTAAATTAAAATGATATATACGGAAGAATATAAATTGAGTTAACGACAAAGTTTTGTATCCAAATCAATCGACAAACATCAATCTCTAAGGTGTGGGAATTCATCGTCTAACCAAGTTAGACAATTGTCAGAAGATGATTTTTATTCATTCGTTAAGTTACTGGCTCCACCTACTAGAGAAGGTTATATAACCTGAAATTAGCCTCTCTGATCACTTTTTAGCTACTCCTTTTTACTAAAAATGACGTCTAGCCTACATATTATCAACGAGAAACTCAATACCGCCGGGTTATGATGGTGTTTCTTTAGAAGCACTGTTACCGGATAATTTTTTTACTGTCTTCGTTTACGTTTTAAATAAAGTTTGGCGAACTAAACCGATTCCAAATTCTTCGATGCCGTCTGTTATCGTCCCTGTATCTAAAAAAATGAATCATTTAGAGGAATTTCTTTAGCCTCTTGTTTTAGGAAAGTTCGTGAATCCGTTATAGCTTTGCGGCTCAACTGGTGGTTAGAGCTTATTTCCCGTTGCCTCGGCATAATAATTTTTTTTTCGTTTCCTGTAAAACTATTTTTTATTAGAATCCCGACGAATACATAAACTGAAACACTTTTTTTACGCGGTATCATAAAATTAATCATTATTGAAAAATACGACGCTAGTTCCGCTGATAGAGAGTCTATAGCCGTCGAAAGTAGGGTCGACTGCGTTTTTTAGACAATTGTAAATGAAGAGATTAAATATTATTTAAATTTCAATCTGGCTAATGTAGCTAATAAGCAACTGGAATATGGGTCATGACAGGATGGAAGATGTCATTCAGCAATGACGCTCCGAACTACAAACATTCAAACCGGTGGGGAAGGTCTAAGGGTGTGCAATAGTTTAATCTGCGAAATTTATTGACGTGATCTAATAAATCTACCGCCAGCTGGTTAGGATGACCCTCTAACCTATGCAAGTAACCTTTATTACTATACCGAACTAGTTCGTGTACATTATTCGGTACTTTTAGGTCTTGATGCAAATTATCATTTCGTATATACTACCCGGCTATTATCCTTAGTATTTTTGATTAGGATCGCTGCGTCATTTTAACATTCGATATTGATAGAATTATATACCATATGTGCACACCGGCTTAATAACTACTCTGTATAGCAGTAATTTCGATTTAATTCCGAAGTTTTGCCCAGGAGCCAGTACCGCAGTTTAAGTTTTATTTCTTTAACTTTAAATTTGATGTATTCCTTCCAGGTCAAGCGGCGATTAAGTTACATACCCAGAAATCGGACTTTATTTTCCTGTGGAATCGAACCATTAAGATCAACAGGTGGGCATACGTTCCGCCTAGTAGTAAATGTAACATGTATTGAGTTGGATGAGTTAATTTTAACACTCCATTGTCGTGCCCACATGTCCAAAGTCAAACCGCAGTGTAATTTTTCTGACGCCGCTACAGGATCATTATCTCTCGCAAATAATGCTGCGTCATCGGAAAATGTCGCCATTTCCACATTTGTATTTACCGGAAGATCAAACATATATATATATATATATATATATATATATATATATATATATGAGAAAAAGGATCGGTCCCAAAACTGAGCCGTGTGGAACTCCAGCCTTGATAATATTTTCATACGTCATTAACGAATTTGATTTGAAAAACTCCAAGTATGCGGAATAGTAGCGTGTAGTAAACGCGTTAATGACGTTCGATGATGGAATTAATTTTAAAGACCATATTACAAATGTACACACTTAGTCTTTAGAATTTAGTGTAGACAATTGTAAGTTACAATATATATATATATATATATATATATATATATATATATATATATATATATATATATATATCAGTAGGTATGTGTTTTGTTATCGTGTTAAAATAAGAAATAATAGAAATTCTTTCGTAAATAATAAATCGGTTTATAAGGATAATACGCTTGCGTCGGACTTTTAATAGTATAGTTGTAGTACGATCGATTTCGGTTAATCAGAGTGTTAGTCGGACGGTATCGTACCGTCGCGGCTGTCTGAAAGATGGCTGACGACGGTATAGGTGCAGCAGAAGGAGGAGGAGGAGAACAACGTAAAAACATAACATATACAGAAGATCGTTCAATGGATACGCAGTACCCGGACGATACAGATAAGGAAATAAACTGTACTAATACTAACAATAATGAAATAAATTATACTAACACTAACAATAATGTTAATACTAACCAAATAAACGGTGATATGATAATTAAAATAGATACTCTATAACCAATAATGATAATAATCGAGTCAAAATTAACAATTATAAATCGGAAAAAAATTCTAATAATGAAAATCGACTTAATTATTATAATCCATAATTTGATCATTGTAAACAATTTAAAATATTCATAAAAAAGCTTATAATCGTGATAACTTAAACTATAGCGGAAGTAGATATTTAGTATAAGCGCACTAAAAATAGGAAAAATATTAATACACACATAAACATAGACGAAGTAGAAAAAGTATCAAGGAATTTAGTTATAGTAATATGTAATAAATTAGAAGACGCAAATGAACTCGTTAATAGGCCAACACACTTTAAACCAGACTACGAGTTATTTATTCCCTTTTTCCTAACGACAAGAGCAAAAAATGTAGATAATGAATATACAGAAGATGAGATTTACCACAATATGGAAAGTGCACAATTTAAAGTACGGGATATAATGAGATTTAACAAAAGAGTAACAACAGATCGAGGTGTAGCAACCTACCTCATCAGTTAAAATATTATTTCACGGTCAATCATTACCAGAATATGTATATATATATATATATATATATATATATAAGGTTAAATTCATAGTAGAACCTTTTGTGAGAAGGGTAAATCAATGTTAAAAATGTTTTTTATATGGACATAATACTTTCAGCTGTAAAGCAAAAGCCGAAAGATGTAAAATCTGTGCCTCCAAAGAACACGATACTGGTAAATGCGGAGAAAGAGAAGCTAAATGTCTATTCTGTGGTGACAAACATGAAACTATCAACAAAGAATGCCCAGAGAGGAAAAGACAAATAGCAATAACTGAACTAATGGCAACACAAAATTTTAGCTTCCAAGAAGCTAACATAGAACTCCCAAAAACATATAAGCAAGAAACACTTTACTCAAATGTTTTCAGCAACTACATTTAAAAAATTATAACGTACAATTCCCGAACATAGAGGAAAAATGTGGCGACGCCACTGCATCCCACAATACCGACCACCACCTATTAAAAAACCATCCTATAATAAAATAAGAGAAAAAAATTATATAGATGTAAAACAATTAAGAGATTATAAAGACTACAGAACACAGACAACCATAAAGAGGAAACGCGGCGAACAAATACCTAGTTCAAGAGAAGAGGAAGAATATATGCAGCGCCAGGTCACAAAATGACAAAGGAACACTGGAATAAAATCTTACCTAGGGAAATCATATATTATTACTGGTGACTTAAATGCAAGAGAAATACAGTATGGAACTGACAAAATACAAATTATGAAGGGAAAGAACTACTTGACTTTATCGAAGAGAATAGTATGTATGTTGTAAATACTACTTCGTATACTCGTATTCCCTCGACGAGTCAACAGAGGAGTAATATCGACTTAATATTATGCACACCAGATTTATCAACTAATATTAATTATGAAGTTCTGAAAGATCCCATAGGAAGTGACCATTTACCTTTACTTGCTTACTTATAAATACCACCATTAAATGCAATATACAAGAAAGATAATAAACAAGAGTACAATAAAGTAACGTACAAAAACTGGAGGAAAATTAATTGGGACAAATTTAAAACAATAACTAAAAAAAAAATTGAACAAATTACTAAAACAGAATTCATTAATAAACCCACAGCAGAAAAATATACAGTTCTTTCAGATACACTAAAAGCTACCATCGACCAGTTAGCACCCATAACCAAAATTAATCAACAACAAAACTTCAAAACGTATCACTAGCGGGATGAGGAATGTAATAAAATGGTTGCTCAGAGGAGATTAGCACTTCATACTTTTAACAAATACCCAACTATGGAAAATTATAATAATTTTAAACAACAACAAGCCAAAAGTAAATTATGCTTTAAAAATAGAAAACGTACAAAATGGCACAAATTTTGTGAAAATTTAAATCCTAGAGAAAATAGTAAAAAAGTATGGAAGTAAATTAAACTAATATCAAAAACAAGTAATATTAATCATTTTAATAACGCAATAACACAAAATATGAATTGGATTCCAAGTTTTATTAATCAATATAACACTCCTATTAATAACCTTGGCAACATATTTTGCGATAATAATACAAATCCCACGTAGACAACGACGTGGAAAAATCGTTTTCTATTTGGGAAGTTAAAAAAGCATTAGATCATAATAAAAACACAAGTACTGGAGTTGATAGTATTCTATATAAAGCCATACAAAATGCAACAAATTACTTTCAGGACCTTCTCCTTGAATTTTTAAACGAATCCATAATTAAACGTACATATATACCTAATGAATGGAAAACACAGTATATATGCCCTATACTTAAACCAAATAAGAATCCTAATAACTATAAATCATACAGACCTATAACTTTATTAAGCTGCTTAGGTAAAACAACTGAATCTATGATTAAGGAACGTCTTGAATGGAGACTGGAACATCAAAACAAACTGCCAAAAACACAGTTTGGTTTTAGGAAAACATTTGGGACAAGGGAAATTAAGCTATCCTGACTAACGATATATATATATATATATATAAATATGTCTAAAAATCATTACATGATAGCCATCACCTTTGACATGTCAAACGCGTACGATCTAGTAAACCTGAGTATTTTATGCAACAGGTTGAAGATGATAGGTATCCCCACAATGTATATTAAATGGATAGCACAATATTATAATGGCAGAAAACTAATTATAAAATATCAAAACGAAATAAAGGAAACTAAAACAAAGCGAAACAGGTACAGGTATCCCCTAAGGATCAACCTTTAGTCCATTACTATACAACATATATACAGGTGAACTAGATAATATACAAATAAAAAAAGTTGAAATATTGCAATATGCTGATGATATAATGATATACAGCTCAGCTGCAACTATTTTAAACAAATACAACCAGCTATAACTAACATGACAGAAGTAATAAATAGACTGCAACTAAAAATAAACAATGATAAGACAAATTTGTTCACCCGACACAGAATTAATTACTACCCTTTTATTACAGTAAATAATACCTCAATACAATTTGTTAAAGAAATAAAATACTTGGGCATAATGTTAGATGAGAAATTAAATTGGAATTCCGAAACGCAAAATATATTAAGGAAATGCAGTAATGATACCGATCTAATACGTGCAATATCAGGAATACGTAAAGCCATCCCAAAACAAATCTTATACTGTATAAAACATTAATACTGTCTCATTTTAACTACTCGTGTATATTCCAAAATTTAAACTCCAGCAATACCAAAAAAATCCAAACAGTATACAATAAAGCACTACGCCTTTGCATAGGAGCGATGAATTTAAGCCCAGTTAATAATATTAGAGCAGAATGTGCTGAACCAAGTATTTTAATACAACAACAATATATTACAAATAAATATATGTTAAAAATTAGAGGAAATAGATATAATAAATAAACAAATAAAACAATTAGAACCTTTGATCAAAAAACCTTACTGGCAATGTAAAACTTTACCACCTCTAGTAGTGAGTGCTAGAACGCTATACAATATACAACCAATTCAAAACTATAAATTACCAATATATACAATTAAATATGAAAACTATATACAACCACTCCAATATTACAATACGATAAATCTATTCTCTAAACAAACTGATATTAATATGCAAAATAAAATATTACAACGTATATTAATCACTAACTTCCCTAATCACGAACGGATATATACTGACGGATCTATAGACATTAATAGAAACCGATATCAAGCAGCAATATATCATGAAAATACAGATCTGATACGAACATACAGAATAAAATACGCTGGATCATCTCTACAAGTACTGAAATATATGCTATATAGAAAGCGCTTGAGTATGTTAAAAATAAAAAACAAAGAAAATATTTAGTAATGACAGACTCCATAGCTGCAATACAGTCACTGATTACTATTAAAACAAAACGAGACAATATTATCGCTAAAATAAAAACCTTACATGGAAAGATACAGAAAAACGATTCAACAATTATATTGATGTGGATACACTGCGGTATATATGGGAATGAAATAGTAGATAACGCAGAAAAATCGGAAACGAATGTTAAAAACGATAATACTAATTATATACAGAATATATTCCACAAATAAAAATAATGAAATATCAACAAATGCGAGAAGAATATAATAAACAAAAAGAAATAGGGAAACAATATCATAAAATTCAGATAAAAATAAAACCCCATATGGTTTTGGAATAACTCATTACAATATAGTAAACACTTTTTAACAACACTTATCCGATTAAGATATAATAAAACACCGGCACATCTAACTTGAATACACATAATCCAAAATAGTTTATGCGATAAATGTCAAGAGGAAGAGGATATCAACCATATCATATGGAAATGCGAGAAATACAAACAAAATCGAAACAATATGATACGGGAATTATTAAAATACAAATACACACTTCCTCTAAATGTAGAATCAATAGTAAGTGACTTAAACAATGTAGAACCCGTCAAAATCATATATAAGTTCATAGCCCAGAATAGTATAGAAATATAATAGCAAAAAAAAATATATATACATATATATATATATATATATATATATATATATATATATATATATATATATATATATACAAAGAAAAATTGTGTAAAAATACAAGGTGAAATAATAAGCACATTACAATTTGCCGATGATATAGCTGTTCTGGCGGAAAATCAAAATCAATTGAAGGAAACATTAAAAGCAATGGAAGATGTATTTAAGAAATATGGAATACAAATAAAACAAAAATTATGATATGAGATAAAAATAGCAGTCGAAAGAAAATAAGTGCAGATATTGACGGTGTTAAAATGCAAGAAGTGAACGAATTTCATTACTTGGGTAGTAAAATCACCAGAGATGGCAGGTGTAGCGAGGACATTAAAAAACGGATCAATTAAGCGAAGCAAGTTTTTTAGGATCGGAAAAATATTTTCATCAACAAGCCTGTAAGTATAAATTTGAGGAATTTTTAACCCTATTTGTTTGGAATGCAACGTTGTACGGATGTGAAAAACATGCATGATTGGTAAGGCCGAGAAAAAAACCCTAGAAGCCTTCGAAATATGGTGCTATAGAAGAATGCTGAAAATAAGATGGACCGATAAATTAACGAATGAAGAGATATTAGAAAAATTTTGTATTGTTTCTATTTTATAAACATAACATTATTCCATATACATAATAATATATGTATATATAATGTAAGTGCACGCATTTAAGATGTACTTAAATATATAAATTACGCCCCTCGGCTACATTTCCTATTGTAAATGAGCACAGATTATATTCTCCTAATGGAAGCTGTTACTTAAGCGTTGAAATATATGCGTTGTCCTGTACACAATTACGGATAAACGAGAACCGTGTCGTCTTCGGATACATTATCTAAAAGGTAAAGTCTCCGACAGCTCCCCCCCCCACACACACTTCTACTACCACTAATGTAAAGCGATCTTTCAAGATGACGCGAATTGCGTTCCATTCCCTCGGAAAAACATTAAAATTCTTGAAATAAGTAAACCGACCTAGAACTATGACCGGTGTTGCGCAAAAATTTGTTTCGACGCCGGAAATTGCGCGCTATCAAAGCTGCGAATTACACTTCTGCCGTAAATTCATTTTGGCGGTGTACGCGATTAAGAATAGAAAAATGTTTTAGGACGGATGATGAAAGAGGAAGGAAAATTCCTCGGCTATTGTAGAAAATGGAATACCGCGAATGAGTATTAAAGGAAATAAATAAAATTTAGAAAAAAAAAAATAAAAAAAAAAAAAAAAAAAGTTAAACTGAAGCGTAGGGTAGTATATTTAAAGCTTCGAATCGAACGAAATAGAATGACACGGGAAGACAAGTAATCCGAATAGTGCGGAAAAAGAGGATGATCGTTTGTTTTAATTTCAACGTTCGAACTCACAACGACAGATGCGAATATTAAAACGATTTTTATTTTTTGGTTGGTGACCGCGTCGTGTATACCGCTACTAGGGTCAGAGTAACGGAAGGAATTTATATTAACGGATACAGAGTAACGGGAGGAATTTGTATTAACGGATAGATTTCGGATAAATGAATGAAGGCAACGCGATTGATATGTTGTAAAATATTTTAGATAGTTTCGTAAGCGGATAGTGGAGAAGCAAATGAGGAATAGTAGAAGGAACATCGCATGCCGTATATTTGGGTCGGTCTTTATTAGTAAATAAGTGTATTTTTGTGGGTGAGCAATATGTCTAATCGAAGCGTAAACGGGGCAGAATCACTTAGTAGTTTCTTCCGTTTGAGTTACCACAAGCGGTTGATTTTATTCAGTTGATGTTGTATTGCTGCAAATTCGAGAATCTTTCGTTTGCTATTCGGACAAAATTTAGATCGTATGCTGCGAAGAAAGTTCTTTATTAGAATTAGTATAATCGGAATATATTAGACACGCTGCTTTTGCGGCTGCACATCTGCACTGTCGTTATATCACACATCGTTACGTCCAGAAATCCAAAAGACAATGCGTCGACTATGATGGATTTCGCTAAATGATGTTGATGACACGATCTGGTTTTTTTTTTTCGTTGCAAATAGTAGCATTATTGTTTAGTTCACCAACAACCAAATCGACAGCAATTGACGTAGTGCGGTTCCGTAGATAGGACGCTGAAGTTTTGTGGAAGCGGGAAAAGGTTACAACATTATTCAAATATATCTACAAACGCAATAGTTGTCCACAACAGTTCGTCACATCGTAATGACTGTATATCATCAAATAGAAAAATCGCCCTGCTCTCTTCCGTTATACAAAGGTTGGAGGAGTTTCGTGCACGTGTCACGTGCGTAGCTCCTTTTCAATTTACGGCACGATATTTTTACTTCTTCAACAAACAAAATTCATCCTTTTTCCTCGAAAACTGTAGTCTGTATCCTTCTACACTAATCCTTGCCACTTTCAATAGGTATTATCTCCGAAATGTTTCCACTACCCACCCTTGTTTACACGGATGGATCCAACTCGAGGAACGGGAGCAGCAGTGTTCATTCCAGCTTTCAATATTAGTAATATATGTACAAATTATGCCAAGAATATTCACTATTTACTGCAGAATATGTAGCAGTACTAGAAGCCTTGTCAATTCTACCGGACTTAAATCTTCGTGGAAATTACCTTATTATTACCGACTCAAAAAGCGTGGTGACGGCTAAAGATAATAAATGTAGCGTGTCGGATACATTAATTGGTTTAGTTTTGCTAAAACTGAATAATTTGGAACGTGTATGAATATCGGTGTCCTTCTTGTGGGTGTCCACACAGGTGTATTCGAATTTGTCGACTCATTGGTTAGACACGCGTCGTCTAGTGGTGCAGAGCTCTCCTTAATAACTCGCAAATATATAATTCACTTTTTATTCAGCTAGAGCATAGGGGTCAATAGGAGCTAATGTACACTGAGAGCATTAGTCAATCGCCTCTCACTTATTACTATCAGCTGCAGCCGTCTCTCCCTAAACTCCCGTGGTTCTATATCTTTAAGAAGATTAGTCGTAATTGTACTCATCAGTAGCGATTACGATTTGGACACCGTTTGTTGCCTGACCGTTTTTTCCGTACGCAGCTTAGAGAAAGTCCCTTCTGTTACCCTACATTCTGAACAGGCATTCTGCAATCCCGATCATGTCTTTTTTGAATGCTCTGCAGTGGCGCAGTTGCGTTCGGAGCTTCGAGCTTGTCTCGCTACGTTCTCCACGTATTATACCTCCGTGTAATGTATCGTCCGTTCTCCGTCCGAATAAGCTACAATTATTCCCCCCACATAGCCGCATTTCTGATTAAGATGTAGATAGTCCCGTAGCAATTTTATCGGCAATTAATTCGCTTCTTTACCGAACAATATTGGAATTTTCCCCGTCTTATCCATAAATTTATTATATTACTAATCGTTATAAGCGTCTATCTGTTTTTCTATTTCTCCATGTACGTATCGAGAATAAGGTAGGAACTTACACGTGGTATCCCTGGACAGCGATTTAAACCAATAAAACGTTCAAAAATAATATTAGTCGTTCCACAGTACGAAGATACGATAGAAATAACAAAAATTGTGACATTATTATTGATTCTAATAAATCATACGAAGTCAATATACAGTAAAAAAAAAAAATTATAATAAACAAAGATTTGTACCATATGCTCTAAGGGTGGTGTTAGACTATCATATCGACAAATTGGTACAGACTTGTCAGAGCTTCCGTACGGACAACAGAACTCTGTTATCGTAGACATGAAGGGTTCTCGTATTCATCGTCGTCGTATTGTTTGTTCTCGAACGTCGTGACGTATTGCATGTTTATTTTTACATAAAAAATTAGCTAGCATTCAAGGCACTATTTATATACGCGACGCATATGAACGTGCGTATGATGTTATACGGACTGGGGTATCGCTGCCTACTTCGTGGATAATTAAGAATTAATTAATGATGAAAAACTTGCTATGTCGCGTGTAACCTACTGACGGTCGAATTAACAGTCGAGCACTCTAGCAACTACGCCACTGTTAAGTACGTACCAGACAAGCGACGAATAAAAACTTATCATATTCGTATATAAAGAAAATTTAAAAAAAATAACACATAAATTGATGATAAAATCGGCAACCACTAAATGGCATTTAATTTAGTACAAAAGAATATTGTAATGCTCATATATCATAATATGGACGACTACCAACGGTATTCTGTATCAAAATTAACGTACATACATATACAAATGATTATAAATTGGCGACTAACGACAAGATAAATTATTCAGTATACTCAAAACATTATGCTACCTTATATCCTTATATACATATATATATATATATATATATATATATATAATATAATATAATATAATTGTATTCCCAATCAAGAGGATTACTGGTGGGAAAGTTTATTGTCACTGGTAGTTGACGGTCAAATCCTATAGTGAAATAAAAAGTAATAATAATCATATTAAAATCTAAATTAAAATGCTAATAAATACGCGATGACGAGCATACATGCGTAATTACAACTACGACGTATATATATATATATATATATATATATATATATATATATATAAAGAAAAAACGGAAAATAAATAAATAAATTAATTAATTCATAATAACGATAAATAACTGTATTATCGTTAGATAATTCGGACAAACTTATCTGCTTGATGCTGATATTTATTAAAGGCGCTACTGACAAAGTACAACAACCTTACCTTCAGAATCCATTAAAATAATTTGCTTATAGGAAAGGAAAATTAGCAAATTACTGCGGGAAAAAGATAAAACGCTGCAAGACAGTTTTTTTTTTTATTTTTTTTTTTTTAGTATTTTCCCTTTTTTTTTTCTTTATTCTTTCTTTTTTAATTAAAAAAAAAAAAAAAAAACGACCGTGTCGAGCAATTTGAATTAAACCTTTCAGTGATACATTACTAAAATTCCGACATAAAATTATACATTTTATACGGAGTGTTTAATACGGTTTCTTATTGGAACGACTCTAGGTAATTTTCTATATGTTTACGTAAATATTTTTTTAAATCAGACATTTTTAGTCAAGCAGAAAATGAGAAATTTGTTAGTATAAAAATTTCATCTACGATGTAGTGGTGGACATCGTGGTCAAAATTGGCTGTACCAGCGAAAGTAAAACTAGAAAAATACATATAAAATGCTGGTAGTTATACAAGAAAATAAAAAGGAGATTTATATGCATATATATATATATATATATATATATATATATATATATATATATAATTATTTTTAATAAGACTAATATAACTCGCTTCTACTATTTATATTTCAAATGATCACTCTCCCTCTTTAAGAAGTTTTCTTTTTCTAGCTTCGTTTGAGATATTCCGTTTACATTTGATTAATTAATTATTTAATTAAAAGATGAACTACTTAACTTTTTTTTTAAAATGAAGTAATCTAGAGAAAACGGAATGTTTCGAAAGTAATCATTTAAAGTAAATTCGTTCGTTTTGCAGATGACTTTTTTTTTTTTTTTTTTTTAGTTTAATTCATTCAACTTTCATCGTTAATATTTTCTCTTTAATCTTCCACTGATCTTTCTCGGTCTTTGATGATACGCTTAGAAATTTCGTTCCGATAATTTAATTGAAATATCATACAAACGAGATTAAACAAACTATATGTAATATCCGCGTTTATTTACTCTCGTTCGTTTGATATTTTAATCAAATTATCGGAACGATGTGTGTGTATGTGTCTGCATACATATACATCCTGCAAAAACGCTTCTAATGGATTAATTTTATATATATACACACACGCATATTTTAATAATAATAAGGATAATAACTAAACTTATTTTCGGTGAAAACCACGTCAATTATTGATAGAATTTAGGAGTGTACTTCATCTCGTTTCTGATGATGAGTGGTGTTAGTCTAGTCGAAACGTTAAATTATATCAATAATCCGGGCGTGGTTTTCATCGAAAATTAATTTAGACGGACGGAAAACAACCACGAAAATTTTAATAAACATATAATAATAATAATAATTATAATAATTATAATAATTAATAATAATAATAATAATAATAATAGCTTTTCATCGGTATTTACATACGTTTTTGTGTATATGCATACGTATCGATGTAACCTTTTTGTCGTGTATTTCGTGTATATATAAAACACGCGCTTAGCATTTCGCAAAACCGTTAAACTTTTTTTTTTTTCAGTTTTGCTCCGTTTACCTATGGTATTATCGTAATTATTACGTAGCGTCGATGTAGGCACGTTTCTAAATATTGTACGTCGAAGATTTCGAATTTTACCGGATATTGTTTTATAGGAAACTATTAGTAACAGCACGAACGACTGCGATGACGTGAATCAGTGCTAAATGCATCAGTCGGCAGAAGCACTCGTCTTTCATTTAACGCGCCACATTAATAAATCTATCGGTGACGCGAAAAAAGCCATATTCGAATACTTGCATCAATTTTCAGTTACCGTTCTCATCTTACTACCATTATAAGACCTAGTTTTGTCCGGTCTGGCGTTCGACGTCCGTTAGTATTTATAAAAAAAAAACTCCAGATAATGCAAAACCAGCGTTGCAGAATATCATTAAGTGCTCCTCGATGGACTAAAAATACAGTACACGCATTCCAAGCTTCCTCATATTTATGATTATATTTATAAATTATCGAAGAAATTTTATGATAAATGTATCACGATAATAACTTAACCGAATTAATGCTTGATCTCGGTGTTTGTTACACTACATATAAGCATCATTAAGCACCGATTATCTAATGTATACGATCGGATATTACGATTTTTTATTTTTATTTATTTATATACGAGTTTAAATTTAATAAACAAGCTAATATATATTCTTTTTTGTTTTTTGTTTTTTTTTAATTTTACCTATTTTTTAAGTTTACCGTTATTTTCTTGATTTTTTCTTCAGTTTTGTAAAGTCATTTGTATTTAACTGCTATAAGGTAACTTTATAATTGGCATATGTACATATAAATTCTTCGTCATTTATAAAATGTTGTATTGAAATATACTATACTACTATACACTAAATCAGTGGGTGCTAGTACGCGGAATTAGTCAAAACGCTAATGCGCAATAACTGTAACGATTAGGTAAAAAAATTGTCTAATATGCGCTGATGGATGCACTTTGGAATTCACATAGAGTTGGTTAAACATTTATAGAAAACCAAAAAAAAAAAAAAAAACTCGCAAGTCGATCATAAAAACAGTACAAAATGTGTATATGAATACGTCATCACACGAATTGATCAGTCTTGATAACGGCTCAATTCTACGACTGTTTCTAGTCAGCGTAATTTTTCGTAGCTCGTTCATTTTCACCGTATATGTTTCTTTCGATAGCTCGACGTCAATAAAACTAAGTCGCTGCATATTACTTTTATAAATTGGACAATTGAACGCCTACCAATCAAAATAATCAAAATAAACAACGTCGTCCTTCTGAATACTGCACAAGGCACCCTAGACTGATATGGGCTACTCACACGTTCAGAAACGAGTATTTGAAGTTTAAAATCTGAACTATGTCATGTATGTTAACTCTGGGTTATCGTTGGGAAATAAAACTCTACTATATTATATATATATATAAGACCGATCTAGATGTATGGTGTACATGTGTGGAGCTTTGCAAAAACATCTAATTTACAGAGTCAAAATGAGGTATTAAGAACTATTAAAACAGCTCGCTGGTACGTTTGAAACTTTACATTACATAACGACATAAATGTTATGTTTGTAGAGGATGCAATCGAAAGACAGGCAAACGAACATGTCGCCCGAATTAACGTTCATACGAATCCACTTGCTAGCAATCTACTGAATGATTCCGGTGTCCGGTGAAATAAGTCTTTCGACCATCCATTTAAAAGGAGTACTATTGAGTACTTTTCTAGAAAACATCCCTCATCGCACTAAGTTAATCATAAATTACTTATAAAGTTGACTAGTTTTGAAGGGAAATATTTAAAAAAAAAAAAAAAAGCAATTAACATAGGCTTCCATAGAATTTGAAATTCCTTTAGAAATTTTTACGATCGTTTATTTCCATAGGCTCCCGTTCTATTTCCATATTTTTCCTCCCTTATGCAGTACCTTCCTTATTTGACATATATATATATATATATATATATATATATATATATATATATATATATATATATATATATATATATATATATATATATATATATATATATATAGAATGACTCTCGCTGAGGAATATGGTTCAATTCTATTCTGATGAAGAATTATGCAAATCCGTTTGAAACGTTAAAAGTCGTTGACTAGCACCACGTATGGTATTCACAGTAAAATGAAGTTTTTTTTAAGAAAAATTAATTTTTGTTCAAATATACCGTTGTTTTGTTTTGTTTTGTTTTGTTTGTTGTTGTAATTATCAAAGTTTGATTTGTAAACATTTAAATCGTTACACATAAACAAGAAAGAAGGAGATAAACATTTTTAATTTTTTTTTTTTTTTTTAATAAGATAACACAAAAGCTTTCGAAGATAAAAATAAAATATAAAAACGCATATGTATATATAAAATTAATGAAAATATAAAAGTCTAAAAAGTACTAATTTAGATATAGAATTTACCAAAATTATCAAAATGAAAAAGCTATTTTATAAAATAATCCGATATCGAATGTAATAAACAACGCGATCAGCCGTGTAAAATTTATACATAAACAAGAACGCTGGTAGTGCGGAAAAATAAAAAAATAAAAATTCCTGTCTAATATAAAATTTGATGAATTTTTATAATACACCTCTTCAATTTTTACATTAGACTGAAATTTTTATTATTTATTTCTATTAACTTTTGTCTTATTTGTGTTATTGTTTATGTGTAAATTTTATATTGCACATTGTTGATTGTACTGTTTATCGCATTCACTATCAAATATAAATATTGATTTTATTTTGCTAATTTTTGTAAACTGTATATGTGAATTAGTATTTCTTACCTTTTATATTTTTATCAATTTTATATATTTATATATTTTATATTCATTGATGATAGCTTCTGTGATTTCTTATTTAAAAAAAAAAATTCTAGTGAATTTAAAACTCTTCCTTTTGTTGTTCATCTTTAAAAACCACTACGACATATATATATATATATATATATATATATATATATATATTTTAAAACAAAAAAACTTAATTTACCTATATAATGATTTTTTATTCGAAATAAAACGTTCATAATTTTTATACAAACCTTTCAGTATCTGTTTCAATATTTTCGTAACCACCAATATAAATAGCCAAATGTGTCCAGAAATTTAAGTAATCTGTAAAAGTAAAAATATATAATATTTAATTTAAAATCTGCAAGATCATTATATATATATATATATATATATATATATATATATATATATATATATATATATAAAATCACGAAAAACATAGTCTTACAGAGAATAGGCGAAAAATGCAATTGTCTGCAATACGGATACGATATTTTGCGTTATTTTGATCACATTACTAGACGACACAATGTGCAATTAGAAAAACTAATATTAGAAGCCAAACCACCCGGTAAAAGGCAAAAAGGAAGATCCATCGAAGATGGTCAGATCAAATATTGGATTTAATGTGCCCAAAAAGAAAGCATGCAGCAGGTTGGTAAAGACGCCAGTGGAAAAAACGATTCATTAAATAATTGCATTATCATGATCACGACATCCTATAGGATATAACGACAATTCATTCATTCATATATATATATATATATATATATATATATATATATATATATATATAATATATATACATATATATACATATATATATATATATATATATATATATATATATATATATATATATATATATAAGTTTGTACTAGATTCGTGTAGCTGAAGCGTCGAAATGATCTGAAATCGCGTTCTAAACAGTTAATAGTACGAACGCGTAGCTAAAATAAAATGGATATGTGCAAGACATATTACCAGAGGAGATCATTGCTGTGAAAGTAACCGGAATCAATTGGATTCGCGTCGCACAAGATAGAAAACTTTGGAAATGTTTAGGGAAAAGTCTGCACCCATTAGTGAGTTCAGATAGGCATAATGTAATAACGTAACGTAATATAACAAGAACGTCGTATGTCTCTGAACAACTATATGTAAAAACCAGTTCGAATTTCTATACAATAATTTATGTCCGATGTTAACATTATTTCAGTCTTCGTTAATTTTATACGTAAAACGTTTTATTATTAGTGTGTTGCTATAAACAGTCATACGTATAAAGAATTGAATGTATCGAAGATCGAACGGACGGTATGTAAAACCTTTTATCGTAGTCTCGTGTTAGTAGTATTATTAGAATGCCTCTGATAGAGTACTGGGAAAAAAATGACGATAATAAGATTAAACGTTTGCGCCGGCATCTGCGGAAAAAAAGGCTAGAGTTTAAAAATTGATTCAAGAAAAAGAATTTGGTCGTCAGCTCCGACAAAAGTTTTAAAATTAATAAATAAATTAAAGTTATAAACGTTTTTGGTAAAATATTAAATGCATATATAGATAATTAGGTAATAATCCTGAAAGGAGAAATTTTATAGACAATAAAAGATTATAATTGATTATCGTACATAACCATCTATTCGATCATTAGACAAAGAATTTTTCCTTCAATTATCTTATTAAAAATTATCGTATTTTTATTTGCATATATTTATATGTTTATATTTTAACGTAAATACACCGGTGCATAAAATAAAATATGTTTTTAATAATATATTATGTGAAATTTGTTTAAATTAATCAATTTAGCGTAAACTATATCATATAGTTATAACACGAACATTTCACACGCGTTGCTTCTAAAAAGTACAGTACGAAGTCCGATTATAACCGATGGCCTTATCCGTAGTAGTGTATTAGTAATTTCGGCGGAAGACCTCATATATATATATATATATATACAGGATGACCCGGAGAAGACAGACGGTTTTTTTTTTTAATCGGGAAGTTCGTAACTCTACTACAACGCAAACCGCGTGCTCCACGTTTAGTGTACACACGAGAGATTCGTTTTTGTCCAGTTTCACTTATCATGGCATCGCATAATGATGAGAAGAAGCACGCGTTTTAGGGTGGAACGTTATTGTCGACGTGAATCGATCACGACAGTGCAAGAAGAGTTTCGAAAATATTTCGAATTTACACGATTTTTTTTCTTGTGAGGATGCCTAGAGAGCCGCGTTTACGAAACACGTCTACAAGATCTGGAAGACATGAAAACTCGGATTTCTGTTGAAAAATTCAGCGACCTGACTCGAAAAAGTGCTCGAAAATTTGTTGTAAAATGACTAGATGAATGCATTGTTGTAAAAATGGCGGTCATACGATCGATATTTTCACAAATGATTGTAAGCTAATCTCTCGTTTTCCTATTTTTAAATAAAGTTTCATTCAAAAATTTTGATGGAGTAGTTTTTGTGTTATTTAAAAACAATAAAACTGCCCGTCGTCTCTGGGACACCCCATATATATATATATATATATAGATATAGATAGATAGATAGAAGACTTCAAATATCCGCGTGCATATAAACCGTTAGAAGAGAACGTTGTTAAGAAACGTATTATAATATAAATTAAATAAATTACAGCTATTATTTCATCTAATATTTTTTTACTATTTATAAATTATGTATCGGTTTTCTGTAGTTTTTCTCTAAACATTTATAAACATTTTAAGTAATTTTCGAAATAAATGATCAACCGCGAATGATGCAACAAGTCTGTAATTACGATTGCTTAACTTTTCAAAACTGAACGTCCGCATTTTGTTTTTGCGATTTCTATTAATTCTAGTCTTTACTTAATAGTAATGTATACGGATCATTTCATCCATTCGGTTATCTCTGGTTATCCCCAGCGGTGTCAGTTTTCGCCGCCTATTCTCGCGCGATTAGCTGTCGCATCAATAACTCGATTACATCGTGAATATAATCGACAAAACGAGTCGGCGGGAGACCTCTGCTCGTTAATTCCTCGTATTATCTCTTATTTTTTCCAATCCATCTCGTCTTATGACATGTCCGAAAAACTTATTTCATTTTCTTGTTCTATACCGAGTTGTTTCAATATTGACGCTATTAGTCCGCTATTCTTTCCGCGAAATCCTATACGCCGGTACGTGTACATTTCACTGAGCCATAGCGCGCTATTGAAAATATCAATGATTAATCGTTTTTACGTCGTTATTTTAATAGTTTCCGTATCTTTGTTAGTCTTGCTAAAGCACTTTTGCCCATCGCAATTCGGCCTGTAATAATAATATATTTTTTCGGCATTTCCTCTACTTATTAATGCATGTTCTCATATATATATATATATATATATATATATATATATATATATATATAGTTTCAATAACGGATACTGAATTAAATGAAAACCAATCATATATATGCACGAATAGGTGTCCATTAATTTTTAAGAATAACGACGTTATTTGTTTATTTAGTTATCTTATCCATAACTGAATATGTCCTTACATCGAGTATACATACGCTGTTAAAATAAAATTTTTTATAATAAATAAATAAATAAAAAGTGTATTTAGCACGCAATATAAATTACAAAATCAATGTCGAAACAATATTATTACGTATACCGAACAAATTCTTACTACGTATACAAAATGAAAACAAAAAGAAATAATAAATACAGTAATAATGAACTAGGTTACGGGAAAACCAAAACCTGTTTACAATTTCGGGACAACTCTATGAAGAATTCTAAGGCGGTAATAATAAATATAAACAAAATAATATGGCTGCTCAACAATTTACATATATATTACATATTAATAAAGTTCATAAAATTAAATATATAAATTACGTACGATTAAAAAGCAGGTGATACATTATAATAGCGTGTGTTTTATTCTTTTATGTTTATATCTTTTATATTTTAATACTAGTACACGTATATATATATATATTGTTTATTATTGAGTATCATCGGCTGCGTCTACAATCGTCGAAAAATTTTTTTCTACGCTGCCTAATGGTATCACCCACAACCGGCAAGTCTAATATATACGATGCATGCGATCTTTGCATAGGTAGGAAGTTTAAGAATTATCCTGCAACAATTATTCTGAAGACGTTGTAATCTGGACACATTTGAACGGCTTGTATACGACCATATTATGCATATAGCATAATTGGCCTTAATATAGTTTATAATTAGTTTATTAACAGGACTAATTTGGCATCGTCTATTAAAGATCGGGTATAGACTAAAAAGAGCTTTATTTTGTTAGATATGTACTAAACATGTTTTTGTCAGACCTTTATCTAGGATTACTCCTAAATATTTAACACGCGTTTTCCAATCTAATCTAGTGTTATTTATACAATTACAGGATCCTGCGAAGGCGGCCGTCTAAACAGATTGAGTTTTATCAGCATTTATGTTAATTTTCCATTTACTAAAATATCTATTTAGCTTAGCGAAACCTTAACCGTTTTTGTATTCTATCAGTAACGAAGAGCAATAAATCGCTGTATCATCTGCATATCATCTCTAAATTCGTGATTTTATGTCATTGATAAAAAGGAGAAACAAGAAGGGTCATTACTTCCCTGAGGTACTCCAGCTAGAGCTTACATCGGAATTTACATTATTCACTTTTACAAACAGAAAGTCGGTCACTCAAATAATTTCTAATCTGGTGGATAGACATACAATTAACGATATGAAATTATACGAAGTTTTAGAATTTAACGAATTTAATACGAAAGCCGTTATATTTAATCCGTTCATCGTAGTTAGTCGTTTTCTACTTGATGGTACTTTACTAAGTACTTTGCCGTCGACGACGGCCAATCTAAGGATGGGATCGATCTGTATTGTTCGCTTTACGGACGTTATTGTTCTTCAAGGATGACAATAAAATCGATGCCTGGTCAATCCAGTGCGACGAAGCATTTCCGCGTTTATTATCTTATCCGTCTATTTTATTCAATTCGCCTATACGTCCGCACATTTTTAAAACGTTTGCAGCTTTTTCTCGATGCGTTTTTTAAGAATATACACGTTTCCATCGCGTAAAGTAATTATTATTTTTTTTTTGCCCCCCCCCACCTCCACCCCCACTTCCTTAAACACGATGATGGGGTAAATGTATTAGTGTATCGTTGAATACGTGTGAATTATAATATGTAATAAACTGAAAAGAGCCCGTCCATTTTTTAGGGCGATCTAATCGGTTTATTTTACGATAAAAATTGATGTTATTAATTAATTCGTATAATTATGTATTTTTCGAATAGTTTATTTCAGCTAATGCGAAAGAAGCGTCAAAGTTTATAAATTCCTTATTGACTAATCGAGTAGCACAAGTAAATTCAGTACTACTATAGTTACATCCTAAAACTATATATATGTTCGATATTATCAGGTAGATTACACAATATTTGACATTTATTCGAATATGATATTTTATATACTTGTATTATTATTCTTTAAACGTACCACGATGTCCGGTTATGTATACGCTAAAGTAATTCGGTATAAGCACTATAATATGTTATTTAATCGATCGTGTCTATACTAATATCGTTTCGTTATTAACCGGATGTATATTCTACTCGAAGCATTTGATATTTTGCACTATAGCGTTCGATACGGTATTAAATGATTTCGATTTCCATCGTGTAAATAATAAGGATCGTGCTGCTGTGTATTATTAAAAATTCACGATGTATTTTTAAGTTATCCTTTATTAAGAAGATATATTTATCCTTACTTCAAATATCGGTGATTTAATTGCCAGCAATGATACTTGACAATAAATAGAGCTAATCGTTCTATTACGTAACAACGAGATCAATTTTAGCCGTAGTTAAATCTTAATCGCGAAGTACTCGTACTAAATTATTAAACGCTCTTCGCGCCATACGCAGATTCTTATCTTGATTTCCTCGTCATCTGTTGCGTCTTCTGCCATCGTTGCGCCCAGATATTTAAATTTTTAGTCCCGTTCTAATCGCACTTCGTATCTATTTTTAATAACGGTTTTTCATTCTTGCTTTGCTGTTTTTCATTTAAAATTTTACGCACTATTCAGTAAATTTTGTGACTATAACCCCCCTATAGCTTACCCCGGGGTATGTGATATAAGAACCTTATTATCATCTGACGTATGTTGCGCCCGTCTATTTTGTAATTTTTCAAATGGTCGGCGCTTTGTTATTTCCTCTAATTGAACACGGAGTCCAATTACAGGATGTCCGCCATCTTCACACGTCTGTTTAATACGTATTCCGGAGAGTAACGATTTCACGTAATGCGCAAATTTTCGTTAAATTTTTATTTACGTCATACGTTTAAAATTAGAACTATACTACGTTAGAAAGCGAAAGAAATCACTTTTTTTTTCGCTCTCTCTCTCTTTTTGTTCGGTTTAAATCGTGAATTAGCTTTTTAAACGGTCGAACTGTAAATGTTATTACGCGTATAATATAGAGGCGTACTACTACTACGCATAGGTGGTTTTCTTGTATGTCGCTAGGGTGGAAAAAGCGAAATTAACAAGGCGAACGAGTTCCAACGTCCTCGGGTGGAAAACAGAAAACGAAGAAGGGAAAAAAAGAACATTTCCTAGCTGTATCTTTTACATTTAGTTCTGGTCGCCGTCGTTAAAATTACGTACACGAGGAAAAATAGATATACGCTACACACACATGTAAATTCCGTATTTCTAACCACGATGAACTAAATTTTTGTTCAAGCCGTCTTGTTCGCGGTACCGATATATTTTCACCATATCATCGTTATTACTTAAATAAGCAGGAGGGTCATCGCGAACGTTTCAACTTATGGTTAATTCAACAATTCGAACTACTACACCGTCATAGACCAAAAAGTTCGTATACCACGTTTGTACTCGGTAACGCAACAAGCTCCCTGTCTGGTAACGTATCTAATTCGTTTCCCCGCTATGTTTTAGGATTCTTTTAATATCATTTCCTTCGGTGCTTAAACCTTAAACGCAGCGTAGCAAAATCCAATTGTTTTTCCTTAATGATGCTAGAGTTTTCCATCGTGCTTTTTCCGCTAATGTTTTTACAATTATACCGAACTTCTTTCCTATATACATGTATATATATATATATATATATATATATATATATATATATAAACAAGTTCGTCGTATGCATCTAACCTATATATTTATATATTTAAAAACGAATTAATAATTTCTATATAATAAAATTTGCGGTCGGTGTTAGTATTACTTTCAGTCATTATTAATTTTATTCGTAAAACGCTCGAGAGTGTATTATGAATAATGCGTATTATATAATGAATATATATATATATATATATATATATATATATATATATATATAATGTGTGTTTGAAACAAGTGAGATCACAAATGGACAGTGTGTAAAACCTTGTCCTAGTTACAGTCGTACTAGTGATTAGTATTCGAAAAATTCCACATAGAGTACTGAAGAAAAACGGCGATAACCGGATTAAGCGCGTGAGTAAGAGTACGCACGCATATGTGAAGAAAAAAAAAATTTTACAAATGTTTCATCATTAATATAGATACAACCTTAGCGCTGCTTCTAGTTCTAGTGCTGATTCGAGTTCCAGTGATTCAAGTTGAAGAAGTTCTAGAAGACTGGAACTTAAGAGAATAAATTAAAAATATAATCTAGTGAAGTATTTCACTGTAGTAAGTTTCAGAAGGTATTGAAAAAGAAAACGCAACGCGCATTTTTTTGTGTATTACTTTAGCGGAGATGCCTTTACCGTTTGCTCGTTTACCCAATGTGATACCGAACGTACGAACTAACACTACGAACGTGGTCGACTTCCCTGCAAATATCGCTATATCTGGAAACAGATGTAAATGATCAAGATGGGACAGTAACGGATGACCGTTACGTGATGTGCGCTGTGATCTAAGGTATAGTTCAAAACGTAATATTATTAAAGAAGGACATTCGAAGAACACACGATCGGGATTTCAAACTGCGCGTCCAGTATGGAGAAGACAATAAGATAGGCGGTGTGGTAACAAGTAATGCCCACATCGCCATCTGTTGATAATTTCTATACGCTACATGTTGTTAAAAAAAAAAAGTGAAACCGTGGAAATTTAAGAAAAGACGGTTGTAATTGATAGTACTCGGTCGGGGGTGACTGCTGTATATTCTCCAAATGTGTCTCTATTCCCGAAGTTTTTTACGTTCCGACTGTATGAAACGTAAGATATCATGTCTAGAAGATAGAGTACTACACCATTAGAAGACACCGCTTTAGCTAGTGAATCTACAATTTCATTATTAGGGATTCCTCGATGTCCCGGTACCGATAAGAAAGGCACATATATACCCAGAATTCCAGATGGTTAAATTTTAACATGTTGAAAACAAATTGTTTCATAGGTAATGAAGATTATAATTGCGTACCTTAAATAACCGCCTATTCGATCTTTAGACAAATAATTTTTCTTTAATTCTCTTATTGGTAATGATCATATTTCTATATGTGCATATATATATACATATTTTAACGCATACGTAAATATACCAATAAAATATATTTTAAATCGTGTATTATTTAAAACCTATCTAAATTAATCAATTTATCATAAACTACACCGTATTTATAACACAATTTAATCAGTACCAGTTGCTTCTGATGACCTACTTAACCTTCTCTGCAGTTGTAAACCAGTATATATATATATATATATATATATATATATATATATATATATATATATATATATATATATATACATCATCGGTGTATCACCTGTAGGCTTCCACGCAAGCCTGTTGCTAGTTTTTTTTCTTTAATTCCAGATGAGTCGGTATTTCACTTTGTCAATGAGTTCGCGGTCTTCCACGTGTCTTTTTCCGGCGTTACCTCGGCTTCAATAACATCCTTCGGGATATTTCCGATCCTGACGTAATACATTACCAACCCACACTTAAGTCGCCTCAAGATATTGTGTAATGTACTTATCGTTTCATTTAATCTTTCTCATACTAGTTCGTTGTTCATTCTATATAGACGCCGCCAACACCGCGTTTTAAAAGCTCATAATTCGTCTCGATCTCTTTTCTTCATTGTATCCATGTTTCCGCAACGTGTATAGTGCCACTGACCACAACGAAGTCTTAACAGAGTTTTTGCATATGCGGACATTGTTTTCTGCGCGATAAGTGTGTATTTATCGTCGAAAGTTCTTTCCGATTGCTATACGATCGTTAATATTTCGAGTACAGTCCACGTTACGCGTCGTGTTCTGTTCTAAATATTTGAATGTTTTTTATCGGTCTATTATTACGTGTTTTCCGAGTTTATCTTTACCTTTGTCGTCTTAATGTTAATCATCATTACAATCTGTTTCATTGCTGTATTTAATTTGTTCATCATTGTCGAATATGCTTCGGGATTTAAAATCTGACCATCGGCAAATTTGATTACGCGTAATATTTTGCCTCCAATTTCGATCATTTGCTTAAATTTGTCCTAAGTTGACTGCGTTACCCTTAAATGTTGTTTTCCATTTTATATTTTTTTCCGCCGGAGGATAAAACGCTGTTTGCGAGTTCTTCACTCTGTACAGTCGAGTTAGCCGTTATCCGAAACTGACTGCATTACCGTTAAATGTTGTTTACCTTTTAAGGTAAAACGCAGTTTCATTAGCTCTTCAAATTGTACACACGTCTTTCGGTTAGCTATTACATATTCGCGACTGCATTTCTCTTAAATGTTATTTTTAATTATATAATTTTTACTCTAGCCTTCTCGAATAACGGTAACTCGATCGGACGAAAAGTATGGAAAAGTATTAGGCTCGTATTTACAGACTCGAAAAATAAACGAATTTTTTACTTAAAAACATTAGTCGAAACTATCACCGCGTTTCATGTTTACTTGCATTACTCGGACTATATAAACCCTCCAAAGTCCTAATCTACACTATTCAAACCCTTAACTACGGACAAGCGGTCAATTTGACCGGTAGATGATTTCATTTCATTTTTTTAGGTTTCTCAAGAACCACACTCTATGTACTTCGGAGTTTAATATCATGTGTCTATGTTCGAAGTAACGAGTTTTTATACCTTACGTTGTAGAGAAGAGTTATTTTAATATAAAAATCGCTACCGGTCAAAAATACCGCTTGTCTGTGTTGATGTAATAATAACATTTCGCTTTTCATTGCCGTGTAATGCACCAATCCTACCGGGATAGTACTGAACTAACTCGTTATAATTTTATAAAACAGTTACGATAACACCTGAAATGAAACGGAGATTGCAGACAGCAGGTACGACAAGTTCGATTACGTATAAGTTTTAAATTCATGTCCCGTTTGGTGTTGTCCACTTTCTAACAGTACATATTGTAAATTATACAATTATTACAAAATCGTTGTCGCAGAATCTCAATGCCACCCGGTTTACCAGAATTTATGCATTCTCGACTAAACCGCGAACTGGTATTTTTCTATATCAACGAGCTTTCTAAATTTAAAATTCACGAAAATGATTTAATTATACCATAATATGACCAGCTTACGTAATAAAACAGCGATTTTTAACATAATTATGTTTATTTAATGTACTTATTTATTTATTAAGTAAATTGTAATCAATTTTTTTTTTTAAATTTAATTTATGCTATTTATATTGCTTTTTCTTTTTCTTTTTTGTAACAAGTTTTTTTTTTCAAATTTTCCTGTATATTATCATCGTTGCTTTTATACCTTGTTATTATTATTATTATTATTATTATATTAGAGCTACTAAGGGTGGTAATTCGGTGTACTTAATATACACAATGTGTTGTATTTCACGTTTACAATTTAAACGATATTTCTTCTTCTTCTCTTAAATTAAAGATAGATGAATGTTGTAACACTGAGAATGGAAGAAGTACAAAACTGTCAATCAGAATTGCAGAAACTGTCCGTCGAAAACTGAACGAAAAACGTATACACGTGTCTGATATGCAAGACGGCTATATACGTATGCAATGTACAAGACGATTTTGTAAAGACTATGTTTAGTCTAAAAATATGTATTCGAAATAGATCGCACGTTTTTACGCAAATATTATTTTTTAATGCTTTTTCATTTAATACGTTTAATCAACATTAGTTTTCGAGACATGTTTAAAAAACATATTTAATCACCTTTTATATATATATATATATATATATATATATATATATATATATATATATATATATATTGCACAACTCATTTAATTTTGCTTCAAAGTTATTTACTTTTTTTTTTTAATTATTTTATTATAATAAAATATTAATAAAAATTAAGGTAGATATATTAATAATTTAAACAGGCCGATTAAAGTGACCGGATTTTTTTCCCGGACAATTAAGCAATATACTATCGATTATTTTCTATACGTGCGCTTTGACTCGTGCAAATTTTTCAATACTGGCATTTTCTTTTTTTCTATTTTTTTTCTATTTTTTTCATTTCCTCGCGGTATCGTTATTCTTACAAAGTTCCGTAATATCGTTATTTTTAATATACAAAACGTACACTTTAACGGGGTTTCGGAGAAATATCTTGCAAAATCGTAAAATAATTTTTCATTTTTTATTTTTTTTAAGACCTTTGCACTGAATTGCCAACAGCAGACATTCGTCCCTCCGGGGGAAACGTTTTCAATCAAAAACAATTCCGGCATCATAACCGTCTGTAAAAAGTAAACAGTAGATAAAAGTAATTCTAGCGTGAAATGAGATGAAAGGAAAACAAACCAACGGAGCGAACAATTGAAAAAATTAGAATGACGAATTTTATAGAGATATTATTTATACACGAGTAAATTTCGAAAGGCATACAAAAAGACATGAACATTCCAAAAACCTTACCTAATTCAAAATCTATAGATCAATATATTACCTACTTGAATTCTATCATAACAAAAGCCGCACATAACGTTATCCGCAGGTTGTATTAAAATCACGAGCAAATTCGATTTCAAATGGCACAAAAATGCTTATTAAAATTTAAAATTACATTCGTAAACGTCATCAAAGATCTCATAATTTAAACACTATTAATTATAAAAGATTGTACACTAAATTAAACAAGGCAGTACAAATAAGATTAATCATTGAAAGAAATCAACAATATGATAAGTTCCTCAAAAACCTATCACCAGCTGATAATAGTCTACGGTGAAAGAGTCAAACCGAATCCCAACCATTGCAGATAAGATTGCGTACGCAATTGAAGATAATGTAGAGATCTTAGTTGAACACTTTAGCACTATTTATGGCCAAAATGATCACATGTCAACTAGATATCATGAAAGGAAAATTAAGCAGACAATAAACAATTATTCACTTCATACTTCTACAACAGTTTTACCTAGGAATTTTACAACACTCAAAGAGATCAAAAGAATTATCTCTACTCTTAGACAAAAAACAACTCAGTTGGTCATGACCAAATTAATATAAAAATGATTAAAAATCTACCGTTCAAAGCAATAGTTGCCTTAGTCAATATGTTCAACTCATGTTTACGTCTGTTCAACTTATGTTTACGTCTGTGTTTTACAACACTTAAAGAGATCAAAAGAATTATATCTACTCTTAGACAAAACAACTTAAAAAATTAAAATGTCATTTCAAAAATTCTGGGAGACCCAATGTACACACCTATATCAGATTAAGCCGAAATTAGGAAACTGGAAAACAACAGACCAGAAAGAAAGAAAAACCGAAAAAACGCTAGCTCGACTACGTACAGTACACACGTTACTTTACACCTACTCAATAGGACCCCTCCACCCATCTGCCATGAATGTAATTCGAAATTAAATATAAACCACATACTATTAGAATGTTACAGAAACCAACGTATAAAATACAACCTAAATCATGACACAATAAAAACAATACTCGAAGATAACCCGGACAAAATTAAAAATCTTTTACAGTACCTTACACACACTAACCTAATAAACAGCTTATACTCTAAGACGCAAATGATAAATCGAGCGTCTATAAATAAAATAAAATAAAATAAAATAAAAAAAAATAAAAAAAACTCAGTCGGTCATGAACAAATTAATATGAAAATGATTAAAAATCTACCATTCAAAGCAGTAGTTGCCTTAGTCAATATGTTCAACTTATGTTTACGTCTGTGTTATTACCCTCTGTCGTGGAGATTGTCGGTAACGATATACCAAAACCGGGGAAGGATGCCTCTCTGGTACAAAATGTAAGGCCAGTGAGCTTACTTAGTAATTTAAGTAAAATATTCGAGAAAGTACTCTTGTTCAGATTAAGAGATTTCAGCGTGAGTCGATCTATCATATCTGACTCACAATTTGGGTTTCGGCCAAAACTCGGTACCAGAATTTAATTAGCTAAAATTTGCGATAAAATTACCGATAATTTTAATCAGAATAAACATACAGGAGTAGTCTTGATGGAGATTGAAAAAGCGTTTGACACAACCTGATGGAATTATCTATAAATTAATCAAATATGAATTTCCTCCTTATCTAGTATTCACTGTTAAATCTTAATGAACAGGAAGTTTTACGTGAAAATAAAAAACCATAAATCTAACATGAGATTTATTAAAGCTGGGGTACCTCAAGGGAGCATCCTAGGTCGTTTCTTTTTTATACTCTATTTGAATGACTTGCCAACCATTCCGGGAGTAGACATAAACCTATATGCTGATGATACTTCTTTAATGGTATCCTCTTATAGAATTGACACAAAACAGACTAACAAGTGCATAAAATATCAAAATTTTTCTACAAATGGAAAATTAAATGATGAAAAAACTGAATCAATCATTTTTACTAGACGTAGGCCTCTACTTAATCCCTTCGTTCGAGTCAAAAACAATTACCTCGATTGGAAGTGTAAGATATTTAGGCATAACTACGGATAGATTACATTTACGAGGCATATTAATGATCGTGTAAATAGAACGATATTGGGTTGTCTATTTCCGATATTTAACAAAAAGTCTGCATTATCGGCGCAAAACAAATTCCTCATTTACAAAAAAGTTATTCTACCAAAATTATTATATGCGAGCCCGGTCTGGAGCTAATATAAATCAGATGCAAAGACTACAAAATCATTGTTTAAGAATTATCTCGAATAAACCAAGATTTACTAAAATTAAATCTATGCATGATATTTTAACGTTTCCTTACATACAGGAAATCATTAAAAATACAGCGAAAAAATTTTTCGCCAACTGCAGCTCATCTGATAATGTAGTAATACATTCGATAGGAGATTAACCAGTCTCTGCGATAATAAGAGGTACAAGCACAGACGTATAAAACATATCTGTTTATAGTAAGCCGGCTATTAAATTCTATAGTATCAGCAGACTAAGATATTTTTAAGATATTATATTGTGAGAATTTTATTCTAATATATTGGAACAGGTTTTTTATACAAATTTTTCCTGTAATTTATACATTTGATTATCATATAAGTTTTTCTATTTTTTGTTCGTCCGGGAAGAATTTTTGTTTTATATTTCGGTACGGGTAAATTGTTCATTTTTTTAAAATTTAATTATGCTTATGTAACTTAATAATAAGAAATACAGAGTGCTTCTTCTTCTTCTTCGAATTATTTGTAGGTTCATAAAAAAAAAAAAAAAAAAAAAAACAAACTTATGTAACGGTTCGTATATTTTGTTGTTGCGAATTTGAAAATTCTGTACTAAACATCTTTAATTCTATCATTGATAGTCATATACTTATAATACGTAAGCATCTTTAATTCTACATATTGATACGTTGTAGAGTTTCACGACAATCGACGTTATTGTTATTACTACTATTATTTGCGTAAAGAACGAAAAAAATAATTTATTTTTAGTTTCGTGTCTATTCGATTTAACGGGCTATTCATTTCTTCGTTTATTCCGCCGATTTATATAATTACGATCGATTTATTTTCAGTTACTGCGAACGTGGAAATATGTAAGAAGAGGATATTTGGTAAGTTTCTAGTTTGAAAACAGATACTTCCGTTATATTTTAATTTTTTTTCTTTTTATATATATATATAAGTTGACGATATTTTTATTATTAATAATTTAATTTATCCTATATGTAATTGCATTATTTACCTTTTCTGATATAGTTCGAGATAAATCATTTTTAATTTATTACACTGTGTGGGGGCGGCTTTAGTTGAGAAAAAGTATTTGATCGCGTAGTTTTACTTTTTAGTTTTATCAATACGTATATTATGTTGTGGTTATATTTTTCTAAATATTACGTTCGCTTTAAAAATTAACGCGATTATAGGAAAATGTCATGCGGTGTTTTTTCAACGTGACACACAATGTAAATACTATTTCATATTTCAGTTTTGTTTTGTTTTTTTATTTATTTGTTTAATAGCAGTACTTATTGCCTTTCGGCTATGACCACTTAATTTACATTAATTATATATAAAACATTAAACTCGTACAAATAAGATTATGCATCTTAATTTAAATTAATTAAATGTAAGGCATTAATAATTTACATTAATTATATATAAAAAAAAATTAAATTCGTACAAATAAGATTATGCATCTTAATTTAAATTAATTAAATGTAAGGCATTAATAATTTACATTAATTATATATAAAAAAAAATTAAATTCGTACAAATAAGATTATGCATCTTAATTTAAATTAATTAAATGTAAGGCATTAAATTCGTACAAATAAGATACTCGTACAGTTTACGTGTTGTATATACATTGTCCTGGAGAACATCCTTCATGTCATCTGTGGATATTCAGTGCTCTGCAATTTACATATTTGTTGCACTCCAATAACAGGTGGTGTACGGTTACAGGTTCATCACAGAGTTTTCGCACTCTGGAGGTTCATCGTGTTCGAAAATATATTCAGTTTGTTCCGATATATCTTAGCAAGTTTTTGTATAGATGCGCATCTATCTAAAAAAACGTAATCGTAATTCACGTAGCTGAAATTTGTAAAAATGAAACAATTCGTTCAATCTTGCTCTGTCCTTTTTTTATTCGCTTTAAAATGAAATATTAACGTTGTTTTATTATGATTAAAACAGCATAGTTGTTAATCGGGAATATATTTATTATTATTATATATTTTATTTAACGTCGTAACGGATGCGTATATCTATTTAACGAAACGAAATTGAAAACAGACAATATATAAATCATTTTTCTATTTTCTTTTCGCAATTATTAAATATAATTGTAATTTGAAATTATTTATTTTACGAACCGATAAATTTCCGAATGATTACGTTCGCTAATTATACTGAAAATTCCACGTATGTCGTATTGTTCATATTGACGTTGTTATTTCCTATAACACGTTAACATACGTATATATCCAGTCGTACGATATGTACGCGTGTGTATACTGTTTCGCACAACCTCGGAAGAGTGGGGGTGATTATTTAAGTTCGTAACGAGTAAAAGTAAAATACATGAGACGACTTTTTTTTTTTTTAATTTACTGTATATTTATTTTTATCTTTAGGTGTTGGTCGAATATTTTTCAACTTTTATAATTAAGGTATTTAGGCGATCGAGAAATTTTTTTTTTTCAAAACCCCGATTAATAATCGGTTAAATTATTCGATCGTAACTAAAATCGATGTTTAACCGTTAAAATGGATTTAAATTAATATACAAATCGAATCCGGGCGCTAAAATCAAAATTCGAATTTTGGGGGCAGGGAGTAATTTTTTGAAAACCCGAAAATTTGACTTTTTCGAAAATTCATCCTATAGAGATTGAACTCTATGCTATTGCCTATCTAAAGTGTATCTTCGACTATTTTCGAATCCGATGAATATCCGTCGATATTTGAGGTGGCAAGTAGAGACAATCCACAAATTTGATCAAAGGTTTCCCGGGGTTGTATGAACTTTCAAACGGTGCCGTCTTCTAATATAGGTGTAACTATATAAAATCTATTGTATAAAGCGCAAAAAAATTCCAAACCGAAACCAAAAAACAGCTTGGTTTTTCTTTCAGATTCGACCTTTTTCGCGATAAATCGCGGAAAATTATTTATACGAAAGTTAAGAGCTTTGAAATACGCATCTAATGACGTTACAATCACGATTTTGCGTGTCATCCTTGCGCAGGGGCCATGCTAATCTTCTCTGTATCGTTCCAATTTTAGTATATGTGCCGCCGAAGCGAGCATATTAAAAATAGGCACGTACTCAAAAAAACAACAAATTGTAATGGGTGGAACATAGTGCTTTCTCAAATTTATAACATACTCTTACCTGACAATGTAGAAATTTTTACATTCGTTGATGATATAGCTGTAGTTTTTGGTGACAAAAACGACTGTTTAGAACAAAAAATAAATGAAGTATATCAAACAATAAACATCTGGTTACAGTCGTTTAACCTGAACATTAACGATACTAAGTCAAGTTACATGGTATTCGACAAAAGATTAAAAAGCAACAAATTAAACTTAATGCAATATGGTTTAAATGTACAATATGTCACACAAGCTAAATATTTAGGGGTATTAATAGACAACAATTTAAAATTTTATAATCATTTCAACTATATTACTAATAAAATTAGTAAATTTATAAGTATATTCAATAATATAATAACAATAATAGAATTAATTATAAGAAGGGATTAATTCTATATAAAAGCGTAATTTTGCCTAACATAATATATTTTGATATGCTTAACATAAAACGGTTTCAGAAGAAATTAAAGACCTTTCAGAGAATGGTTGCAATTAAATTAATTAAATCATATAGAACGGTTAGTTATATGTCGCATATTGTGATTGCCGGCATTAAACCATTAATATTTGAAATCAAAAAACACATAAATATTTTTTTAACAAAGAATAACGTAAATATACTCCATGAATTTAATAATACTCAGTACAAACATCCTTATTATTTACACGATGGAAAAATATTAAAACAGTTTAAAACCGTATAATCACTTTAGTGAAAAATATCAAATTAACAAAACAATATTTTCCCAGTATAGACGACCTATTAAAAAACGTTGTATTTATACCGAACTATTTTAATTTATTACCGGACATGGTATCTTCAAATATCTATACAAGTACAAAATTTCATACTCAAATAAATGCCAAATATGCAACCTACCCGATAATACTAAGCACATACTTTTAGGAAGTAATCGCAATATTACTAATTTTAATGATACTACCCAACTAATAAGAAATTTACAAATTTTAATGATTTTGCTGTTGCCGAAATAAACTATAGAAAAATACATGTAAAATTATACGAATTAATTAACAACATAATGAACTTTATTGTAAAATAAGCTGATTAGAGCGCCATAAACTTAAATGGATGGGCTCTTTTTCAGTTTATTATTTATAATGTTATTGTATTAAATTTTACCAATACATTTACCCCATCGTGTATTACGAACTGGTGCAAAAAAACAAAAAAAAAATGACGTTACAGTCGTATTTTTAAATAAAGTGCCCATCGAAAAAATTGGGGTTAAATGGTTTAGGGGTTTTGGACTGTTTTTAAGGATGGTACGATAGATAAGGTTTCGAGTTTACGTTAGACGATAGTATCGAGATCTATCATTAGTGTAATAACGTACATATTATCTAGATTAACTTGTAGTGAAAAATCGCGCAATTAAAATTCCGTTTTCGATTTTTAAAATTTCTTGGAGCGATTTTTGGTCAGCCATTTCTACAATGCTTTTATCATAGGCCATGTTATTTATATACCTATATATTTTTCATATATATGTTCATTAACTATTATGAGTATATATATATATATGTATGTATGTATGTATATATACAACTGTTTAGCCAGTGTATCTACCACACACGTCAGGCTTATAGCCCGCTTAAAACGTACTTACCTTATTAATTTTACACATGCCCATTATACATACTATGTTACCGCCGAATTTATTGCGCACGATGTAAACGTTCTTTAACGATTTTGTTTAGGCCGATCTTATTTTCTATCATAACCGTATCGTATAGATGCGAAAGAACACTGGGGTCGAAAAGGGTTTTTCCAAGGTATTAACTGTTCAAGGGTATAGAGGGGGTCGAGTTCGATGCCAAATAAAAACTGACGTGAAGATCTATCATTTTGTTTATTACATTTATCCAAAAGTTCAATTATTTTCAAAACGGCAATTGAATGATTTTTGAACCGGCCGCATTACTTTCTAATGATGTATATATATATATATATATATATATATATATATATATATATATATATATATATGTTTGTGTGCGTTCGTGCGAGTGAGAATGAGTGCGTGCGTATATGTATATATATTTATTTATTTATATTTATATTTACTCTGATACCCACATTTTTTTACTGCGCATATTAACTTTATATTCTCGCAAAATTTATTACCGCACATATTGTATGGTACGCGAGAAAAGGTGACAAAATGTATCGAGGAATTGCGGCTGTAGCAAAACGAAAAAAAAAAGTTTTTATAATAAAGTAACAGTATTAATTTCCAAATTTGATTGAGGACATTAGTGTTATATATATATATATATATATATATATATATATATATATATATATATATATATATAAATATTGCGCAATATTATTGCGGTTGTAGCAAAATATTTAAAAATTTATATATACACATACATTCAATGGTAGCAGTAAAAATTAATTTTCAAATGTGATTCGGGACATTAGCGTGTATACAGACACACAGTTATACATACATATATTTTTATAATAATATTTGGGTGCACATTGTATTATAAATATATATATATTTACAGGCATGTAGTGTATATACATATATATATGTGTGTGTGTATGCGTGTGTGTATGCGTGTGTGTGTTTGTGTATATATATTATCAATATATTATCACACGTTTATGGCACGTATGGATAAGTGGAAATATATATAATTTAGTGTAATATCAGGGGATTGCGGTGGTAGCGAATTTATACATACAAATGCTTGAAGTGTTAGTAGTAATTTTCAAATTTGATTAAAAACTTGACATATTTGTATATGGTGTGGAACAATCTCATCAGCATAAAGTATACAAAAATTACTCAATATTACTTTGGATTTACTCATAAACGCCTGAAAACTTTATACCTACTCCTAATTATACTTTTATGGTTTGCAGATGTCGATACTTCAATATTTCTTTAGATTTATTAATAAATTCATGCATATTTTTAATCTACATCCAATATTTCTTCAGATATGTGCAGGTGTCGGAATGTGGGGTTTGCAGACGTTAGGAGAGGCATTAAAATGTAAGTCTGCAAATTTTAAACTTAATTCAGATTACTTTAGTGATTTGCAGGTGTTACACTGGAATAATATTATGTACATGCTGTTTGTATATATATATATATATAATATATGTATATGTGTGTGCATGTTTATAATATGTCTGTATATTCACATATCACTTGTTGAGACTATTCAATTTTATTCAATTCACTCGAAATTTCGTCGTGAATAAATGTGGATTATTTGAATCGAGGAGAAGCTTCTATTCAATTCGTTTTCCCGCTTGTGTTAAGAGGTTAATCCTGCTTAGGTCCTTTCAAAAATGGGACATTTTGAACTCAACTCTTGAGAGTTTTTGAAAACGAGCAGACTTTCCTCAAAACGTTTTGAAAACATTTGAATTATAAAATTCAAAAATATAAATGAGTCTTCTAGTAAATTATAACGCTCCGAGTTCATTATACGTCATTTTTGGTAGAGCTCCGTTTACACAGGGTAATATTTCACAGCCATAATCACTATATATATATATATATATATATATATATATATATATATATATATATATAAACTTTAAATAATTATAATTCAAAGTTAATACTATACAAAGGCCATATTGTGCTGGTATCTACTATAACCGCTTAACCAAAGAGCTAATTCAATTTTTGTTTGATTTAACATTATCATATATAACTGCTTCAATTATTGCTATTCAATAGTTGGTTGACCCTTTCCTTTGCTTCTTTAATTTTCATATAAAACTAATTTTTATGGATAGCCGAGTTGTTTAGAAGTGGTTTGGTCAAAAGAAGTTTTAAACGTTTCAAGTATTACTAATACACTATCAGAACACATATTAATATATATATCTTCTTCTTCTTTTGTTGTCCATATCCGGATGCCATGGAATTATGTTATGTAAGCTACCAGATGTTGCCACTTGCTTCGATCCTGCATTGGATTCATAATTCATTGTAAATCAAATCTACCCATTTTCGCGATTTGAACGATATAATGGACATCAGTCTACCTTTCTTCTTTTTTTCATTGATCTTTTGCTGCAGGATCAGTTTCTCCAGCCAATTTACACATGTTGTATGTTCGAAAAATCAGAGCGTGCGTCTTTTAATAGTTGGTAACAACTAATGACTGGCTTCGATTTTTATATGTACACCGTTGTTGAAGTAGACACGATAGTACAACTCTATTTGTCCGAACTGTGTTCTCTTTCATAATGAGATACGCTCGAGTAACGTAAACAACAAAAACTAAAACTGATGTAATACGAGTGAAAATTCGTCTTAAGATTATATATATATATATATATATATATATATATATATATATATATATACAGTGATTATAACTGTGAAATATTATTCTGTGTAAAAGAAGTTCCACCAAAAATTATGTATAATGAACTCAGATCATTTAATTTTTTTTTTAAAAAAAAAGAGCCTAGAAAATTATTTATATTTTTGAACTTTACAATTTAAACATTTTCAGCATTTTTTAGAATAATCTGTTTGTTTTCGAATACTCCTGAAAATTGAATTCAAAATGTCCCATTTTCGAAAGGACCTATGCAGTATAAACGTCTTAAAATGATTTATTCACGACGAAATTTTGAGGTAAGTGAATAAAATTGAATATGAGTGAGATGTGAATATATAGACGTATTATGAACATGCACACACATATATAATATATATACATACAGCGTGTACATATTATTCACCTGTAACGCCTACACATTTCAGCTTCCGACACCTGCACACCGCTAAAGTAATCCGAAGTAAGATTAAAATTTACAGGCTTAACGCCTGCGAATAACTCATACTGAAACCTGCACATTTTCGAAAGTAATATTAAGTATTCTCAAAATTTGCAGGCATTCAAAAAGAAATATTTTGAACATCTCCCCTAAGCATATTTTTCTGTAATGGTTGTTCCGATTTCGTCCGTTATAGTATAATACCGGGAAGTGTGTATTACCTGTCAACAGTGTACAAACCTCTGAACTAAGGAAAACCAGGTTGATTTCGGATTATTGATTGCCGCATCAAAAACGATCAGAAGACGCAAAGTCGCTTATCGCTTCTTCATCATCAATGTTAAAATCCCATTAGGATGTAAAATCGCGCTCCATATAGCAACAAAACAACATCATAGAACAGCAGAAAAGAAGATAAGATTAAGTCGCCGCCTCACTGATTCGCCACAGAGAATCCCATATGACATAAAATCGCTCCTATTTTTGAAAACGGACGGGAAACTCGCCCGACCACTTTTAAGGTAACTTTTATATATATAGTGTATAATTTTAATATTTGGGTGGACATTTCCCTCTTTATATCATACACACACACATTTATATATATATATATATATATATATATATATATATATATATAGTGTATATTTACAATATTTGGGTTGCTCGTGTTTCCCTCTTCATATCACACACACATATATATATTTCTTTTTTTTCTGCTGTTTATAACGTTTCAACACAAGGCAACATTTAGTCTTTTCTGCTTTCTACGCTATGTGAGCGATTATTGTTATGGGATAGTGAAGCTGCTACACCTTCCAATCTGCTTTGCGTCTTCCGAAAATCAACCTGGTCATCTTTAGTTCAGAGCTCTGTACGTTGTTGACGGGTAACACACACTTCTCGGTATTATACTGTAACGGACGAAATCAGAACAACCATTATGTAAAAATATGCTTAGGAGAGATGTTAAAAATATTTATTTTAAATGCCTGAAAATTTTAAGAATACTCAAGATTCATCCAAGAGATGTGCAGATATCGGAATAGGAGATTTGCAGGCGTTAAGAGAAACATTAAAAAAAAGTCTGAAAATTTTGAACTTATATCTCGGGTTACTTTAGTGATGTGCAGGTGTCGGAAGAGATTTACAAGCATTAGGAGAGGTGTTGAAATATTTATTTTTAAACGTCTGCAAATTTTGAGAATACTCAATATTACTTGACGAGATGTACAGGTGCTGGATTAGGAGATTTCCAGGAGTTAGGGTAGTCAAGAAAATAAATCTCTGCAAATTAATACTTCAGATTACTTAAAAGATGTGCAGGTGCCAGAAGAAAATATATGCGGGCATTATGAGAAGCATTAAAATAAATGCAAGCAACTTTTAAATTTACTGACTGTGAGTTACTTTAAAGATGTGGAGGTGTCGAAAAGAGAGATTGAGAGGCGTTAACAATATTCATTTTAAGATGCACTTCAGGAACATCTTGATAAAATAGTTAGATGGATGCAAGTTTGGAAAATCAAGTTAAATGAACAAAAATCTATCCATGTTACATTCACACTTCGACCAGTCGATGTGAATCACAATATATATACATAAATAATGTTCAAGTACCTCATTGCGAATTCAGCAAGGTATTTAGGCATTCATCTTGATACACGATTAACATGAAAAACACATGTCAGACAAAAGAAACATCAGTTACAGCGCAAAATAAATCAGATGTACTGGTTAATTGGCAGAAAGTCGCCTCTAAACTTATATAGCAAGAGGTTACTGTATCAAACAATATCTGGACAAATGGAGTTTCCAATAGAGCTATCATCCAGCGACGGCAGAACAAAATTCTTCGGAGGCTGACTAACGCACAATGGTTCCAGCGGAACAGTAATGTACATTATAATCTGAATATTCAACCAGTTGATGACATCATTCACAACTTTGCAGTCAAACACGAACAGAGACCGCATGGTCACACTAATAAAGAAGTTACACGATTACTGGACACCGCAAATGATGTGAGACGCCTTAAACGAATTGGACCTAGTTTATAGTTAAATAATAATTATATTTCTATCGAACCCGATATTCATAGTTAATATTTAGTTAATATTAGTGGAAACTAATCACTGGATCAGCATACACAACATGTTAAATTATCAAAGTTACTAATTATTTAACCTATAGGTTAAGATTGTAGTAGTATAACTGCCTTCCTAAAAGGCAGTTATTTATAAAAAAATTTAAAAAATTAAAAAAAATTATTATTTATGTTAATTATTCCTTAAATTGTCACTAATCGTATGGCGAATAATTGAAGATAATAAACTAGATTTTAATTATATTACAAATCGAGGTTAAATGTCGATAATATTTATTTTATCGTTATTTATAAATAATAGTGCGCTCGTGCAATGATGCACATGGCCGGTAATTATCGATATTTATATACGTTATGTCTTTCATATATACGCTCGTCATGGAAGTGTAATTTGAAATAAATAAATAAATAAAATAAAATAACTAAAATAAAATAACTAAAATAAAATAAGTAAAATAAATAAATAAAATGCTATCGTGATTATTAACAGCATCGAAAATTAATAATTTATTTCTAACCCGTTTTTTAATGTTCAGTTATTCACGACATGTCGCACTTACATTATAATTGTATTTTAATCATTCGCCGAATTTCTCAACGATATAATAAAATACAGTTTAAAAGATTATTATTAATTATTATTATTATTATTATTATTATTATTATTAATTATTATTATTATTATTATTTGTGTTAATTCGTATTTTATCGTTTGGTACATATTAATCGAAAAACAGTCGTTTTATTCTGCTGAATAAAGTAATTATCGTTACGGTTTGTTAGGAATGTAGAAAATTAAACAAAGCTTCCTTAATTTTAGTTACGAGTTGTGAAATTGTACCTCATTCGATGCGTACTAACCTAACGTTTGCAAAAGTCTTAACGTACATCACAAAAACTGACTACGCTTGTAGTAAAAATAAATTCTCTCACACGGAACTACTACAATTACACCGGAATAATATTATGTACACGCTGTATGTATAAATATTATATATGTATATGTGTGTGTGTGTATGTTAGTAATATGTCTATATAGTCACGTCTTGCTCGTTGAGACTTTCAAATTTATTCGCTTCTCTCGAAATTTCGTCGTTAATAAACGTGGATTATTTGAATCGAGGAGAACCCCCTGTTCAATCCGCTTTCCCGTTCCGGTTGAGATGTTAATCCTACGTAGGTACTTTCAAAAACGGGACATTTTGAACTCAACTTTTGACAGTATTCGAAAACGAGCAGGCTTTCCCCGAATATTTTGGAAACGTTTAAATTATAAATTTCAAAAATATAAATGAGCCTTCTAGGCTCATTTTATACCTAAAGAAAACTGAAGAAATAACGCTACATTTCCACTTTGACCATTTCCAACTCCACTTCCGCAACCAAAGGCCGCTTCCGATACTAACGCCTATCATCTATATAGTGTATATAATATATATATATTGTTTTTCTTAACCGATTACTCCAGATCATACAGTCACGGTGTCATTTTGCGCCATGCTTCTCTGTCGTGTGCCCGTTGCACGCAGATATAATGTTAATCCGCTCCAGTTTCTTATTATATCTGTCCACCTCTGCGACGGTCGGCCGTTCGGTCTGTTTCCTTGAATCTCCTCCCTGTACTATTAATAGCTCCAAGTTCCGTTCACTAAGTACGATATGGCCGAAATAGTTTATCACTCTAATAATAGCCATATTAGCTAACCGCTGCGTTAAGTTCAGTTCTTGTGCTATGGAAGCATTTGTTCGTTTTGCGGTCCATGGTATGCGGATAAGTTTCCGCCAGCACCACATTTCGAAACTGTTAAGTCGGACTAGGATAGTTTTATTTAACGTCCATGTTTCCGCTCCGTATAGTACTATCGAAAATATAAGCGACTTTACTAATTTTACTTTAATATTCTCATTAACAATATCTTGCCTAGTTTTACCATAGCGCAGCAACCCATTTTAATTGAACGTTTTACTTTTTTTTTTCTGTACGCCCTTCACTATTGATTAGCGATCCTAGCTAAACAAAGTCGTTTACTACTATTTCGTATCCTGCAAGAAGGTTTTGTCATTGAATTTTAATCGTCTTCCTCTGTCTATGATCGTTAATTTTGTTTTGGTCTATTTATTTCAAGTCCGTGTTCCCGACTAATGCGTTCGACCTTTCTTAGAAATATTTTCATTACGCCAAGGTCAGATCTAATAAGTGTTGTTCTCGTCCGCATAGCGTAAGTTGGATATCTTTCGTCCGCCTATAGATACTCCTCCATTCCATTCATGCATTACCCTTCTCATAATGTATTCTCCATAAAGGTTAAATAGAACGGGTGATAGAATCCTTGCTTAATACCTTTCTTAGTGTAAAATTCAGCAGATTGTACTGTTCTGTTCATTCGAATTACATTGTTATTGTTTCTATATAGATTCTTTATCATTAGTACAATATGTTCGGAGACACTCGTATTATGTCAGTACTGGCCACAGTTTACTCCATATTACATTATCGAATGCTTTATTGTAATTTATAAAACATAAAACTGCTGGCATATTATACTCTCGACATTTTTCTCTAATTTGTCTTATAGTATTTGCTCACACGTTTCGCATCCTTTCATGAAATCAGTTTGTTCTTCAGGAATCTGCATCTTTGTTAACCAATATATATATATATATATATATATATATATATATATATATATATATGGATTAAAAGGCCTAAATTTTATTATAACCCATTTTAAAGGCTTCGAAAATAAGCCGAAACGCAGATTTTCAAATTTGCAAATGTTATTAAAACGCAACTCCTTTGCGACCTTTTTTTCCTAAATGGAAGGTTTATATAGAGAATGAAAGCTTTAAATGTGTACTTTAGAAAAGGTTATGAGTGGTAGTTGTATAGCTTTAATAGATAAGGAGTTACAGGCGCCGGAACTAGAAAACATTTAAGAAAATGTGGATCAAATTTGAACTTTTGTAAAGGCGGTACATTATGGGTTTGAGATTAATTTCATAAGTAGAGTAAATAATGTTATATCGGTTGACGCTTAAAAATAATTAGGAAAATGGCTTTAAAGCTCGTTTAATAAATCTAAATAGGAACTTTGCAAATTGCAAAAGTTTTCAAACGTTGATTTCTTCACGCCCCTTGATTGGAACGCGAAACTCCGAACGTCGTTAGAAAGATTACGATCCGTTGTTTAAAAAATGTTATGTACGATAACATTGTAGGATTAATATGAATGGAGCTATACGTGGCGGAAGAACAAAGAAGATACAAAATCCGACATATATTCGCACTTCCCTACAGCCGGTCCGATACATCGAACAGCTTAGGTGTAAAGTTCGAGCGAATGGTAATGGTCGGTAGTTAAAAAATAATAACGTCGATCGGGATAATGTCGATAAAACGACTTTAAGGCGTAGACGAGTTAAAGCATTTTTAAAGACATTGCGAGTTGGAAATTTCGGTCACGGCTACAGCCAATACCGTGCTATATGGACGACTGAGTGTTACGTCGTTTAAAAGGAAATAGTCTGTCTTGATTTTCCCACAGAAGGCGATTTTCTGCTAAATCGTATCTAAATTACCGAAATGGACGTTGAAAATTTGCGAAAATTTTGCACTTTTCCCCTCACATCCGATAATAGGTCAACTTCCAGCCGATCTAACGCCGCTATTATCCTATATAAAAGACGCGGTATATATAATTAAAATTGTCCGCTATAGGAAAAGTTAAAAAATGAATCGAATACCTTTAGACGGTCGGACGAATATTTAGACGGCTATTAAAAAAATGCGAAAAAAGGGATGATTTGTCCAACCCCTTTAAAACTCGACTTTTTCCCAGACCTGGATGATAGACAGAAGGATAATATTTATGACGGAAAATGTTCGTTAGGGCATTTAGAAAGTTCGATTTAGGCTCAGTTCGATTTTCGGTCGATTTTCAACCCTTACATACTGCGGGGGTTTAAGCACAGAGGTTAAGTATATATATATGCGTTAAAATTTCTGTGCCTTAGTCAAACGCACGAATCTCTGACAGATGTCATAACACTTTACTCGAAAATTACACCGGTTTCAAACACACGTTTGTGGCATAATTTAGGGGTAGTTTTAGGCTATATTTGTAGAGACAATTCGGACGAACGTTTTTTACTAAGAACTTTCTTGGATTGTATATAAAATGTAGATAAAAATAATATATAAATATAAATTTATCCAAATATTTACATCGCTAATTATCTGGTAAATTCCATGTACGCCCTTATCATTCACCTATTCATATTGGTGTTGTTACTTCCTATAACACGTTCAATAACATACGTATATATCCGGTCATATGTGGGTATATATGTATGCGTGTGTGTGTGTGTGCTGTTTTACACAATCTTGGGAGAGTAGAGGTGATTATGTGAGTTCGGAACGAGTAAACGTAATAAAATATATGGGACGACTTTTTTTTCTATTCACTATACATTTATTTTTCTTATCTTATATAGTAAACTCTTCAGCGTCTTTTTCTCAGAGTAAGACCAACAGGGTGGTTAAAATATCTGATTTCAATGGTATTGTTTTAACGATTTTGTTATTGCCTCCGTTGACAATTGTGACAGCTGGACAGACTAGTGAGTGCTCTAATATCGAGGGTGATTTTATTTATTACACAGTTAACACTTAAGGAGACAGTTAGAAGATAACTGCCTTCATGGTGGGTCTTTGCGTCGTCCATGATCACGGTCGATCGAAGGGTGGTCCGTAGGCAATACATTAGTTATCCTATCGATGGAACGGTGGTCCGTCCTTCGGACCGGATTTGTTTACCAACGATACGGATATATCATCCTCAGATAGATTGCATAGTTCTTGTTACGTACTTGATTTAAAAATATATGTACAATTTATATTTCCGTTTAAAATACTACATTTAGCATTCTATTTCAATATATATGTATATTAGCGGACGCTTTTCTTTCTGTTCTTACTACAAAAACCGTATATCCATTAACATGTTACTTCTTATAGTACAACTTCACGAAATTCTGATTTCATTCATAGTGGTAGACGTTATAAAGAAATTGTAAGCAATGAGTTAGCCGATAAGTAGGGCCGCTTCGTACCTCTAATACTTATTGAAATATTTTCCACTTATGTGCAAATATAATTGCCGATCCTCTCGTCGGTTTCACTTAGGCCTCTACTAAATCGTTTTATCCAACGAAACTACCTGCAATACCTTTCCACGTATCTCCAGCGCAAAACATCACCTCAACATACTGCTAGCAACTGCTTCCATTATTCGACGACGATCAAGTTTTAAATATTCTTTTTCCGCTACGATCCTCTTTAATTGATTTTTTACGATGAATAAATTAATATGTCTAACTTAAATTTTTTTTTTTTTTTTAAGTACTGTCTCCGTATCGCAGGTAGGCGACTAGTTTTACCTGTAGATATTTTGTCGTACAGTATAAGTAGCGTACAAGGTAATCATAATATGGCGTTCATCCGCGAGAACTAATTATAATCGTCTTATTGTCAGGACAACAGTCCACCCCCGCGTGTTTTTATAGTATGCTGTATTATTACTAGCGCGCATGTGATGTGCGCGATGGTTTAATTTTGTGCGTCGGCGATCGTATTCAAACTCGATGTCTTCCGTATGGACTAGCCACCAAGGCTATCCCGATAACTTCTAACCTAACTGCACACATCTAACCGCAGCTTAGTTCTTCAACGGTCCGATCCGGGTAAAAACGACATTTTAAATGTCTAAATTAAGTATAATCATAATTATTATAATTTTTATTATAGTAAAATCGTGTCGCACCCGATTATATTACACTAATAATTGCACACATAATTTTAGGCAGATACGTAGTACGGCTTAAACAACTAGAAGGTAGTAAAACGTTTACACGATTTAAGCTAGAATAATACTACGTATATATATATATATATGTATAGATATATATACATATATATATATATATATATGTATATATATATATATATATATATGTATATATACGTATATCATTATAGAGAATAACCCTTTAAAGTACATATGAAACAACATTTACTTCATTTAATGAAAGCGACGGTTACATTTCTAGATAGTTCCTTTTGTTTAATATTAATCCTTCCTCGAGAGGTTTAATTCATATTATCCAAACGGCATATAGGCAGCCGGATTAAGAATAATGACGGAAGAACTAGAAATCTAATTAAGATGCGAATTGTTCCCAAAACCAATGCAGAATACGTACTATTAATTCCGTTATATAATCAGTAGTCCGTTGATATATAAGGATTAAAACTAACGCCATATAATGCATATATATACACATCAAAAGCATTATCTGTTATTTATTGTACATATATATAATATATATATGTGTGTGTGTGTGTGTGTGTATTTATATATATGTACATCGTGGAAATCTTTAGTAAAAGGCGTAAGGTTTATTCGCATATGAAGAGAAACACGAGTTAGTGAATAAGTCACTAAATGAAAAATTGTCCTTTAAAAACTGAATCGATACTTTTTACTCGCAAACGATCTTTGTTACCCGATAAAATTACTATTAATGACGATCTTATCGAATAGTGTCTGATCGTGTTCGTTGCTTAGGCGTAATTTTTTAGGAAAAATTTACGTTTACTAAGCACAATAATGCTGCTATTATAAAAGCGAATAAAAATTTATATGTTCAATTTATCAACGTTTTAAAAGTCAGTCTCACTTGAGTATTGATAAGTTAATTTTATAGAAAACTATTATCCGTCCCACAATGACTCTTATTCTTATCCGGTTTGGTGCTCTGTATCTAATTCTAATTTTAAGAAACTACAATTTGCACAAAATCAACGTGTAAGATGCATTTTAAATGCCACTCGTTATACGAGAATATCAGATATGCGCCGCGTGAAAAATCAAGACCATCGAGTCAATTTGATGAAAATTGCAGTATACATACGAAATATAATAACGACAATTGGCAACTACGATTCCAGGCAACACTTAATGTATATACAAACATGGTCGTATTAAACATAATTTGTTGTAAACGCTATTAGTGTAATATGTTCTATTATTCGCAATTATATAGTTAAATTATTTTAATATTTATTTATACCTGTTGTACGTTTTATCTCTATCATAAAGCGAGTTTATTGTTTTGTTGGTTTTTCTTTCCTATTTTTATTTATTTATACATTTTTTGTTTTAACTTTTATGTGTGTGTCGTTATGATTTTTGTCTTTGTATCGTAAGTTTTTGATTTTTGTTTTTGTTATATATTAGGATGGAAGCATTTCAATCGGAGGCGTGTACATTAATAATCTCCGGTATGCAGATGACATAACGTTAGTGGCAAAAAACGTGGATGAAATGTCATACTTTTAAACCGGTTAATAAAAATTAGTGCGCAGTATGGCCTACTCGTCAACAAGGCCAAAACTAAAATTATGATCATTAATCGTCCAAAGAATAACTGCAACGCGATACGAGAAATTGACGGAATTGAAGTGGTAAACCGGTTTACATATCTCGGATCTATAGTAGAAAATAGCGGCGGCTGCAGAAGTGAGATAGGCCACAGAGCCCAACTAACCCGAAGCGCAATGAGCCGTTTGAATAGAATCTGGACCGACTCCGCAGTTGGCAAATCGGTTAAAATTAAAATAGTAGTAAACTCACTTGTTTTCTCAGTGTTCCTTTATGGCTCGGAAATCTGGTCAGTAAGCAGTGCCGACAGAAAACATATAGATGCACTGGAAATGTGGTGTTGAAGACGAATGCTGCGTGTCTCACATGGACAGCTAGGAGAACCAATGCTTCGATTTTGGACGATGTTGGTAATCCGAAAAGATTAAAGTCGATCGTTCTCAACAGAATAATACGATTTTTTGGTCACGTAGTTAGAGCAGAAAATATGGAGGCGCTTTTCGTACAAAGTGGCTGGTAAAAGAGAGCGCGGTCGCGTACCTCTTCGATGGTCGGACGCGTAGACAGCTGGCTGTACTTTTCACGATTGTGTAAATATCGCACGCGACCGTTATTTGCTGGCGTAGCCTAGTCTGTCGTGTGTCATATCATGGTCACGATACCCCTGATGATGGTATATATATATATATATATATATATATATATATATATATATATATATATATATATACATGGTTTATTTGTTCCGCATATTCGTTTGTCGAATACTTACCGTCTCGTTCTATTAATAGAGTTGGAGCTAATATAAATGAAATAAGGCTAGCGAATATAAGTTACGCGGATTATCAGAGGTATATTTGGCTGAGTCAAAGGAAAATTTGCAAAAAATAATGAATAAAATATTCATTCGAAGATAAGAAGTTAGGAATGATAATAAACGTTAAAAAATCAAAAGTTACGAGAATGACAAAAAAATACAAAATGGAACACCGGTAGAAATATATATAGATGGAGAAAAAATCGAACAGGTAAGCTGGTACAAGTATTTAGCTTAATCATGGAATAACGATTAAGAAATAAAAAGAAGAACAGAATGCATTTAATCACGTAGAACGAGAACTTAGAAAATTAAATACTAAAGTTGAAAATTCTTCGCCACTTTGTGCGGTCAACAATGAGATATGCTTCAGAAATCTGGGCATTATCGGAAGTCAACTAGAATAAAATCATTGCCTCTGAAATGTAGTACTACAGAAGGATGGCACCGAATATCGTGGAAGGAAAAAATAACGAATTTGGAAGTACTAAACAAATGCAAATTAAGTCAACCAATACTGCTAAATATAATCGAAGAATCAAAAAAGAAATACTTCGTTCATAAAATCCAGACAGGACGTTTTTACGCTTGCGATACAAGGTAAAATTTGTGGAAAATGATCACGAGGAAGAAGACGCATAGAATATACCATGGAAGCAAACCAGTTGAAGAAATGATAAAAGAAGCTAGACAAAAACAAATGTAGAAATCCGAGGTGTCTACCCAACAACCTGAATAGAAGGGGAAAAATGATGATGATGAATATATATCACGATCACGATGCGCTTATATCAATCCACTGCTGGATGTAAGCGTTCCCCTTTTGTTTCCACCTGTAGCGATCTTGGGCCTCGTTTATCCATTTCACACCGGCTGATCTGTGTATATCGTCCTGCCACCTTGTATCCGGCCGACCGCGACTTCTGCGTCCTTTTCTTGGAAGCCATTCTGTTATTCGTTTCGTCCACCTATCATCGTTTCTTCTTGCTACATGACCTGCCAAATTCCATTTCAACTGCACTACACGTCCGACTACATCTGACAATTTAGTCTGCTGTCTTATCCACGTGTTGGTTTTCTGGTCTGATATATTGATGCCCAATATTAATCTTTCGTGGGCTCTCTGTGTCACTGCAAGTTTCTTAACAACATACTTCGTTAGGCTCCATGTTTCCGCTCCGTATGTAAGCACTGGAAGGATGCACTGTTCGTATACTTTCTTCTTCAAGCTGTTAGGTATATCTTTATTTTCGAGGACAGTACTCAACTTCCCAAAAGCTATCCACGATAGATGCGTTCGCCTTTTAATTTCTTTACGCATTGTTTCTTTCTGTGTGGTAATAATTTGACCTAGGTATATATATTCATTGACCTGTTCCAGTATCTGGTCATCTAGTTTTATTTGTAACTTTTGAGGTGTATTTGTCATGATCTTCGTTTTATTAATACTGATGGTTAATCCTGCTTTTTTAGAACAGTTATGTAGGTCAGTTATCATTTCCTGTAAGGTACCAACATTATTACTAATCAACACAATGTTATCGGCAAAACGCAAGTGACTAATTTTCTTCCCATCAATATTCACACCTTTAGACTCCCAAGACAAATTTTTGAACATACGTTCTAAGGCTGCTATAAATAACTTCGGAGATATTGTGTCTCCTTGTCTGACGCCTCTCTTTAACGGTATTTTATTTGTTTTTTCCACCAGCTGTGCTTGCATCATTGGCGAATTATAAATATTTTTAATTATGTTGATGTATTCATCATCTATACCATTTTCTTCAAGCGCCTTCAACACTGTCCATGTTTCCACGGTATCAAACGCTTTATGATAATCGATGAACGCCATGTGCAATTCCATGTTGTATTCTTTGCATTTAGATATTAAAATCATCATAGTGTGAATGTGATCATGCGTGCTGAAACCGGATCTAAAGCCCGCTTGCTCGCACGGTTGGCAGTAATCTATTTGTTTCGTCATTCGATTTGTAATAATACTTATATAAAGTTTGTACATATGTGATAATAAGCTAATTGGCCTGTAATTTTCTAGACTAGCTGTATCACCATTTTTGTGTATTAGGATAACATCTGCTTCGTTCCACAGTCGCGGGATAGAGTTCTCTTTTAAACATTTGTTGAACAGATTTTTCAGCAAATCCAAAATCTCCTCATTTTCTTCTTTAATCATTTCTAAGTTGTATAGTAGTAACAATACTGTAGAAGCAGGGGTGATTAGGCTGTTAATCCTGCTTCTTGTTTTTCTGTCAGGGTTTATTCCCTGCCTTTGGGTCAATACCCTAACCGCAAGGCAGCGGGTTGTTATTGAGGAGGTAACAATGTAAGATTTTTACGGCGACCTTAACCCGCCGAGGGAGAGACAGTCCTAGGATTTCTGCAGACTTTTAAAGGACAATATATATATATATATATATATATATATATATATATATATATAATATATTTTATTGTTTGCGGGTATTTTAAACTCTCCCCTCCTTATATACTTTCGTCTAAACTATAGTGTTATTTTAATATTAATATTGCGGTCGAGGTGTAGCTCATGCCGGAATTTCATTATGTAAATAATTGCGTGTACACATTATAATTTGATAAAATACATTTTTCTTCTTTTTTTCATATATATATATATATATATATATATATATATATATATATATATATATATATATATATATATCACGTTATGATCAACCCACTGCTGGTTGTAGGCATGTCCCAGACGTTTCCAACGATTCCGGTTTTGTACCACTCGGATCCAAATGATCCCTGCATGTTTGGCAATGTCGTCTGGCCACCGTGTTGTTAATTCATTTATTATTATTATTATTATTGTTGTTAATACTATTATTGTTATATTCTTTCTGTAAACTAATCAACCGGTAATTTTGATTAATCTTTCTACTCGACAGTTTTATTAAATTTTATAAATATTGATCGGATGTATAACGTTTTTCATTAATACGATATTCAAATTAAATTTCAACAGACACGAAGAGATAGTATTAGCAGATTAACGCACGGGCCACTAATCGAGGAGAATGCCATCGATAACATGCAAGTTCAAGGTTCAGCGCCTACACCGTGGAACATGTGAACAATAACGTAATCATTAATGACTGGACTAGATATAATTAAAAAATTACAACGAAGTACAAATACAGCCAGTAATATACTATCTAAAAATAACCGATTTAAAAAAATTATTATAAACTAAACAAATAGTATTATAAGTAGTGAATAATTTTTCTGTAATTTATTTTATCTAATTTCCGTGGACCTAAATGACCTTTGTAGTCGAGCGTGCTAAAATAAAAATATAATAATATTAATAATAATAATAATTTAGTTTCCTTTTTGACATACTGAACTGAAAAATAATTTATATATTACTGGGCAACTCGTATATAGTATCATATCTATCTATATATATATATATATATATATATATATATATATATATATATATATATATATATATATATATATATATATATATATATTATTATTATTTCGAATGAGCCACTAATGGACTACGTTATCAACTGGTCCTGCCATTTTTCTTCCTTTTTTTCCATACTGCTTTCATCTTTTCACTGTGTCTTTTTTTTCGTTCTTCGGTCCACAAAGTGCCAGTTCTTCTTCCTTGCTTTTCCGCGAATTCTTTACAATTAAATAGTTTCTTCTTTAATATAACTCGCTGTTCTACATCTTCAGGCATAATATTCAGTTCCGCCATGTCATTTTTAGTCTCTGTATACCATGTATCGTTCATTTTTAGTTTTCGCATGTACTTAAATAATCTTCCGGTGATGTCCTCCATCCGTTGCATATGTCCATAAAATCGTATTCTTCTTTTCCGGATCGCTGTAGTAATTTTTTCCACATGTTGATATATTTCTTGATTACTTCGTTTTATATATTTTTCATCACTGGTGGTCCTATTATTCTTCTTACGATTTTTCTTTCTGCGATTTCAAGCTGTTCATTTAACCTTTTTTGGTTCATTTTTAGGCTCTCCGCTGCATATAATGCCTCCGTTCTGATCAACGTTGTGTAATGTCGCAGTTTAGCATTTCTCGATAAAAATTTCTTATTATATATTTCTTTTGTTAAATAAAACGCTGCTTTCATTCGATCGATCCTGTATTTGATTGCTTATTTTTCTGATGCATTCTGCTCGATGAATTCTCCCAGATATTTGAATTTATTAACTCCTAACACTTGACCAAACTTAGTTTTTATTTTATCAGGAGCGGCTGTAATATTTGTTATAAATTTGGTTTTTTCGATGGAAATTTGTAGACCAGCTTTATCCGCTTGTTCTTTTAATAATTCTATCTGCCGCTTTGCTGTCTCTGTAGATTCTACTATTATTGCCAGATCATCTGCAAAAGCTAAACAGTCTATTAGTAAATTGTCCTTCTTGTATCCTAATCTAATATTTCCAGTGATTTTTTCATCACTCATAGCTTTTCTCCATTCTCTTATAACTTTTTCAAGTGTGCAGTTAAAGAATAAAGGTGACAGTCTATCCCCCTGTCTAACTCCCGTTTTTATTTCGAACTGTCTGGATATTTCACCTCTAAATTTCACTTTAGCGTATGTGTTTGTTAACGTTTTTCTTATTAAACTTGTGGGTTTTTTTCATCTAGACCAAATTCTTTGAGGACATTAAACAATACTGTTCTATCTACTGAATCATAAGCTTTTTTAAAATCAATAAACATTATTACATATTTTTTGGATCTTTTCTTCAAATACAACATTAATGACTTGAGGTTGAAAATCTGTTCAACGCATGATCTATGTTTTCTGAATCCACACTGATATTCACCAATTTGTGTATCTAGCTGCTCTTCTGCTCTAGTTTGTATTGCCTTAGAGAGTACTTTATAGGTGTAACAGCGATATACCTCTGTAATTATTCACATCTGTCTGTATTCCTTTCTTATGTAATGGATGTATCAATGCTGTTGTCCAGTCCTGGGGAATTATTTCTGTCTTCCAAATATTTTTGATTATTTCAACCAATTTATCTTGGCGTTTATTATTCGAATTTTTCCATAACTCTGCTATTATTGTATCCTCCCCTGGAGCCTTATTATTCTTCAAAGATTTAATTATGTTAATAATTTCTCCCTTATCTGGAGGTACAGAATCGTGATTCCTATCCCCTTCTTTAAAAGTGAAGGTCAGTGTTGGGCTTTCGCAGTTCAGTAGCGTTTCAAAATATTCTGCCAATATTTTACAATTTTCTTTGTTACTAAATGCCATCGTTTGATTTTTGTCTTCGAACATAAGACACGGGTATATAAATTTATTTACACTTTGTTTGAATGTTTTATAGAAATCTCTTGTGTTATTCTTCTGGAAATCTTGTTCGATTTTACATAGCCGATCACTGTGATATTTTCTTTTCACATTTCTGATAATCTTCCCTACCTCTTTCCTCGTTTCTATGAAATATATCTTATTATTTTCGCTTTTATCTGCATTCCACTTTTTCCATGCATGTTGTCTTTTTATAACGGCCTCTTCACATTCATAGTTCCACCACGAATGTTTTCTTACTTTTGTTAAGCTAAATGTTTCCTTAGCGGTTTGAATACCTCTTTTAATTGTTCCCAATTCTCCGGATTTCTAGTCTCCAATTTGTCCTTAAATTCAGATCCTTTTTTTAACTTCATTGTATCATATTTATTCATTTTTGTTTTAATTTCTTTCCTTGTATTCCTAGGTTGAAATTTAATTTTAATTTTAGAAAGGTAATGATCTGAATCCGGATGTCTATTTCTTATAACTTTTACATTTTGTATCTCCTTTGTGGATACTTTTGACACCGCCACATGGTCTATTTCAAATTCGCCTAATTTTGAATTTGGAGACGTCCATGTTTTCTGTTTCCTCGGCAGGTGTTTAAAAGCTGTGGATTTCATAATCAGCTTGGCAGTTTTTAGTCTTTCTCCATTTTTGTTAGTCCTTAAATGTGCTGGATATCTTCCAACAATATCTCTATACTTCTTTTCTCTGCCTAGCTGCGCATTAAAATCTCCCAGTAATACAGTTGTGTGTTTCTTGGGGATGTTTATAAGGACTTCTTCCAATTTTTCCCAAAAAATATCTGCTTCTTTTTTATTTGTTCGATTTTTTTGATTTATTGGAGCATGTGTGCTGATTAACGTGTATATCTTATTTGTGCATCTAATGCTCAGTAAAGAAATTCGACTGTTAAATGATTGGAAATTCATGACCGAATCCAGGATCTGGCAACTGATTACAAAAGCTGTTCCTAAGTACGCAGCGTTGTTTGTTTCTACTTTTCCTACTTTTCCTTTGAATATTCGATATCCCTCAGATTCGAACATCATCTGTATATCTTGTCTCCTGTATAGCAGCGATACATATATCATGCTCCTTCAGAACATCTATCAATTGTTTTAGTTTTCCTACTTTATATATATATATATATATATATATATATATATATATATATATATATATATATATATGAAATATAGCCAACTTTTTTTCCTTACCTTATGAGCACGTTCAATTTCCACGCTCGCGGTAAAATACGAAGTCGTATTACAAACGACGCGCTGTTAATGTAGGAAATCTGAATATTTATTTCAAATTCTGAAATAAAAAGGAAGAAAAATCAAATTAATTAAAATGAATAAATAAATTAGACGCTCCCGACTGCGATAAATTATTAAATTTCTATATAATAATAATAATAATAATAATAAAAGAAAACCGGTGATAGATATTTTTAAAATTTCGCAACGTGAAGTGCAATACAAAACATGTAGATGTAACTGATGTAGAAATTTAGCTAGCCTAAAAATTTCGAAAACTGAAATCAACACTTAAACGGACTAATCAATATATATATAACGTGTATATATCATCATCATTATAGTCGTATTCGTTACCGGTTTCGTCTCCCACTCATCGTTTCTTCTTGCGACCCGTCCAACTCCATTTAGTCTGCTGTCTTATTCGCATATTGGCTTTCTGATGTGATATCTTCATGTCCAATATTACTGTTTCGTGGGCTCTCTGTGTCATACTGCAAGCTTCTTAACGACATTTAGCCTCCATATTTCGGTTCCATATATAAGCTGCGGAAGAATACACTGTTCGTATACTTTATTTTTTAAGAGATTAGGTATATCTTTATTCTTGAAGACAGTACTCAACTTTCCAAGATCTATCCACGAGAGATGCGTTCGTATTTTAATTTGGTTCCTTTTCTGTGGTAATAATTTGACCTAGGTATATATATATATATATTCACTGACCTGTTCCAGTATCTGGTCATCTAGTTTTATTGTGTAACTTTTGAGGTTAATATTTATAGTTAATCCTGTTTTTTTTTTTGGAACAGTTATGAAGGTCAGTTATCATACCAACGTTATTACTAATCAACATAATTCGGCAAAATGCAAGTGACTGATTTTTTCCCCATCAATATTCACACCTTTAGATTCCCAAGACAAGTTTTTGAACATCTAAGACTGCTATAAATAACTCGGAATGTATTGTATCTCCTTGTCTGACGCCTCTCTTTAACGGTATTTTGCTTGTTTTATCCACCAGCCGTATTTACATCATCGGTGAATTGTACATATTTTTTATTATGTTTGATGTATTTATCGTCTGCACCATTTTTTTAAGCGCTATCAACACTGCCAACGGTTTCACACTATCGAACGCTTTATGATAATCGATGAACACCATGTACAAGTTGTATTCCTTGCACCTATAGATTGAAATCCTCATAGCGTGAATATGGTCATGCGTGCTGAAACCGGATCTATAACCCGCCTTCTCGCACAGTTAGTCGGTAATCTATTTGCTTCGTCAGTCGATTTACGATAATCATTGCATAGAGCTTGTAAATATGCGGTAATAAGCTAATTGGTCTGTAATTTTCTAGGCTAGCTGTATCGCCCTTTTTGTGTATTAGGAAAACATCTGCTTCATTCCATAATCGTGGGATAGAGTTCTATTTTATTCGTTAAACAGGTTTTTCAGCAAATCTAAAATATCCTCATTTCATTTTTAAAACATTTCTGAAATTATATACCATTCGGCCGGCTGGTTTTGTTATTTTTCATTTTCTTCAAAACGTATTTAATTTCACTTGTTGATATATCCGGTAGGGTTCCCTTATCTACATTTATTTTGTTAATTTATCTTTTACTATAGGTTTAACTTTGGTGTCATAGTGATCTGCATAGAATCATCCTACTTATTCGGATTGTTCAGTTTTATCTATAGGGATATCACGATTGTTCAAATTCGTCCGCAGCTTACTTCCCATTAACTACGATTTGATGAATACTTTCAGCCCTCCGTTATGCTCAATTATTTCGCGAATTTTCTTTTATATTGTATTGACGTATATTACTTCTCAATTGTTTTCTAATTAATTTGATTTTTTATCCTCCCCTTCGAGTCATTAGATCTTTTGTCGCATTACTTATTTTATTATTTACCTTTTTTTTCACGCAATTTTAACCGTAGCTTCTTTCATAATTTTACTAATCAGTTCAGATTGTCTATTTATTTCCAGTGCTTTGATTTCTTCGGATTTCTCTATTGGTAGTTCTTGATATTTGATTCTATCTTCAATTAATACATATCAGGGTCAACTAATTTTGATTTATTTTTTTTTACTCTTTTCAACACTGACGCATTCTGCATTTTGAACGTACCTCTAACTAATCGGTGATCGCTACCGTTATTAACGCTGTTCAAAACTGAAAAATCTTGTATAATGTTCGAGTTATCAGAGATTATGTAATCAATCTCATTCCGGTACTCAAAAGTTGGACTCCTCCAGGTCCATTTTCTTTTCTTCTTCTTTTGGAAAAACGTACACATGCAGTAAAGCTCGTCTAGTCATCATTTCTCCCCTTTAGTTTCTTTAACCTACTCCGTGGATGCTTACCGGTGTTTCTCGTATGTGTCTTATCGCGTACCAATTTTGGCATTAAAACCGCCTATTATCAACGTATTCATCTCTTTTTATCGTTTCTTCTAATTCATCATAGAAATATTCCCGTTCATTCTCTATATGTGATTCTGTCGGGGGCACATATTTGCACTATCTTTAAGGGGCTGTTTTTACCAAGCAAAAGTATTATGCATGCAATTCTGTCGGTAACGCCCACGTACTTAACTACGTTATTATACCATCGCTTTATATATGTAGTTATAAAGCCTACATAGACGTACGGGTACGCTGCCAAGTCTAACAGGAATCTCATGCAGAAACGGCGGCATATTATTTTACGTGCCATTGTGGACGTCTATAATCGCGAAATGAATACATTCATAAAGATTTACATATGAAGTTTGGCGATGATGATATAGAAGAGTTCGCCGCAGCGCATGAAAATAGATTAAGCATGTGAATACGGAAGCTCGTCAAAAAACGATGTCAGACGACTTAAAAACGTCGCCATCTAACTGATCTTGCCTAGCAATAGCATTACTAATATAGTAATTCAAGGAGTTCTACTCGCTGGAGTCTCCTTACGTGTTCACCTTAATTTTTTCTATTACTAACAGATGTACGTACTCAGTAGTAGTATTATAATCGTACATAATAATATTTTATTAAAAAAAAAAAAAATAGATTTGTTACACGTATAACGTGTTCGGGTTTTTATCGATACTGTCGGACGGTCACGTAATAGGTAGCTATCGTTGTATACAAGTGATTAGTCAGCGAACGTGGGGAGAATTTTAAAGGCCGCATGTGTTAACAGTAGCAATAATAATAATAATAATAATAATAATGTAACTACTGAAATACTAGAAAATTCAGGTGCTTATTAGTTCGCTAGTACACACTACTACACGTTGTTACCTCGCAAATGTGATAACAAAAGGGATATGATAAAAGATATATATATATATATATATATAGGTTAAGAATCGAAAACGAGGAAAAACCAACCCAGTCAACGAGTAATTCATCCGCGGAGGTTTTGTAGATAGTTTAGAAAAAGAGAAAGAAGTGAAAAGTAATAATATCGAACATAACAATGGAGAAGAAAGCTAACGTATCAAAACTTGAAATTTTCTTCCAAATTGTTGCACTAATATTTTATAGTGTATGGTTGGAAATTATTGTTTTCATTCGGAAGTGAGTGAAAAAAGTTATTTCGCCGCTCTATATATATATATATATATATATATATATATATATATATATATATATATATATATATATATGTATGTATGTATGTATGTAACGTATAATGGAAGCTTGAAAGCTTTCTTTAAGGTATAAAACATGGTGCAATGGAAAAATAATAAAAGTTCCACCGAACGGCATATGCAAGACGATCCCTTCGAAATTCATTATTAACGGGACGAGATCCCCGACGAACCGTTAATAATAATAGCCACAGAACTTTACAAGGCATACGCGGAAGTGTTCAATATCTCGCCTGTGTAATGAATGATTACTTCGAAATTAGTTTATAATCGACCGGTTAATCTTAATTTTACGATTATTCTATTTCTAGCGATTATTTGACAGGAATAATTTGAATAATCTGTGTAATCATTATTATTAATTATTTTTGATAATACGGTCGCCGGTTGCACTAGCGGGCCATATTAACCCATTGACCTACTGTGGCCCTAGATCTGAATTAAAAGGTTCAACGAATCCAGGAACAGAAAAACATTATGAAGGTGGTCGGCAGATTCAGATAACAGTTGAGGTAAGGAAGCAGGAAGGTTGTGCTGGATTCTAAATGTTGTGAGAGCATGACAGGATGTTAGTATTTGTGGTATAAGCAGTTGTGACACTTGGCAAAAGGGACAAAGTGGAGGGTATGTTCCTTGAAGAAGATAGGAATGGGTAAGATTCGAAGTCTGGCAAGGATAACATTTTTCTTTCTTGTTCTGAAATGAAATGGCAGCTGACACGGTGGATTAGGTTTGATTGAAAGGAGATGGTTTTGTTGATTACACTCCCACACCCGACACCAAGATTTGGTTATGAGAAATTATCGTTGCGGCGACTTAAGCGATTATGCGATATCTCATGTTTTAAACAATTGTAAATTCTCACGATTACTTCTGTACAGAATATTTGCATTTCTCTTCTATATACGTAACTTGTTGGCGCAATCTCTAAACTTATATCGTACGACGATTACATTGTTACATGTTTACGTTGATAATCTCTAAACAATCGCAGATAATTTGTAATCGATATATATATATATATATATATATATATATATATATATATATATATATATATATATATATATATATGCATCGAATCGATTTATAAATGACGCCGGATAAGAGAGACAGCCGCTTATAAGAGACAAATAAGAAAAAACAAATAAAATGAAGGTTATTTTAGTTCGTTTTAGTGATAGATATCGATTAAAAGAGAGAAGATAAAACCTTCAAGTAAAAAAAAGTAAAAGAAAAAAGGAACTCTTTCATAAAGAAGGCGAAAGATAAATCAGTATACGCCGCTCCTATAAACATAGAAGAAATAAACACAGTCATTAGTAGTCTAAGAATGGCAAAAGCAGCTGGGAAAGATGAAATTTATCCTGAATTTGTAAAAACACTTTGGTAAAAACATGAAAATTAGGATACTTCACCTTTATAATAACATCCTCGAAACTGGTGAACTTCCGCCGTTTTTTAAAACAGCCAAGATAATTGCTATCCCTAAAACAGGAAATGATCCATCTATAGCAGAAAATTATCGGCCTATATCACTATTAAGCGTTGTATTTAAAACTTTTTAAAGAATAATTTATAAATCTGTGATAGATGACAACATCCCGATGGAGCAAGCAGGTTTTAGAAAGAAGATAAACTGTGTAGATCAAATAAATGCGCTGGCAACACATATAGAGAACGGCTTTCAACAAAATAAGAAAACATCGGTCGCGTTCATAGACCTCGCCTCTGCCTACGATACGGTGTGGCGTACTGGACTGCTGACACAGCTACTAGAAATAATCCCGCGTAAAACCATGTATAGATTAATAAACAAAATGCTGAGCAATCGAAGATTCGCCGCTACTATCAATAAGGAAAGAAAGCAAGCAGAGAACATTGAATAATGGTCTGCCACAAGGATCTGTATTATCTAGACTACTCTTTAACTTCTATATTTCAGACATGCCAATAAGCGCTTCAAGAAAGTTCACTTACGCAGACGACTCGGCACTAGCTACGCAGAACAACAAAACAGAGATCACGGAAGAAAAACTCACACATAACTTACACATACTATCGCAATAATTTAAACATTGGCGATTGCAATTAAATAAAGAGAAAACAGTAGTATTATACTTCCATTTGAACACGCGATTGGCAAAAAATAACATTAATGTAACAATCGATGAACACAAACTGAAATACGAACATAACCCGAAGTATCTGGGTGTCACTTCGGATCGGCAATTAACATACCGAAAGCATATAGAAAACACAGCTGCCGCAGTGCGTGCAAGAGTAAACATAATAAAGAAAATAGCCGGAACTACACGAGGAGCATCGGCAGCAACATTACGAACTTCAGATTTGGCTCTAGTTTTTTCAGCGGCAGAGTACGCAGCTCCGGTGTGGCTGAACAGCACCCATGTCCACAAAATTGACGTGGAATTGAATTCGGCACCATAATAGGTACATTGAAATCCAGTAGCATGGCTTCCGGTGTTAGGCAATATTATGCCACCAGAATACCGACGAAAAGAAGCGGCGATTAAAGAATGGGCGAAATATAAAAGAAAAAAAAATGCAGAATTACCGATACATCAGGACACAGAAGGAACAAATCGTTTAAAGTCGAGAAAACCCGTATATAAGACTATAACAAAATTAATAGACGAAGATTTTTAATGGAATTAAAGAATGGAAAAATAAATGGTGTCAGAATAATCCGGATAGGAGAGGAATCATTCGTAACCCAGACGACAGACCGCTTGGATCTGCCGAGAAATATCTTGACAAAATTGAATATCGCTTTCGAACAGAACATGGTAGGTGCGGAAAGAAAATTAAGACATATCAGGGACAAATCAGCCTGTGACTGTAGGGAACCAGAGCAAACAATGGAGCACATCCTGATGGGATGCCAGAAGCGGCTCTGAAAGACGGTTGGGGAGAAATCAGCAAGCTGACTGACCAAGCAGTGGATCGGCTGCAAAAGCTTGATGTTATGATATAAATATAAATATAAATATAATTAAGTATTGATAAGTTAAAAATTTAAAATGTACAAATATCCTAGATATACGATTAAATAAAAATAATTTGCAGCTTTTCTGATAATTTTTTTTTTTTTTTAATTTATATTCTACGTGTAAAATGTTTATATTATCTATATCGTTTTCTATATTATGTTTTTCTACTCTGCGGTGTTTTCCATAAAGTGACTTGCCATCATTTTCATTTTTATACGAAGTAAAGTGTTGTTCTCTTAGTCTATTTTTTTATTTACCGCGCCCCGTTTCACCTATATAAAACTTATTGCATTTTGTGCAGTTTATTCTGTATACTCCGGATTTTTATAATATGTTATTCTCTTCTATTTTAGGTGGTCAAACGAACTGTGCTTCTCAACCAGCAAGACCGCTGCGATACACTTTTGTAAAATTCGCAAATGTACTCATCAAGTTAATGTGTTAAACTTGAAGCAATCACCATGTGCATCGACAATTACCTTGGTCTGATATTAGACAATAAGATGTCTCGGAGCGCCCGCATAAATCATTGAAATAAAATCTTGCGATATTTTCAAAGAATAATTGCAACTAAAATGATTAAAGCGTAAACAATTACTAGCTGCTGGGCATCAATTGGCAAGTATTTATCTCATAGATTTAGAAATTCGTAAACATTACGATACATTTTTCATCAAGAATAATATTCATATATCTCATGAATTTTTTCGAGTAAAATATTTAAATAGAAAATTTATATATGAAAAAAAAAAAGAAAGAAAAAAAGTGGCTAACGCAAAACAGTTTAAAGTTATCCTAAAACGGTATTATATCGAAAAATATCAAAGCGTGTAGAATACGTATAATACTTATCAATATTTCCCAAATTTAAGTGACAGACTTAATAATAATCATTTTATTTCTAACTTTTATCATATTCAATCCGGTCCCGGCTGTTTTAAAAAATATTTAAAACGTTTCGAAATAGCGGAAACTGAAAATTGTAGAGCATGTAACTTTGAGGAGACGGTTTACCATAATATCATGCAAGGTTGTAATTGCAAACAAATAGTTTTAGATTGTATAAAATTAGTAAATAATAAATATGACGATTTCAATTTAGCTATTCGAGAAATAAGTATAACTTAATTAATAAGATCATTTTTCAATGTTACGTGTATCATTTTAATTTTTCGGAAAATTATTAAAAAATGTAGTTAAAAGATTTTAAATGGAGCTTACGGTGGCAATAAACTTAATTGAACTGTCATCGTAAAGTTTTCATAACGTGTATTTCTGTAATTTTGAATAAATGTACTATTATGAAATTAAAAAAAAAAAAAACATTATATATATATATATATATATATATATATATATACATATATATGTATGAGTTTATTATTAACGCTTTATAATAAGCTTTTACAGCTTAATATGTTTCCAATTATGTGGAAAAGTGCTAGTATAATCATGTTAAATAAACCGAATAAAGATCCCAGTAATATAAATGGTTATAGACCAATATGTTTTTGTTAAATTCGTTAAGTAAAGTTTATGAAAAAATTATTTTAAAATTTTTAAATCACGAAATTAACGGTACGTCTGTGCTCAATCCGTATCAATACGGTTTCAGAAAGTATTATTCTACAGAATTAGCTATATCAGATGTAATAGATAATCTATCACAAAGTAAACAACGTAATAATAGATCTATTGTTATCTCATTTGATATTGAAGGTGCTTTCAATAACTGCGATCGTCAAGTTATAATTGACACGTTAATTGTAAATGAATTTAGTTTTAATGTAATAGGTTTAGTACATAATTTTTTAATCAATAGGAGAGTTACTTGGAAATATCAGAACGATATCATAGATGTCAGTAATAATTTTGGAGTTCCACAAGGGTCCGTTCTTGGACCGGTCCTGTGGAATGTTTTATATTCCAATATACATTCTTATTTTAATAACTCTTTAGTTGGTTTACGGTTGTATAGTTATGCAGATGATCTGCTTTTAGTATATAATGTTAATTTATGTAGTAAACTGACGTTATCGTCTCATATTTCTAATTGTAATGAAATTATTAATAAGCTTAAAACAATAATAAATGCCTTAAATCTCAAATTTGAGATTTCTAAATCTCAAATTATGGTTGTTTCTGGTCGAGATAAAAGTTTTGATCAGATAATTTATGATAACATTAAAATCGACAATCGTGTGTTTAGTTCTACTGATCACATAAAATATTTGGGTTTCATTATAGATAATACGTTAAATTTTAATAAGCATATACAATATATAAATAATAAAACCAACAAATATTATTATATATTTAAAGCTCTTGGTGGTAAATTATGGGGACTTAACTATAAATCTAAGGCAATTCTTTATAAAACAAGCAGCAAATACATAATGTAATTTGTAACTGCCGTAAATTTCTTATTGATTCCATCTCTTCTTATATTACTGTATCAAATATAACATTGTATACTATTGCTCGTATCTTACCTATTGATCTTTATATTAAAAAAAGATCTTTAATTTTTGATGCAAAAAAAAATAATTACGGTGTCATAAGTAAAATAGTTCTTAAACAGTTGAATACACAAATTTTAAATGAATTTAGTGTAAGATACAAAATTTTAACAAAAGATAAATTAATTAGTAAATTTTTTCCGAATGTAATAGATCGTTTTAAAAATAAAAAGATTATAGTAAATTTTTACATGACTCAGATACTTTCTGGTCATGGTTTCATCGGATATTATTTGAATAAATTAAATATAATCGGTGATAATAAATGTCACAACTGCAACTGTAATGTAGTTGAAAATGTGCAACATATAATATACAAATGTAACAAATATGATCACCTGAGGCAGTTGTATAGTATTGATTGTACGCTTAAACCGAATGAAATTATTTTATTAAACCAATTTCCGCGGTTTTTATCTTGGAAATATTTAAAATTAAGTACATTTATAGATAATCGCTACTAGTAGCAATAAGCAAAAATTTGCATGCTACTTCAGTTTTTTTGTTTCAATTGTAATGTATATGTTAAATATATAATAAATAAATAAAAAAATATATATATAAAATAGACGGATAGATATGTACAATCGCATTCTTCTTCTTCAAGTGTCATACTTCATATTCATTGCACCATGATGTTCTTACAAACGTTTTAACATTAATAAAACTAGATATACTAGTGCCGCATCGGTTAAACGTTATTATTATTACTATTACTATTATTATTATTATTATTATTATTATTATTATTATTATTTTAACCCTTTCAGTACGAACAAAGAATTACAAATTCACACGTGTTATAAAAGAACCGATTTTTAACAACTACTGAAAGTTACTACTATACGTACTTCAAACCGTTCAATGAAAACCCGGTTTAGAATACGGTCTAGACAGGGTTACTAACATTACCTTCTGAACTATACCTTAAATTAAAATTACACTGCGCTAATCGTGTAAAGGTCCTACAATGTTAAAATATATATATATATATATATATATATATATATATATATATATATATATATATATATATATATTGTCCCTTTTTCATCATGAGACTTGCATCAGTTTCCGGATATACCGATATTTCTAAAAAAGTTTTTCACATTTATATAGAAGTACGAGTTAGTTCGTACGTACAAAGTTCGGTAAGAGACATCTCCATTTGAAGGGGGGAAATGGATTAACGCGTAAACGGGAAAAAATAAAAGTTAAATTTCCCGAACTTATTCACCGCGGTATTATATATATGCATATGTATATATATATATATATATATATATATATATATATATATACAAAGTTTTCCAGGAGTTTTTTGTTCTACTTCTTCGAGCATTTAGGCGGAAACGTGCCATTTTCCAATCTCCGACAAATGGTGAAAACGTTAAACCACATCATCATCATCATCATCATCGAGTATACTTCAACAAAAATGTGCAAGTCGACAGTGCACCTATATATATCTATATATACATATATATATACATATACATATATATATATATATATATATATGTATATACATATATATATATATATATATATATATATATATATATATATATATACAGCATGTTATGTATCCGAAAGTTGAACAATGTTTAAAAACCGTAAAAGATAACAATAATAAGAATAATTTCAAAACGTGATTCACCGCTTACGAACCTCGTCTTTGAAACCACTTCAATAAAACTTATTAAAACGAAAAGACGCGAATTCGCACCTACAGATTTTTACGTATGTACCTAAAGAACAAACATCTTTTATTCCGGTTTTTGTATGTTTGGTTTTTTTTATGTTTCGCCGCTTTCTACGCGCGTGCCATTGTATTCGAACTCCAAAAAATTAAAAAAAAAAAAATAACCGTTTATTAAAATTGTTTAACGAACTAGACAAGTTTTCCAAATTTGAAAAATCTAACCGTAAATGCACGGCAAAATTAATCAATTCGCTAGATTAATTAATTATATTTATAGACCGGATAACGAAAGAAAATACGATGAGACATATCGAAAATAAATCATTATTCGAGAAGAGATAACGACATTATTCAAGGTGTAGCTTAACGAAAATATAAAAACAAACATAACGAAAATAGCCCAGAAACTCAACGTACAGATTTGACAGATTTCGATGTGAAGGCGGTGCATCGACTGCTCGCGCAAGGAAGTAAGACGGTCGCGGTAATTGATTAGACAACAGAGAAAAAAAATCCCGGTTAATTATAAATTCAAAGAGGAAAAAGATAAACAGTAACGACATAGGACTACTATCACCTAGCCAAATTTATTACGAAGGAAATGAGGAATTTACTACTACTGGCGACGAAACGAGAAGGTAGAAACGGGAAGCTGGCGTTCGTATGGGAAAGAGAAGGAAAGATATATGTGAAGCGGACTACAGACGGCGGCTACGATTTAGATAATATAATGCAGTTGAATCAGCTGAATTACGAAGGCGCGAGCACACAACCGACCGAATACATCGAAGTGGTCGACGCGCACGAGCGGATACAACAGCAGCAGAAATAACAAAAGATAAGACTAAGACAAGTTGGAATTAGTAAATATACAAATAATGCATCGTCGGTTACGACGCGTTCAAATAAAAGTAAGTCATATGTACGGCCGAACTCAAACCTTTGCCCAGTCAAGTTTGGTCAGCGAGGGCAAAATAGACCATACCCGTCTGGCTACAAAAATTATGGTAAGAGCAAAAAAGATCATATTAATAATTTTAAGGTTAATCAGAATGTAAAAAAAAAAAAATCTAAAGATAATCTTAATGATAATTACTTAAATAAGTTAAAAATTGCGAGTTTTAACGTAAGAACGTTAAAGAATAAAGAACATTTGGTAGAATTAGAGGATGCTTTTAATAAAAGTAAATCAGATATAATAGGCCTTGCAGAGACAAGGAGACAAGGTAATACGATTTTGTCATTAAAGTCTGGGGATGTTCTACGTTGAACGGGAAATAACGAAGGTCGGAGATTGGGTTTATGATAAACAAAGGTTGAAGTAAAAATTTGATTGAATATAGACGATATACGGATAGAATTGCTTTAGTTCAAGATAAATAAGGTTAATACATTAACAATAATACATGTATACGCCCCGACATCGACGGCAGATGAGCGAGAGATAGAGAAATTTTACTACAAGAATTTTGTTGAACTTAAAAATAAATAAAGATAGCTTTTTATTATGGGAGATTTCAACAGCCAAATCGGAAAAAGAAGGTTAGGAGAAGAAAGAATTATAATAGGTTCATATAACTACGGCAATAGGAATAGAAGTGGAGGAAAACCGGTATGAATTCTGTCTAGAGAAAAACCTTGGAATTATAAATAGCTTTTTTAAAAAACGTAAGGGCCGACTGTAGACGTAGACATCACCGAATAGAAAATATAACCCCCCGGATAGATTATATGTTAACAAACTATAGAGTAAATATAAGGAACTTTGTTGATGTGCTAACTAAATTTGGTTACTATTCGGACCATAGGCCGATATATTGTGAAATAACGTTTAAAATGAAGAGACGAATACCAATATAGAAAGGATGAAAAAATTCTATGTAACAAGCAATTAGTAAAGCTGAATATAATAAGATTTTTAAGGAAACTTGGAGTGAAAAATAGAGGAAGGATATCGTACATATGACATTGACGAACTAGCTAGGTTTATTAGAGAATTGGTTAAGATCACCAAGGAGAAATTCAATTATATGAGAAGAGGCAAAAAATAGAATAAAATATACAATGTGTAAATTGGTAAAATATAAAATAAGAAATTTTACAAAATTGATAAGATGATAAAGGAAATTTTGGAATGAACGAGAAGTAACTATTAGATTTGGATCAAGGAAGGAAATGACAGACATGTTTAAATGACAGGAACAATATTAATAAATATGAGAGAGATCGTATATCAATTCGACTGCTACAAATTATTTCGATAAACTCTATAGAAATATGAACACGGACAAGAAAATTCGCTTTGAAGAGGGGAAACACTAGTTGACGAACCGATATTGATAAAATCAAAACAAGGATAAAGCAACCGAAGCAGATGAAGTCGGAAATGAGCAAATAAAATACGCTGGTTCGGAAATACCTGTTAATAAATCTGTTTAACCTTATACTATAGCAAAGAAAAATTCCTACAGCTTGGAAAGATTCGAATATTATTCTAATTTATAAAAAAGGTGACATCGAAAAAATTGAAAATTATAGACCAATTTGTCTAGGGGTTCTATATCCAAAATTATTTTTTCCAAAGTACTAACAAATAGAATTAAATATAAAGAACAACCTCCGGAACAGGCATGGTTTCGAAATGGCTATTCTATAATAGACCATCTACAGTTTATAAATCAATTGATCGAGAAGTGTAACGAATTTCAGATAGATTTAAATTCGGTTTTTATAAATTATACAAAAGCCTTTGATTCGCTTGACCATAATTTTCTGCTAATAAGAAAACAATGAGTCCCAGAAAACTATAGAACAATAATAAGAGATACGTACACGGGAATGAGAGCAAGAATAATAACGGATAAAGATGGTAGATATTTTGGGACAGAGAGAGAAGGTCAAACAGGGGGATCCACTTTTACCGATATAGCGTTAGAGAAAGTGTTCAGAAGAGTAGAGTGAGAAAATAAAGGCATTGAAATAAACGGTACGTTCTTAATCTCGGATTTGCAGGATATCAAAAAACATAGATGATTTACAGATTATGTTAAATGAACTGAACGAGGCGAGGAATGAAGCAGGACTAAATATAAATTTAGGTAAAATGAAAATGTTAACACTTGGAAATTATTGGAACTAAATTATAAGACAAAAACTAGAAAATATTATTTATTTAGGTCAGCTAATATCATCAAACAATGGTACAATGAAGGAGCTAGAGCGCAGATTACTTAGAAGAAATACCGGTCGTTGAAGCACATCTTTAAGGAACAGTATAGTAGTAGAGTTAAAAGTGAAATAATGAACACCTGTGTCTTGCCCACTCTCATATATGGTTGTCCGACTTGGACTTTATCAGCTAATGCAAAAAATAAAATAGAAAAAACTCAAAACGCATCGGAGAGATCGTTGTTAGGCATAAAGTTAAGAGATATAAATTTAAAAACCGTTAGAAATAGGATGAAATTTAGTTATAATTTTGACAGAGTAATAAATAGATTAAAATGGAATTCGGCGGGAAAAATGGACTGAAACAGTAACGGAATGATGTGGTTAAAAAGAAACGAGGTAGGCAGAAATTAAGATGGGAGAACGATATTATTAAAATGCTAGGAAATAATATCATAGAGTAGCTTGGGACCAGCCTGAATGGGCCCGTTTGAGGGAGGCCTTTGCCCGTTATCAAGACTAGATAATAAGTGTATGTATATATGTGTATATGTATGTTTGCAAATATGTGTTCAGATGTATGCATATGTATAGCACGTATTATGTACATATATATATTGAATAAGTTGTTTTAATTGTCGGTATCATTATAAATTAACATGGATAAATAAATAAATAAATTCGCCAATTCAGCCCAGACGGTTAGTCGCGCGCTGTGTGTCTGTTCCATTGAATTCGGACCAGTAGCGGCAGTTCTGTTTCCGGATAGTTGAAAATAAGCTTCATCGCTCGTCAAAACGACGAGCAGATTCTTTCGACAGGTATAAATAAGTAACACGACGATGAACAGAGCGTCCGGTACTCTTGAGTGATCGCTGCCCGAATTCGATCGATGTTTACACGAACAGGTTTTTTGTTCAGAATGTTTTTTATCCATTGCCAGAAGCTGTCTCTCGAACATTTTCAACCCACCTTTGTGAGATGGTGCAGGTTTACAGCGCGTAAAACTCTTTTCAAAACTCTCTTTGCACCGTCCTGATCGATTAAAAATAACGTTCCACGCAAAACTTCTCGTTATAGCATGATAACTGAAACTGAACAAAAACGAATCTCCCGTATGTACACTAAACGCGAATCACGCTATTCGCGTTGTATTACCAACTGCGTTATTCAAAAAACAAAACTGTGCTTCTCCTCTGGGTCACCCTATATTATATTTTAATTTTAAATTGTAATTCTGATTTAACTTTTGTCTCTTAGAGGATTTTACAATAAGTTACAGGTCTTGAATATGCAATTGTAAAAATGGTAGTTTAGACATAATGCTGTTCACTAATATTTATCGTAATTTTTTAGTAGTATTTAATTATAGTTCTTCTATCAGTTCGGGCCAGCTGTCCAAACGATCCAATTCAGAATCAGTTTTTGTTGTATTTTATGACTCGACATTAGATTTTAATTCTTTCGTGTATTGTTGGGAGAGTCCGTTTTGTATATTTTCTTACATGTGGTTTTATTTCTTCTACCGCGTATATAATTACAAATCCTCTGTATGTTTTTTTATCTTTATTCCCTTTTAAATTTTGCAGCAATTTTATGAAATCATTTGTTGTAATAGGACAGATATCAATCTTCCGTTATCAATGTCACTGTTAAGATTTAACTGTGTACCATTTATTTTTGATATTTTCATTTTTTACTTTTGTGTTTATTTTATCGTATTCGATTATGTTTCGGGATTTTTAAAAGTATCTTCAAGGTTTGAACTATGATGGTATCTTTGTGAGTTGTAATCTTTCACTCTAATTTACTGTTTCAGTTTATTCTTTCAACTACTCTGTGATGAGTGGAGCTGGTGATTTTTTATCTCTGTCAGTTATAACTTAACATTTCAGTTTATTTTTGCCAGTTAGATCTTTTTCTTCGTTTTTAGTCTGTAATGGGCGTTTTTTCCATAATGTCCAATTTTTTTTTTTTTTTTATGTGAAAAGCTTTTTCTACAGTCTTTTTCATTATAGTTCACCAGTAACCGTGTATATACATTTGTTTTTTATTATCTTGCGCATAATATACCGCACGTCTGAAGTTGCAAATATGTTAAAATATGTTAAAATATGTTATCTAACAAACATTTAAGATATTAACTTCATCTATAAGCATCTTTTCAATAACATCGTGCAAGATGATCGGCGCGATACATCAGATATAATCGATTTTCCAGTAGAACTAATTAGAGGTCAGTATTTTATTGTTGCATTATTTATTTCTCCACATTTCCAGATAAATTCTTAACCTGTTTTATTCGAGTCGAAATAGAAACATAATCTGTCATTGAATACGGGCGACAAAAAGCTAATTTCAGATAGAGGAACATATTTACCGACGTCTACGATGTATTATTCATTAGTAAATTCTCCTATAACCGGGAGAATCATGTTTTTCCGTACAGATGTTGAAACTGGGTTTTAACGGGATTAGAAAAACTTATTGACTCTTCCGAATGTTTATTTTCCACTGTGGTCGTGATCATCGAAGATTTTGATGCATTAATCGGACTACGTTTTGTTGATCGGACAGCAATCGTAAGCATCTCTTTTTTCTGGACAGAATTCTAAACAATTCGTGGGTATGACATATATATATATATATATATATAAGTTATAAAGATGCCGAAAACTAATATGCTTAATAGTATAGTGTTTGTTGGTGTATGTATTGAAACAGAAGAACAACATATTAGAAAATGAAAGTGGTGTGTGATGGTTCCTTGCAAAATGTGCTTGGTAACAAAGTGATGAGAACACGGTCCCTTTGTCCGCCAAGATGTGTGTGACATAATAACTTAGCAGATAAATGAATGATAATTGAAATATAACGAGTATTGAATACTTAAGGATAGGCGTACGCCTATACGCGTGTTAATATATTAGTAACATTAAGCGGTAATAAATAAGATTAATATAGATATTTACAGGCTATTTTAGCTATACAGTAATTGAGGTTTTTGACTTATACATATAGTAAGATATACGGGGCATCGGAAGCATTTAGATAGATAAAAGATAATATGGTTAATGAAGATATCTCTTCACTAGTAACAAATTATAAACATTTTAGAAAGAAACGGCTCGTCTGGATAGTTATTTATTTTTTTATGTTGGTAAATTATAAATAAATAAAAAAATATATATAAAAATAAATAGTCAATAGATGGACCGTAGAACAATATTACGTGTTTCTTTCAACTCCTCCCCCTTCAACTGTTAAAAACTCGAACATATATATTCCTTTTCATTATTTAAAGCCTAACACGTGAATTATGAAGTTTACGACTAAGCAAGATGAACGTCGCTGTCACAAGGCTGTCGTGATAGTGTTGTAATAAAAATAGATCCGATACGAAATCGGAAGATTCTCTTTCTTCTAAATTATCAAACAAGATCGACTCGCTACAGCTGCAGGTTAAAACGAGTAATCAAAAATTTGATGACGCGCCGACTCGGATATCTAAATTAACGGAGGAGAATGAGCGTGTGAAGAAAAGTCACGATTTGAAAATCAGAGTATCCTTTTTAGAGAAGTACTCCAGTGAAAATATTTCAGATGTCGTCTGTCAGGTAGGTGCGGTCTTAGGTACCGAAATACAAGACTCTGATATCAATGTTGTCATCGTCTACGAAAATCACCCAAACCGATTTATCCGACGTATACTGGTGTTAAAAAATTTTGAATTCATTCGCGCTTAGTAAGATATTCCCGTACACTCGTCACGATTTAGCATTTAAGAATGTTGCTGTTACAAATCCACGCGTATACACGTTAAAACGTATGAAAACTGGAAATCGTTTTTCGGGGCTAAATAGTTGCGAAATAACGCATACAAATTTGTATGGTGCAAAGAAGGGAAAATCCTCATTAGGCCTGATGAAAAATCACCGGTTATAACAAAATACGTTAGTCAACAGATATTATGATTGGCACGTATATCGTGCGAATTAGTCCCAGCGCCGTGACTATAGATTTATAGTACTAGTACTTATCAATTTATTTTTATTTCACGTATGTTGAACGATTTATATCCGTTTATGTGAAACTGTATGCAAGTGTGTTTATTTCGGTAGTTGTATATATGCGAGTAAGTGTAAATATTTTTATGGTCATCGTATCGGCGTGTACACTGTCATTAGAATTTATTTATTGTCCGGTTTTAGCACATTTTCTCATATATTTTTATTTCCTCTTCGCGTGTGTACGGACGCGTATGGAATAAATCTCACCTTAAATATAGGTAGTGAAACATGATGATGACAACAACAACAAAGTATATTTGCATAAGTAATAAACATAAAAGAAAATATAATAACACGAGTTACAAACATTATGTACCGGGGATTACCACAATAACACAGTAACAACATAAAGAATAAACCAAAACAAAACGTTAAATGCTGCAGGAAAAAAGCAAATAAAAGACTAGAAAATAAACACGTTTTCTAATTAAAAGTAATACATGATAGCAAAAGAAACTTAAGTCTAAGCTACAAAAATATAATGTTTAGGTTGTAAGTTCTTAAATAAATACTATGTATATACGCATACGCATACACATATAAAAAGTGGATGACACGGGTGTCGAAGGTGTTTACTAAGTAAAGGGGTTAAATTATAATTAAAAAATGAAAATTAATTATTACATAATGTTATGTTTAAGTCGCCTGCGTATATATTTGGAATACATGAAACGAAGTTGCTTAGAATCGTAATTGGCAATCGAGGAGACGAGTATATTGTTTTGGTGAGAGCATTTAATAAAAAAAGTCAGTCGATAGCTTTAGAACAAAATCTCTAATATAGGGCAGGTCAGTAGCTTCGTGCATACTGTCGATTCTGACATAGCGAGGTGCATTGAGAATACATCTGAGGCACCTGTTTTGAATGACTTGTAACTTGTTAAAGGAGGTTTTTGATATAGAGCTCCAGGAAGGACAAACGTAGCAAAGTATTGGGCGGATTAGTTCTTTGTAGAGGATTATCTTGTTGTTAATGTTGAGGAAGGACGCGATTAAGAATGGTGTATAAATAGAAGGCATTGTTTGTCTCGACTGTGATATTATTTATGTGTTTAGTGAAAGTAAGTCTATTGTCGAGGATTACACCGAGATAACGAACCTTATCGCACTCTAAAGTGTTTCCCAGTACCATCCGATTGTCAAATATAGAACTGGTCTTCTACGGGATAAAAAAATAGCTTCGGTTTTGTTCGGTTTTATGCTAATTTGCAATTTATTGTAGTATTTAAGTACCGGCGATATCCTATGCTGAAGTCTATTAGCGCTAGGTCTATAGGAGCCTGCAGAATATCGCAGCGTCGTCAGCAAATAGTCGCACTTGCGTGTTGGGTGGGTTTGGAAAATCATAAAGATACAGGGAAAACAAAAGTGGTACGATAATACTGCCTTGTGGGACACCAGCAGAGCAAGATTTGTGAGACGTGACAGCGTTACCTACAGATACATAAAAAGATCTATTGCCTAGGTAACTATTGATTAAGTGAATTAAACATGTTGGAAAGTTACATTTTATCATTTTATAAAGAATACTTGCGTGCCAAGTTGTATCGAATGGTTTAGCAACGTCAAAAAGTACCATGCCGGTATGCTTATTTAAGTTGAAGTTATGGGTAATGGAGTCGGTTATTTTGCATATTTGTTGGGTTGTAGAGTGATGAGAGCGAAAGCCGAATTGAAAGTTTGGAAATATGTTATTTTTGTCGACATGGGATAATAATCTATCATAAATCACCTTTTCAGCAACATTACTTAGGTTGCTCAGTAGACTAATGGGGCGGATGTTGGAAATCTGTGAAGGATCCCTACAGTGCTTTGGCAAGGCGATGATTTTGGCAAGTTTCCAGCTTTGCGGGAAGTATCCCTGTTTAAAGATGCCGTTCATAATGTCTGATAATACAACAATGGCGGAATGACGGAGTTTCTTGATTATAAGTAATGATATATTATCAGGGCCTACCGAGTACTTTAATTTCGTTTTTTTGATGATATTGGATATTTCTAGAAGACAAATGACGTTAGCACAAGTTTGGGTAGTGTTAGTTATATGTAGATACGTCTTAGTACTGCGTTAGATACCTCTGAACCTCTGACTGGACTTTTTTGCGCTGAAAGTTAGAGGCTAATTGTAAGTTCTGTCCGTGAATTTTGAAGTAGTGAGCAGCCAGGACCTCTGCTTTTTCTATGTCAGTGTAAACATAGTCACTTGAGGTCGGGTTGCAGAGGGGCGGAAGAGACTTACTGTGGTGGGTAAGATTTTTAGTCGCCTTCCAAAGACTATTATCCTTGGGGCACAACGTTGTGAGGAATTTGTTGTACTTTTCGTTTTTGTAGTTTTTGAGGCAGTGACGAAGAGTTTTGGTCAAAAGAGTCAATAGCTGCTTTAAAACAGAGACGACTGGTCGGCCAAAATGCTTGGTGCACAATCGTCTGATATAATTTTTGAATCTGATGAGTGCAAGTAGGTAAGACGGTAAATTAGATGTAGTTGAACAAACAATGGTCTTTTTAGGGATATGTCTTTCAATCGATGTCAGAATTAGTTCGACAAGGTCACTTATGGTTTTGTCAATGTCAGTGGGACCGCAAATGTCTGTGTGAACAATGTTGTTAATGTATTCTTTAAATTGAAGCCAGTTTGCATTTTTGTAATCTAAAATTTTTTTTCAAAAATGAATTTAGCGGTAAAAACAGTAATGAGTATGGGATTATGATCGGATGAGAAATCGTTAATAGAGATTAGGTCTGATGTGTTTAGGTTTTTTACAAGTGCTAAGTCTAAGATGCTCCATGCTATGTGTAATGATAATGGTGCTTGCTCTATTTGCACCTTTAATAAGGTTAAGGCTTCCTGCTCTTAGCAGGAATTAGATAGTAAGTTATCCGATAAGAGTAGCGTTGGTTTAGCGATCAAGAGCGTTGATCACGCTACATTCAGCAAGAGTTATCCTTGTTTATTTAAGGCACGTGAAGACTTGAGGGCAAAGATAGATTATGGAGCAAATTAATTGCTCGTATATTAATATAGGTAATTTTAGTGCCTGTCAGGCACTATTTTTAAGAAATTTTTATAATGATAATTTTGATGTGTGCGCTCTGGCAGAGCCTTATGTGAGCAATGGGGTAATCCCTTTAAAAAGCAATTATGTATCTTATATCAATAACAGGGTTGCTGTTATTGTGAAGTTAGATATTCCACATTCCTTGGTATGCAGTAGATTTAATCAGATTTCCCTCAAGATAGGTAAATATATTTTTACATGTGTTTATTTTTCACCCAATAAGTCTAAATCACATCGTCTAACTGTACTTGACCCGGTTTTAGGGCAACATCCAAGTAATTTCCATATTATTGTTGGAGATTTTAACATTCGTCTACCAGTGCTGGAGCCTCATGTTGGGGAAAGCAGGGACTCTGTTGATTTCAACGAGTTTCTTGCCTCCGGTGATTCGGTAGTTATGAATGGTAGCGAGTTTACATTCGTTAATTATAATGGTAAAAGTATTATAGATTACTTGTTGGTTTCTGCCAGAGCAACTCATCTTGCAAATTATAAGTTAGTAGAGATGGATTTGGCATTCCATCGTAGTTTTATTTTTAATTTTAAAGACATCATCTGTCGTCACCCTCTTAGACAACTTTACAAAATTGAAATGGATCAGTTTGTAAATTGTCTCAGTTGTTTATTTATTAATAAGTTAATTACAAATGTTGAAAGTTGTCTGTCAGTTGGGCGGCTACATTTTTTGATTAGTCAACTCAATAAGTATCAGTCTGAGTTGATTAGTAAATGTTCAGTTCCTGTAGCTTCACCTAAGATTGACTGGTGGAATGACAAATTACAGAACCTTAAAACAAAAATCAATCTTATATGGAAAAAACTCTCTAAGTGTAAGGACTCGTTTCGTATATTTCTGTATAAGAATGTGCTAAAGGAGCTGAATAAGTTATATAAAAATGAAATTTTAAAAGCTAGATTCCAACATTGGAAGGACTTTGTTAGTGCTAGCACTGCTTGGGGTAGACCTTATAAAATGCTGTTTAAGCATAGGTCTGATGTGTTACTGCCAGATATTAGGGCAGGCAATCAGACCATGGTCTCTGAGCATGAAAAACTCAATGCTTTATTAGATTATTTTTTTCCATCTAAAGTTGATTCTCCTTTGATGGTGCTTCCTGTCGGTGGCTGTAGTTCTCCTGTTGTTGATTCTGATAAGATCTCAGATATTGTTAAAAATTTGCGTAATAGGAAAGCAACTGCTGATGACAGGGTTAGTAATTTACTGGTTAAAAAAATCCATTCTATTTTTCCTTCATTGTTGCAAACTTTATTTCAAAAATGTTTAGATTTTGGTCTTTTCCCGGATTGTTGAAAGTCAGCATGTTTAAAGCTGCTTGCTAAGCCGGGTAATGATCCTTCTGGCTTATAGACCTATCTCCTTGCTTAATCGCATGGGGAAGGTCTATGAAAAAGTTATCAATGGAATGCTACTTCAGGAGATTACAGTTATGGGCGTTTTGCATCACCGCAAGTTTGGTTTTCGCTCAGGTTTATCAGCTGAACATGCAATCTATACTTTAGTTTCAACAGTGGAGCAGTACATTTCTGATGGCTGCTCTGCTGTTGTTATATCTTATGATGTTAAAGGTGCTTTTGACAATTGTTGCTGGTCAGCAATTGTTGATATACTTATAAATAATAGCATTAACCCTTTTTTTACAAATGTCATTATAGATTACTTTAAGAATCGTTCTGCAACACTTAGGCTTGGGTCGTCAGCTGCTACAAGAACACCTACATGCGGAGTTCCTCAGGGGTCGGCTATGGAACATTTTATACTCCACTGTACATCACCGTGTTGAAAAATATTGTTTTAATGTAAATGCCTGTTGTCAGCTTGTTTCGTATGCTGATGATCTATGTTTAGTGTTCAAAGCAGAAAGATCTTCATCTATGCCGCTTCTCACTTGTATTTCTAAATACTTGGAGAGTGTGGTTGCGGAGTTAGAACTAGTGTTTTCCCCTGCAAAGTGTCAATTTTCTGTTACCCAGATCAGAAGTCTGGAATTATTATCTGATTCCAGCATACCATATACTTCAGAATTGAAATACTTAGGAATTATTATTGATAAGAAATTATCTTTCGTCCCTCATTTTCGGTATATTTCTGGTAAGTGTAGTGATATTTATAATAAGTTGCTGCGCTTACAGAAGAATGCTTGGGGTTTATCATTTAGAGAACGTCTGATACTATATAAAGGCCTCATTCAGGCCCATTTTGGCTACGGCGCAGCCATTTACGTTAATAAAAGGATTATTGCTCTAGCTAACAAGCAGCAAAGGAAGTTTCTACTTCGAATTGCTTCCTTGTACCGGACTACACCTACCTCTGCTGCCTGTGTTCTCTGTGGAGTGCTGCCATATTTCTTGTTGGTAGGGCTCTCGTTGGTGAGCACAGGCTCAAGGGAGGTGTGGTACAGATTTCAAGCATTCGAACCTGCTAGATAGATTCTCAGTACAGTCTATGTGTTACCGTGAGTTTAAAAAGTATATTTCCTCCTTATTAATTGCGAAGTGGCAGTGCAGATGGGATGAAGCTCAGACCGGTAGGAAGACTTATGCCTTCCTGCCTGATATTTCTTTGCGATTGAAGATGTTAGCATTTGATGTTAACTTTTATAGTTCTCAGGTGTTGTCAGGTCATGGTAGGTTTGGTTCCTACCTTCATAGGTTCCACTTTGTTAGTGAACCTCGCTGCACCTGCTGTAACTTGGGTGAAGTAGATGATATTCATCATACACTGTTTGTTTGTCCCGCATTTGATTCAATCCGTCAGAAAAACATTAGACCTACTGATGTATTTCCTGTTGGCAGGAAAGATTGGAATTTCCTTTTGCTTGCTGAGCAGGTCATGTTGTTAAAATTTAAAATTTCTTAATTTCTCGGCAGTCTTCATTTGATTGTAGCGGGGTCAATGGTTCTTGTTCTTAGTTATTCGTATGTGCATGTGTGTATGTACATGTCTTTTTATGTATATTATGTTTACTTAATTATAAGTATGTAGTTAAATTTAATAATCTTTTTTTCCTTTTTTTCTTAGGTAGGAGTTATACTTTTTAAGATAAGACTATTTTTTAATATTTTTTCTTTTACTTTATGTTTTTATTTTTTTTTAATTTTTGTACAAACTCAATACTATTTACTTGATGGTAGAAGGGACTATATATTCTCATCCCTTCTTCCATCACAATAAGTTAGTTTTAAGTGTGGAGGTCTCTTTGTTTGTGTCGGGACCTCCATTTCTCTACTTTAACTCTCTTTTTATTATTAGTGGGAAGGGGTTTTTAGTAGGTAAAAATCCCACACGCTGATTTTGGTTCCCTTGTAGTGCATTTATATGCACTGCAGCAATAAAAACCAAATTCTTATATATCAGTGTCTTATGAAGATTTTCCCCCTCCCGCTTTAAAAAAAAAAAAAAAAAAAAGGTCTAAGATGCTATTGGGAAAATGTGTGGGCTCAGAAGGGAGCCACTTTGCGAAGAAGGCCATTTAATGATAATTGGTTAAGTATAGTGCCAGCAGAATTATCATTAAAGCAATTGTCTGGTTTTGGCATTGAAGTCTCCATCTAAAATTACCTTGTGATTGAGCCTCATTAACTGCCTAATGTCATTGGCAAAGTTACGCATACGTATGGGCGATTTATATATGGAAAATATAAAAATGGAATTACGATTATGATGATTATTATGATTACTAGCAGCACGAGTGCCAATAGTAACATAATAGTTTGCTGTTGATAATGATATTGACATCAATAGCTTGGACACAGCTTAAGTGAGGTAGTGGAAGTAGTTCTACTTGGAAGTGTTTTTTATGAGAAGAGCATTACGTCAGCTCTAAATATATATTGTAACCAGGAAACTGAATATTGTGTTTGCTGTCCAGCTTGGTTTCAGATAGTGCTGCAACATTAATACGGTTGATGCAGATAAAATGATAGAGCTCGTCACACTTCTCGATTAAACAGTTACAATTCCAAGCAGCTAGTTTAATTCCCGGGGTGGACGACAACTAATACATATTAATAATAGTTTCAATTATTACCTGTAGCATACTTAAAACATCATTATTTTTAAGTAATTTAAGATTATTAAATATAGTTTTAATTACATTAAAAATATGACTTAAGTTAAATTCCTGGCTACACAGTCTTAAATGCAGGGATAGGGATAATTCAGGTGGCATATTAGTATATATATATATATATATATATATATATATATATATATATATATATCAAATTTATTACACCGTATAGAATTCAACTTATTTTTAGAATCTAGTAATACAGCTAGACTGAAACTTCATCTGGGCAATGGTGACTCTTTCGTATATATGTATCGCTTTTGCGACTCTTCTATTAGTAACTTCATTATAAATTTAAGTGGTATATTAGAGTCTCTTGACGATCTAGTTACAGTAACCGGTGATATAAATATTAATTCACTCGACACGTCGGTCTGCAATGATTACCTTATTAACATGATGAATACTCAGGGCTTTTCTAGTGTTATAAACGAACCAATTAGATTAAATTCGTCATCGCGTCTTGATCATGTTTTTATTAAGCGGTATGTTGAATGAATCGCGTATTTTAAATGTAGTTTCTTCATATAGCGTATTAAAAATAATTAACTTTCCCGATCACTTGGGAGTTAGTCCTAGATTTGTCTTTTGGTCAGATACTAAAATACTAACAACCTTACTTTGATCTTTTCCGTAAAAAGCTACATCGACTAAATCTATTTGCCATATATTTTAGTAGTAGTTCTATCGATGAAAAGTTTAACTGGTTTATTTTCCAAATAGTCGATGCTATAGAGTGTAGTAAAAAAATTATGTAAAAGTCGCGGTTTCCGCAAGCGTTCGCCATGGATAACGAAGAAAATTGTGCCAACATAAAAATTTCATTCATACACCCATTAAATAACGATGTAGTTACAAATTTCAAAACAACTTCTAAAAGTTTCTCAGAAATTATTAACAACAAGAAAGAAAAATTATTACAGAAATTTATTAGATAAACATTGTTCAAATTAAAAAATAGTAATAATAATAAAGTTATAGGGAAACATAACTCAGTTATTAACGAAATATCCGTTGCTGGGGAAACTATATCGGCCATTGGTAATAAATCGTTCGTTACTCGCTGTTTTAACGAACATTTTCAAAACAGTGTTGCGAATTCGGTAGACTCGTATCGTTCATATTCTAACATCGCTGGTAAGACTCACAATATGTCGTCAAATTCGTTTGCATTTGTTGATTTCTCGCAGGATGATGTTAAGTCAGCCATCTTATCTCCCGGCGAATAAATATTCATTATGTGATCTTTTCGCATCATTAATTGAAAGAAATAATTATTTTTCGTTATTTATCTAAGCAATCTGTAAATAGCGGTATATTTCGCGAAATTTTGAAATTAAGAATAATTTCGCAAAGCCGGGGATAAAAAAGATTTATCTAATTATAGGCCTATTCGTATTCTCCCAATGATCTCGAAAAAACATTGTCGAAATTTCAAAAGTATATGAATCGGTTATATAAATGCATTAAAAAAAATATTAATTACTTATTTAAATAAAATTAATTTTTTTACTATCGCAATTTAATACAATGGCGATACCGAAGGAAATATTAAATAAAATAAATATAAATTTAAAATTTAATAATAGTTAAGCTAACATTATATATTCATTATAAACGAACAAAATAAAACACAATCACTAAAAGTTTTTTAATCGCGAAGCTTTTCGACCGTTACGTCATTTTCAAGCGCGAACTAAAATTATTACATCTTTTTTAATATGTATGAAAAATCAAAATGTTTATATAACAACAACTTAAAATTTGATATACATATTTCACTAGCCAAACATAATTTCAATTTTAGATTAATTTACAATAAATTTCATTTATAAAACAGATTTTTGAAAAATTCTTCATCAAAATTGGTAAATATCTCCCAAACCTGGTTCAGGTTCTATTAAAAGTTGAATATATTGGAGAGTAGTGATTTTATTAATTCATTATAAACGAACAAAATAAAACACAATCACTAAAAGTTATTTTTCAAAAATCTGTTTTATAAATGAAATTTATTGTAAATTAATCTAAAATTGAAATTATGTTTGGCTAGTGAAATATGTATATCAAATTTTAAGTTGTTATATAAACATTTTGATTTTTCATACATATTAAAAAAGATGTAATAATTTTAGTTCGCGCTTGAAAATGACGTAACGGTCGAAAAGCTTCGCGATTAAAAAACTTTTAGTGGTTGTGTTTTATTTTGTTCGTTTATAATGAATTAATAAAATCACTACTCTCCAATATATTCAACTTTTAACATTATATATACATATATATATATATATATATATATATATATATATATATATATATGTACGTAGAATAAAGGTATTTCCATTGTAAATTTAGATCGTCAAAACAGATAAAGTCAGATCGTAAAGCTTCGCAGTATTATAATAACTAGAATGATGATAGTAATAACCACGGTAATAATAATAATAAGTACATTAAAGTTAAAGTACGAATAATAGCAGGTTAATAGGGGAAATTAGGAGATAAACGGCGTGTAGAGCCAGCAACGCGTGATTATCTATATACCTATATATAAATAAATTTTAATTTTAAATAAGTATCGGATCACTAAAAGGAGATACTGTAAAAAGTACGGAGTTACGGCGTAAGAATTGGATATATCTTCACTATCCGGAAACAGCCATCGGTCATGGTACCGCCGGGTCGTACGATTTTTTTTTTTAATTTCATTTAATTTTTATTGCGTGCGCTTAATTTATAAGATAATCTGCATGTATTTGTGTGAATGATCTGTGTTACATTTGGAATATGTTCTTATATAAGTATCTGTTTCGAATTGTTTTTAATCTTTTAAATGTGTAACAATAATAATTAAAATAAAATCGTAATTAAATCCGAACGAATACTAGTCATTAAATCACAGTGTCACCGGCTGCTGATCCTACACGTAGAGATTTAGTTTACGCGAAAAACTCAATATCCGTTAAGTAATCTCCTTAAAATTTCAATTACATAACACAAAAAAAAAAAAAAAAAAAAAAAAAGAATATAAAACCAAATTTAAGTCGTACATCACCTTAAATCGAAATTTGGTAAAATACATCGCATAAATAAGTTAGTAATTTAATTTGTGCATTATATTGGCGACCACGTTAATATTGTTCATTTTTTATTTAACTTATTACGTTCCTGTAAAAGCCCAATAAATACTCGGATCTGAGAAAGCGTAATAAGAGGGACGTCCCGGTACCCCCCCCCCCAATAAATTGGCGATCCACGACGGATAGAACATAATAACTTGGCGATCCACGACGACCCTAAACGTTATATTACTAAAAATCAATTCGGTTTTTTAAATGGAAAAGGATGCAATACAGCGTTATATGTATCTCATATTATAAACTGTTTAGAGGCTGGTAGATCAGTTGTTGCAGTATATGTCGACTTAGTTAGAGCTTTTGACACGATGGATCATATCATGTATGCGGAATTAGAGATTTCGTGTATAATCGGTTCAAATCCTATTTGTCCGAAATAATACGTTACAAAGTTAAATTTCTGGGGTTGTGCTGCGACTATTCGGCCTTTATCTAATTTTTTCTAAATTCGATAAATAAACTGATATTTGGTAATAATGGTCCATTGCGTAATAACGACTTTTCGACCATGTCGGAACTATATGATGTTAAAATTGTTAGACTTTCTATTTCAGCGTCGAAATGAATTTTCGATTTCTGTAAAGCGGAGTGTGACTAGCAGTTCCAATCATAAATTGAATAACTACTATAGCGACTATTATATGGGACCACGATTATTTAATGCGTCGGGTGATGTACTAAAAATTCATCTTAATAAACGGCGACCTAAACCTTTATCAAAGTATATCGCACGGAAAAGAATCGAAAAGAAGTTACACACCGTACACTTTATTTATACTCCCACGTGTTATAATTATATCTGTTGTGTGTGTGTGTGTGTGGTGCGTGTTCATGAAGGCTTTTGTATGTGCGTGTGTGTTACTGTAGTAGTTAAGTACGGGTATTACGTGTTCCTTAACATATTGATTTGTTGTACGTATTTCATCTATGAGTTAAGATGTTAATATGAAGAACGTGTTATTATAACGTATAATTCAATAAATAAGTATATATCTATAATATATTAGCGCATAATTGATATTATCTAATTTTTTTTATTTTATTTTTTCATAGCGCGGTATCGATAATTATTACTTTGTTAAGTTTTATTTTTATTCGCTGCTCGCAGCAATAGCGGCATTTTTTTACGATGTCGTTTATAAAATTGTATTTTATCAAAAAAATAAACTGGATTCGAATTGTTATTATTATTTACTGTTATTACCGTTTATTATTATAATTACGTTATCATTGTTATTACTATTAATGTTATTTTTTTACCATTACCCCGCCAGTAGATATTAAACTGCTATTTTGACCGCATGGCGCAGAATTAATTAGGAGATAAATGAAAGATAATTGAAATATAATGAGTATTGAATACTTAAGGATATGTCCGTTAAAATATTAGTAACATTAAGCAGTAATAAATAAGATTAATATAGATATTTACACGCTATGTTTGCTATAGAGTAATCGAGAATTTTGAGTTATTTATAGTAAGATATACAGGATCGCAATCATTTAGATTACTCTATCTTATAAACAACGGATCGTCTGGATAGTTATTTTTTTTTATGTTGGTAAATTATAAATTATATATATATATATATATATATATATATATATATATATATATATATATATAAATAAATAAATGGTCAACAGATGGTTCATAGAACTTTTTTCACCTCCTCCCATCCAACTATTAAAAACTCAAAAATATATTCCTTAAGGTATTCGCGATTTTTTTTTTATTATTATTATTATTTACTGTTATTACAATTTTTATTTTTATTATTATTACCATTATCATTATTATTATTATTAATGTTATTTTTTTACCACCACTCCGCCGGTAAATATTAAACTGCTACTTTGACCGTATCGTGCATTTCCTGCTAGCGTAGAATTAATTGTCTTCGAGGGATGGTTCCCCAGATGGCAGTTTGTCTTAACGAGAAAACTTTCACAGTCGTTCCAGTCTCCTTCGTAGTTTAGGCAAAGCTATTTTCACGTCATATCCATCATACAAATTCACACACACACACACACACACACACACATATATATATATATATATATACATGTGTATATAGAGAAAATTAAATTCTGTATTGTCAACGTTCTTACGCAGTTATTCCTAACAATTTTATCATCGTCTTCGTTACTATGAGGTCTTATAAAATAACGCAGACTTAACAGCAGCACGTAACGACGTGAATAATAAGACAGCATAAAACATAGCCACCAACTGTAGCATCGAAATTTATTTCCCTCAACAACGAGTCGGTAACAAATTCGTATCGTTCAACACCTAACGTTATATTCTGAAATTAATCGGCATATAAAATATAATTCAAGAAAAATGTCAGCATATTTTCTTCATCACAACTATATATATATATATATATATATATATATATATATATATATATATATATATATATATATATATATATATATATGCACTTTATATATTATGGCGATCTAAGACGATGGGGATACCGAAGGAAATATTAAATAAAATAAATATAAAAGTAAAAATTTAATAATAACGTAATATAAGATATCGTTTAATAACCGGGCGAACACGAAAATGGGGCCAGGTGCCACCAAGGCCATAATTCCGCTGAATCAGTATTTCAGCACGAGTTAGGTCACCGCCGTTTTTCAGATAATTATAATAAACATCTTGTGATAATAATAATAATAAACATCTATCAGAAAAATAAATTAAAAAAATAAAAACCTTGGAGAGAAAAATAATTATTTTAGTCTGAAAAAAAAAATATTTTTCTCAGGTTATGTATATATACATATATATATATATATATATATATATATATATATATATATAAAACAATACGTTCCTTTTAGATTTTATTCTATATTTTTACCTATATATATATATATATATATATATATATATGATAGTATACAAATTTCAATTATTCTTTTATTCGAATAGTGTGTGAATGACAATTTATCTTTTTATTTATAATTGATTTCATAAAAATATTTTTCAAGAATCTAATAAAGAAACACATGTTCATCCTTCTCTCAGACATCTATATATATATAATGCAAATTTTCCGTAAGTTTTTTTTTGTTTCAATTTTTAATTATATTTCTATCAGTATAACATAAAATGTTTAAAATCGTGAATAATTTTTATTTTGCTTGTACCAGATATTTAAATTATTACCTTAATAACCCGGTGATAGATACAAACATATTAAATAAAGTTGCGTGTTATACATTTATCACATCTTATGCATATAAATGAGGTTTCTTGTACTTACATATTTAAATATATATATATATATATATATATATATTTATTAAAACTTTCGTGGTTGTTTTCCATTTGTCTAGAATTATTTTCGGTGAAAACCACGTCCTGATTATTTAAACAATTTAACGTTTCGAATGGACTTACACCACTCATCATCAGAAACGAACTATTATTAAAAACTCGTCTAGAAATCCTTTTATATGATATCATTGCATTTCTAATTCTATATGAAATTTCCTCATCTAGACCGCCGTCATTGCTAATAATATTTCCCAGATACTTAAATTCTTTCATTTTGTTTAATATATTTCCATCGATAATATATTCTGTGTTGGTCGTAGGTATTTCTATAACATCTGTCTTCTTACAGTTGATAGATAGACCAAAATCTTTATATGTTTCGTATAATAATTTTACTGCATATTGCAATTCTGGAGCGCTTTTGCATAAGATGACGCAGTCATCCGCATATTGTAAATTCTGAATGGTGAACGTGTTTGTCTTGCTTTTAGTTCTAAATTTTGATAGATTATATAATCCTCCATCGAACCGGTATTCTATCTTAATTCCGGACGTTAAAATCTTTTGTTTATATACTATATAAACCATACTCATATAAAGGTTAAATAATGTAGGCGCAAGTACACAACCTTGTTTAACTCCAGGCGAGATTTTAAAAGGATCTGTAAATCCGTTTTCGCAAATGACCACACCTTCCATATCATCACGTAGCTGTTGTAGATGTGACAGCAGTTTCGGTGGGCATCCAATTATTTTTAGAAATTTCCAAAGCGCATCTCTGTTTACCGTATTAAAAAGGCCTTTTGTACGTCAATAAATGCCATATACATTTTTTCATTTTGTTCTCTAGTTTTTTCAAGTAGCTGGCGTCGAGTAAATATCATATCCATTCGTTGCTGCCGGAAGCCACATTGCTCTACAGGAAGATACTTATCTATTAATGTTTGTAATCGCGTTATAAGTACCCTGCTCAAAATTTTACTAGCAGTTAATAGTAGAGATATACCTCGATAACTGAAACAATTCGTTTTATCCCCTTTATTTTTATATATACAAACAATGGCTGCATTTTTAAAATTTTTCGGTAGTACATTTTCTTCCCAGAATCGTTTATATAACTCACGTAATTGTGACGTTAATTCTTTTCCACCAAATTTATATATTTCATTTGGAATAACGTCTAGTCCGGCCGCTTTATTAAGCTTCAGGTTTTTACCGGTTATAGAACCTCTTCTTCAGATGGTGAAATATCAAGTTGACAATTTATATTTTCCTGCGGTATTAACCGAAAACTGTCCTCATTAACCGTGGTTTTATTATTTAGCAACGTTTGAAAATACTCCTTCGATCTGCGATTAATTCCCTCTCTATTTCGAAGATTATTAAGAAACAATTCAATCAAAAAATTCCCATATTCATTTTTAAGTACATAATTTTTTCTAATAATTACTATTTGTATCCAGCGTACAAAATTAAAAGAAAAAATAAATTAAAGTTGTGACACAATGCATTATTTTGGTAATAACTAATAAACGAATGGTAATATAGGCTATTTTTTTTTCACTGCGTACGTCTTTAAAGAAGTAAACGAAGTTATTCTACTATGACTTTAAATTTAATTAAATTGTTAATAAAAGTAATAAACTCATTTTAATATATATATATATATAGCATTATATATATGTAAAACATTTCGTCGGTATTATAAAGAAATAAAAATAATCATTCACACACACACATATATATAGTGATTCATGAAACTGTGAAGACAAAAAAGAAGCCGTGCATCTCCGAGGCAACATTCAAACTAATTAATGAGAGAAATCAAATAAAAAACGGGAAAACTAATAACATAACAGATTCAAATGATTATGAGGATCTTAATAAACTAATAAATAAAGAAATACAAAGTGATAGGAACAATTACATAATAGGAATTTGTGAAGAAATAGAACAACACTCACAAAAAAATGAACCTTATGATCTATATAAGAAAATTAAACGGTTAAGTAATACTTTCAAAACAAGAACGTTGACAATAAAAGATCAAAATGGAACGAAATTAACTGTAAAATCAGAAATAGCAGAAAGATGGCGCCAGTATTGTCAAAACCTTATGTACAACAATGAAATATCAGTGTTAATGCAGGACTTTGAACTTGAATCGCCAATTATGAAAGCTGAAATAGAAGTCAGTCGCATTAAAGAAACTAAAAGATCGAAAGGCAGTAGGAGTGGATGGTAGAGCTGAAGAAATGCTGAAAGCAACGGAAGAATCAGGAATAAAGGTATTGCATATGATTTGTCAAAAAATATGGGAAACTGGCAGCTGCCCAGAAGAGTGGACAAAATTAGTATATGTACCACTACACAAAAAGGGCCCTACAGAAGATTGTGGAAACTACCGTACAATATCATTGATTATTCATACCAGTAAAATACTACTATATGTATTACAACACGGGCTTAAATACTATCTCCTACCACAAATTTCGGAAGAACAAGCTGAGTTTGTACCAGGTAGAGGCACGCGTGAACAGCTATTAAATATAAGAATAATAATATAAAAATGCAACGAATATAACATTCCGGGACTGCTTTGGTTTTTAGATAACCAGAAAGCTTTTGACAACATCAAGTGAACGAGAATGTGGCAAATATTACTAGAAATAGGAACACCGAAGCATCTAATTTATTTAATTCAATAATTGTACTTAAATAATAAAGGTTTTATGGAGAACAAAAAATCGAAAGAGTTTTCAGCAAGAAAGGGAGAGTACAACAAGATTGCTGTATTTCACCGATTCTATTCAACATCTACGGGGAACGGATTGTAAGAAAAACAATGGAAGGATAGCAAGGAGGGATATCTATCGAAGAGAAAAAAATTACAAATATTAGATTTACAGACGACACTGTATTACTGGCCAGCACAAAGAAAGAAATGTTTGAATAACTATCAAGAATAGATGTGGTCAGTAAACAGGCAGGCTTAATACTGAATGAATATAAATGTTCAATGCTTATCATTGACAAAGAAAACAGAATACAACAAACACTGACTCTGCTGCAAGATATTGAAATTAAAGATAAATTAATTTATTTGGGTGCGTGCATATCCGAAAATGGTGGAGCAGAAGAAGAAATAAGGAGACGGTTAGCTCTTGCAAATGTCGGGATTGGTAAACTCAATTGTATATGGAAAAATCATAAGAGCTCTAAAACAACAAAACTATTACTCCTTAAAGTGTTAATTTTCTCCATAGCGACATACGGCTTAGAAACCTGGACGATTAAAAAATCGATGAGGAAAAAGCTGGAAGCTTTTGAAATGAAGTGATACAGAAAAATTTTAAGAATCCCATGGATGGTGCACAGAACAAATGATTCTGATTTAAAAGAACTGAAAATCGAACCCACTGAGCAATTAGATCCATTGAAAGACACATGCTAGGATTCTTTGGTCATGTAATATAAGCAAATGGCCGGGAGAAAACAATTCTGCAAGGAAAGGTTAATGGAGAAAGGAGACAAGATAGACCGATGAGCCTGAATCTAGTGCAGAATCGATATAAATGGCGACGTCTTGTAACTTGCATCAAATAAGGTCACGACATCCAGATCGGATAATGAAACGAGAAGATATATATATATATATATATATATATATATATATATATATATATATATATATATATACAGTGATTATGAGTGTGAAATATTATTCTGTATAAAAGAAGTCCTACTAAAAGTGACAAGTAATGAACTTAGAGCATTATAATTTTTTTTTTTAACACAAAGGAATCTAGAAAACTTATTTATATTTTTGAGCTTTACAATTTAAACATTTTCAAAATTAAACTTTTTTAGGAGAATCTGTTTGATTTCGAATACTCCTGAGAATTGAATTCAAAATGTCTCATTTTCGAAAGGACCTCTGCAGGATAAACGTCTCAAAACGATTTATTCACGACGAAATTTTTATAGAAGTGAATAAAATTGAATAGTCTCAATGAGTGATATGTGAATATATAGTTGTATTACGAACATGCACACACATATACATATATAATATATATACAGTGTACATATTATTCATTTGTAATGCCTTCAAATTTCACATTCTGACACCTGCACGTTGCTAGAGTAATCTGAAGTAAGTTTAAAATTTGACGGCTTTTATTTTAACTCATCTCCTAACGCCTGCAAATAATCCATTTCGACACCTGCACTTCTAGTAATATTCAAAAAATGTATACTTAATATTATTTTATGTAACGCCGGCAAAACATCAACTTCCTTCTTCTTCTTCTTCATCCGCCATCTCCGTTGCGAAGGTCGGCGATCAACTTGGCTACAGTCTCTTTTGACACAGCAGCCCGAAGTAATTGAATGGACGAGCAGCCAAACCAGCGTCGTAAATCTCCCATCCATGAATTTTGAGGACGTCCCACTGATCTCTTGCCAGCGATTTTGCCTTCAATAATAATTCGTAATATTTCATATTTGGGTCCTCTCAAAATGTGTCCCAAGTAACGAAGCTTCCTTTCCTTGACACAGTTTAATAGTTCTGTATGCTTCTTATTTATTCTATTGAGAACTTCTTTATTTCTGACTTTTTGTACCCAAGGAATTTTTAGTATTCTTCTATACAGGTACATTTCAAAAGCTTCGATGCGCTTCTCAAGGCTAGCATCCAGCGTCCAACTTTCACATCCGTATAGGAGCACCGAGAAGACATAACATTTGGCAATTCTTAATCGTAAATCCAGATTCAGTTCTTTCCTAACTAGCACGTTCTTGATTTTTGTGATCATCAGTCTTGCCTGTTCTATTCTCGATAGTACTTCTCTTTTCGATTTACAACTATCTTCAAGATTGGTACCCAAGTATTTAATAGTTGAGACTTGTTCCAGCTCTGTTTCGTTTATCCATATCGAGCATTTTCTTGGTTTCCGGGAAAATACCATCACTTTTGTTTTATGTTTGTTAATTGAGAGCCCAAAAGACTCGCTATGAGTAACAAGTTTATTTACTATTCTCTGTAGTTCGTCCTGACTATACGCTATTATGTAGCTATCGTCTGCATACCGAATGTTATTAATCGTGTACCCATTTGATTTAATTCCCCCGTCGTATTTATTCAAGGCTTCCTTAAAAATTTCCTCTGTATATAAATTAAAGAGCAAGGGTGAAAGTATGCACCCTTGGCGAACTCCTCTTTTAATAGCTATACTTTCAGATTCGACTCCTTCGACTCTTACTTCCGCTGTTTGTCCCCAATACAATTGACTTATAATATGTAAGTCATTTCTGTCAATTTGAATCATCTTCAATATATCAATGAGTTTTTCGTGATTAACGCAATCGAAGGCTTTATGGTAATCGATAGCACATGCATATACGTCTTTGTTCATGTCTCGGCATCGCTGTGTAAGTATGCGGACTGCAAATAAAGCTTCACGAGTACTCATTCCGTTCTTAAACCCAAATTGTGTGTTACCTATTTGTTTTTCACACCGTTTATGTATTCTTGTGTGTATAATTCTTAAGAATATCTTCAATGCATGTGACATTAGACTGATCATGCGATAGTCTTCACATTTAGAAGATTTTGTCTTCTTTGGTATAGCGATAAATGTGGATCTTAGCCAATCACTCGGAATTATTCCTGTGGTGTAAATTTTGTTGAATGCTCTCGTTATCTTATCTATACCATCTTTACTACATTCCGAAATGACTTTAAACATTTCTGCATATATTCCGTCAGGACCGATTGCTTTACCGGTTTTCTGTCGTTTGATAGCATACATTACTTCTTCTTCAATAATGGGTGGTCCAGCATCACTGCATCCCAGTTGATCATCAGGTAGTTCCGATGTTCTCTCATCATCGAACAATTTATTAATATATCTTTTCCATTCATGTAGTTTTCCTGAAATTCCGATTATCGCTTTCCCATTGTTATCAAGAAGTATTCTTCTATCTGATTTCTTGTATATGCCGGATACCTCCTTAACAGTTTTGTGTAGATTTAGTAGATCGTGTTTAATTTGAAGCTCCTCAATCTCTTTACATTTTATCTTCCAATAACTTTCTTTGGCTTCCCTGCACATTTTTCGAATAGCCCTGTTTAACCTTTTGTATTCATCTGGTCTAGCTTTGGCAATTCTTCTATCTTCCATAAGGTTTAAAATCTCGTCTGTTATCCATTTTTGTTTTTTCACGACCTTTGGTGCCCCTATGTGAACTGTTTGGACATCAGTGATTATCTTTTGAAGTCTGTTCCATGAAGCTTCTCCGTTTACTTCTGGTCGTTCATTCAATTTCTTTTCTAGTATTCCCAAAATATTGCGTTTGAAATCTAAATTTTTTAGTTTTGAGATATCGACTTTCCATTGTCGGTTATTTTCATTTTTTTTGAAACAACGGTGTATTGCTAATTTCAATGTCACAGGGTTATGATCAGAGCCAATATCCGCTCCCGGATATGTTTTTGCCGATTTTACAAATCTCCAGTGTTTCCTATGAATCATTACAAAATCTATTTGGTTACGGATGACATTCTCAGCCTTGTCTGCTGGCGATTCCAGGTGTATAATCGTCGTGGGTGATGTTTGAAGAAGGTATTTGTTATCATAAGTTGATTTTCTGTACAAAACTGAACTAGTCGATCTCCTCGTGCATTTCGATCACCTAATCCATATCTTCCAACTAATTCATGCTCGGCTCCTGTGCCAACTTTCGCGTTGAAATCTCCCATTACAATTGTCAATTCACCCTTTTTTGTCACTTTTATCGTTTCTTGGAGAGTGTTGTAAAACTCTTCAATTTCTTCATCCGACTTTTCCGCAGTTGGAGCATATACTTGTATGATGTTGAATCTCCGAAATGTTGTTTCCAAGATTAATAACGCAACTCGATCACTCATCGGTAAGAAATCCACCACCGATTTAGCTATTTCGTCTGTCAGTATTATTGCATTTCCATTTCTATTTCTATTATCTGATCCTCCTGAAAAATAAATATGGGTTCCATCTGATCTTAAAAATCCAGTACCAGGCCATCTGATTTCACTCAGCCCTAGAATATCTATCTTTAGTCTTCTCATTTCTTTTATTGCATTTGTTAATTTTCCTGCCTGTAAGAGGCTGCGTACGTTCCAAGTAGCAATTTGTAACTGTGTATTGAAAATCTTTATCCTGTTCTTATGTTTGTTTGCACACGTGTTCCCTCCTGTAGAGTTCTGTACCAACAGGGGCACAGGGGAACTCAAATCGTCCTGCATTACTGTAGGCGGCCGCTCATTGCCTGACATACTGTTTCCAGTATGACCCATGAGTACAGCATTTATAATGTTACTTCTGCGTGCCATGTTGATGATGGGAAGAATACAGTGGTGGTTTCCCCTTGCCTTCCACTGGTTTATCTGTTAGGGTTTTCTCCCTTAGCCTTTGGATCAATATCCTAACCGCAAGGCAGCGGTTTGTTTTCTGTTAGGGTTGTCTCCCTTAGCCTTTGGATCAATATCCTAACCGCAAGGCAGCGGTTTGTTACTGAGGAGGTAACGGTTTAGGGTTTTTACGGCGACCCAAACTCACCGAGGGGGAGACAGTCATAGGATTTATGCAGACTTTTAGTGAACAGGTCCTCAAGCTGCCCATCTGCATCCTCGTGTCTCCTTACCCTGTCACTACTGGAATCGTCTACTAGAGACTTTCCGCCAGTAGCCGCTCTTGGTTCGCGACTGCTTATTGGTTATTCGCAGCTGGCCAGTATATCTACTGGTCGTTCCACTATCCACCGCCCGTGGACGCGCCCCGTTCCGGTTAGAGCTCCGGATCCCAGGAGGTACATGGTACCCCCTGGGGGGGATCAACTTCCGACACCTTATAATTTGCGGGTTTTTATTTTCACATATTTAACGCCTGCTACTAATCCTTTCCGACACCTGTATATCGTCCAAAGTAATACCGAGTATTCACAAAATTTGCAGGCGTTTAAAAATGAAAATTTTAAATATTTAAAGGTGGTACTAATTTTGTCCATTATAATATAATACCGAGAAGTGTATGTTACCCGTCAACATGTGAAAAACCTCTGATCTATATATAATTAGCTTGATGGCGACTATATTGCCGTATTGACAACATTTAGAAGAGGCAAAGTAGTTTACTGTTGCATATCCCAAATAGACAAAATCGCTCCTAAATTAGACGTGGAAAATAGAAGAGAATAGAGATAGTAAAAAAAAGAAAAGCGGTGAAAGGCAAAACGACTTAACTTGGGTTTTCTGATGATTGTTTCTTTTTTTTTCTGCTGTTTTTACAATATAGAAACAAACCTTTAATCGTTCTTCAAGCTATAAAGAGTGACTTAATATTTTAACATTGAATGGAAGATTCAACATGTAAAAGCCACTTTTTGTCATAAGCGATATTCATATTACACAATAATAATCATATAGTCGGAATCATGCTAGTTATATATAGTCAGAGGTGTGTAAGATGTTGACAGGTAACATACACTTCTCGATATTATACTATAACGGACAAAATCAGTACACCCTTTTAATGTTAAAATTATTCATTTTTAAATGCCTGCAAATTTTGAGAATATTCGATATTACTTTGGAAGATGTGCAGGTGTCGGGATCGATTATTTGCAGGCGTTATATGTGTTAAAATAAAACCCGCAAATTATGAACATACTTGGGATTACTTTAGTGATGTGCAAGTGTCGAACGATGAAATTTGCAGGGGGTTAGATATGTACACGCTATTTGAAGATTAATTTGGAAGATGTGTAGGTGTCGGAATTGGTTGTTTGCAGGCGTTAGATGTGTTAAAATAAAAGCCCACAAATTATAAACATACTTGGGATTACTCTAGTGATGTGGAGGTGTCGGAAGTTGATGTTTTGCCGGCGTTACATAAAATAATATTAAGTATACATTTTTTGAATATTACTAGAAGTGCAGGTGTCGAAATGGATTATTTGCAGGCGTTAGGAGATGAGTTAAAATAAAAGCCGTCAAATTTTAAACTTACTTCAGATTACTCTAGCAACGTGCAGGTGTCAGAATGTGAAATTTGAAGGCATTACAAATGAATAATATGTACACTGTATATATATTATATATGTATATGTGTGTGCATGTTCGTAATACAACTATATATTCACATATCACTCATTGAGACTATTCAATTTTATTCACTTCTATAAAAATTTCGTCGTGAATAAATCGTTTTGAGACGTTTATCCTGCAGAGGTCCTTTCGAAAATGAGACATTTTGAATTCAATTCTCAGGAGTATTCGAAATCAAACAGATTCTCCTAAAAAAGTTTAATTTTGAAAATGTTTAAATTGTAAAGCTCAAAAATATAAATAAGTTTTCTAGATTCCTTTGTGTTAAAAAAAAAAATTATAATGCTCTAAGTTCATTACTTGTCACTTTTAGTAGGACTTCTTTTATACAGAATAATATTTCACACTCATAATCACTGTATATATATATATATATATATATATATATATATATATATATATATATATATATATATCTTCTCGTTTCATTATCCGATCTGGATGTCGTGACCTTATTTGATGCAAGTTACAAGACGTCGCCATTTATATCGATTCTGCACTAGATTCAGGCTCATCGGTCTATCTTGTCTCCTTTCTCCATTAACCTTTCCTTGCAGAATTGTTTTCTCCCGGCCATTTGCTTATATTACATGACCAAAGAATCCTAGCATGTGTCTTTCAATGGATCTAATTGCTCAGTGGGTTCGATTTTCAGTTCTTTTAAATCAGAATCATTTGTTCTGTGCACCATCCATGGGATTCTTAAAATTTTTCTGTATCACTTCATTTCAAAAGCTTCCAGCTTTTTCCTCATCGATTTTTTAATCGTCCAGGTTTCTAAGCCGTATGTCGCTATGGAGAAAATTAACACTTTAAGGAGTAATAGTTTTGTTGTTTTAGAGCTCTTATGATTTTTCCATATACAATTGAGTTTACCAATCCCGACATTTGCAAGAGCTAACCGTCTCCTTATTTCTTCTTCTGCTCCACCATTTTCGGATATGCACGCACCCAAATAAATTAATTTATCTTTAATTTCAATATCTTGCAGCAGAGTCAGTGTTTGTTGTATTCTGTTTTCTTTGTCAATGATAAGCATTGAACATTTATATTCATTCAGTATTAAGCCTGCCTGTTTACTGACCACATCTATTCTTGATAGTTATTCAAACATTTCTTTCTTTGTGCTGGCCAGTAATACAGTGTCGTCTGTAAATCTAATATTTGTAATTTTTTTCTCTTCGATAGATATCCCTCCTTGCTATCCTTCCATTGTTTTTCTTACAATCCGTTCCCCGTAGATGTTGAATAGAATCGGTGAAATACAGCAATCTTGTTGTACTCTCCCTTTCTTGCTGAAAACTCTTTCGATTTTTTGTTCTCCATAAAACCTTTATTATTTAAGTACAATTATTGAATTAAATAAATTAGATGCTTCGGTGTTCCTATTTCTAGTAATATTTGCCACATTCTCGTTCACTTGATGTTGTCAAAAGCTTTCTGGTTATCTAAAAACCAAAGCAGTCCCGGAATGTTATATTCGTTGCATTTTTATATTATTATTCTTATATTTAATAGCTGTTCACGCGTGCCTCTACCTGGTACAAACTCAGCTTGTTCTTCCGAAATTTGTGGTAGGAGATAGTATTTAAGCCCGTGTTGTAATACATATAGTAGTATTTTACTGGTATGAATAATCAATGATATTGTACGGTAGTTTCCACAATCTTCTGTAGGGCCCTTTTTGTGTAGTGGTACATATACTAATTTTGTCCACTCTTCTGGGCAGCTGCCAGTTTCCCATATTTTTTGACAAATCATATGCAATACCTTTATTCCTGATTCTTCCGTTGCTTTCAGCATTTCTTCAGCTCTACCATCCACTCCTACTGCCTTTCGATCTTTTAGTTTCTTTAATGCGACTGACTTCTATTTCAGCTTTCATAATTGGCGATTCAAGTTCAAAGTCCTGCATTAACACTGATATTTCATTGTTGTACATAAGGTTTTGACAATACTGGCGCCATCTTTCTGCTATTTCTGATTTTACAGTTAATTTCGTTCCATTTTGATCTTTTATTGTCAACGTTCTTGTTTTGAAAGTATTACTTAACCGTTTAATTTTCTTATATAGATCATAAGGTTCATTTTTTTGTGAGTGTTGTTCTATTTCTTCACAAATTCCTATTATGTAATTGTTCCTATCACTTTGTATTTCTTTATTTATTAGTTTATTAAGATCCTCATAATCATTTGAATCTGTTATGTTATTAGTTTTCCCGTTTTTTATTTGATTTCTCTCATTAATTAGTTTGAATGTTGCCTCGGAGATGCACGGCTTCTTTTTTGTCTTCACAGTTTCATGAATCACTATATATATGTGTGTGTGTGAATGATTATTTTTATTTCTTTATAATACCGACGAAATGTTTTACATATATATAATGCTATATATATATATATATTAAAATGAGTTTATTACTTTTATTAACAATTTAATTAAATTTAAAGTCATAGTAGAATAACTTCGTTTACTTCTTTAAAGACGTACGCAATGAAAAAAAAAAATAGCCTATATTACCATTCGTTTATTAGTTATTACCAAAATAATGCATTGTGTCACAACTTTAATTTATTTTTTCATTTAATTTTGTACGCTGGATACAAATAGTAATTATTAGAAAAAATTATGTACTTAAAAATGAATATGGGAATTTTTTGATTGAATTGTTTCTTAATAATAATTTTTTGATGCGAGGCAACGTAAAATCTAGTTGGCACTTTGGTGACCGCCTACGCTCTCTTGAGTATGGCACATAGAAGAAGAAGAAGAATTTTTTAATAGATTAGAAAATATTTCTGGAACATCCGATATTGTAAATTGAAACGGTGTTCGAGATTTAATATTTTAATTACAGCTACCAGCGTATTTGCAGTAAAGAGCAAATTTGCAAGCTTGAATATTCGTTCGAATAACAATCGGTCTGTTCGGAGTCAGACCCAAATTTTCAAAACGTTATTTTCGTATAGGTTACTTTAAATCAATCAATACATTACGTGTATGTAAAAAATTTAATACTAATTTATTATTACTGAGATGTCTGATATATATATATATATATATATATATATTGCTATCGCAAAACACTTACTACTACAACAAAATCGTATATGGTCACTTCGTTTATTATTAGGAGCCATTTTCTCGATCAATAATCCTTATTTATACCGTAAATAGTCGTTTAAAAACGCCCGAAACAAATTGAGTCGTTTAAAATAGTCGTTTCCCGAATAAAATTAAGTCGTTTAAAATAGTCGTTTATAAACGGCCGAAAAATTGATGGTTAAATTACTAAACCGTTTAATTCTTCTATCGCTCGACTTATATATACTATTCGTTAATGTTACTTCTATCGTATACAAATTTAAAACATAGATGACCGCACATAACTTGATCCATATTTTGATTTACTTCGTAATTGTAAAATCCCGCGCAATTAGGCCCCCAATACCATAGTAATTCGTACGGTGGTATTACCCCGAAAGAATCTTAATAATTTACATTTCCTATTTTTCTATAACATACCCAATGAGTTCCATCGTAGTTATCTAAATTAATTATGGCCGTCTCTACGTCTAACGGGTTTTTCGGTAATTTATCTCTTATAAAAGTACCTCTGAAGTGCGGAATATGTTGGGCGTATTTCGTTAATTCTACATTACTCAACGGTTTAATCGGGATGGTTTTTTTTTATATACTCTTCGTAAATTCCGTTACCTTCTTTAGGTTTTTTATTTACGTTTATTCCTTTACCGTCTTTAGGTTTTTTATTGACGTATAGTCCTTCACCTTCCATCGCTTTATTATGACGTATTCGTTCTTCTATTAACTTATCGTTTGCTTTCTTATTATTATACGTGTTTATAGCGTTGGTTATTAACGATCCTACAGCAGGTACAGCCGGTACAGCGACGAGCAAAGCCGGTAAGAAACCACCTACTTTTATATGTTTAATTTAATCGATAATTTTATAGGTAAATCTTTTTTAATCCTTTTAATTTGATACTCGGTTAGCGGTAAATACGCTTCGTTCATTACGGAATCTTTATTTCTCGTTTTATTAAGTTTTAATATCACGGGTTTATTGGTTTTCGCAATAAGTTTCCTTTGTTCTGTGCTTATGTTAACCTGGATGTTTGATGTAACCAGCACCGACAGCTCTTTTCGCTTTCATAGCGTTTTTTACAAGCCACGCATTAGCTTTTTCGGCTAAATTGGAATTTTTAGCGAGTATTCCACGCTTCATTTTCCAGTTGTAAATCCGCTTATGTCTGTCGTCCAAATTTTTAGACTTGGAATACGCTATATCGTGATGGTATTCGCGACGTATATTAGATGTCGCGTGATTTAACGATATTTGAAAACTCATTTTAAATAAAATTAATTAGCCAATCTCTATACGTAATAGCTCTAGTTTTAACGCACACTGTACACTCGTATCTCTTGCTTGATCCGGTAAATAGCCGTGATTTTTTATAAAAACAACGCTTACAGCGATTTATAGAGTAAACTACCCAATCTCTAGCCTTGGGACATCGTAATGGATCCAAGTCGAAAACATCAATTTTATTTCCCAACAACTCTTTTATATAGTTTAATCTCTTCGTTCCTTTGACGTATACTATGTACGCGTTTGCGACAGTTTCGCGTAATAATTTAACCGCTTCGTGAAATTCCACGTATCCGTACTTCCCAATTAATTTTGTGGTATCTTTTGGTCAAAAAATTTATCTGTCCTTCTATACCACCTGTCCGTATACGAGGTGATTTTATCATACAATGAACAATTCGGTCATCTCCAAGAGATGCAATCGCCAGTTCCTTTATTATAAGTGTATTTTTAATACTTTTAAAACCTTGGAAATGGATAACGTACGAAAAGTCCTTAGAAGGACTATTTCTAAATCTATCGTTAGCCATCGTAAAACACACGTGTATACCGTACAAAGGTCTATGTGAGACTAAATTTTTTGACAACTACACCTACTTATATACTATTTCTTACATATGATTAATCTAAAATTCGTATTACGCGAGTGCTATTATTTATATAATTTTCCTAATGAATTACTCAGTTATTCAGAGGATTGTATACGGCTTTATCGTCCATTATTAACACGCAATGAATCGTTACGTTCGATGGTGTGTTATAATTAAATACTACTTTAATATTAATCGGCGATTCTTTTATAACGTTCCGTTGTTACGAGCAATCTATAGCAATAACCGGATACTTTGATACATACGTACTATAGTCGACTATATCATCTCGTATTCGTGTTTGTCGTAATAAGAAGCTTTAAAGTTTTTAAACATTTGATACAGGTTAGCGCATTTATTTTCGCTATATTTCAAATTCAATCTTTCTCTCGGATAGTAAACGTTATTATTCAATAAAATTTGAACGTTTTCTAAATTTAATAAATCGTAAGTCGAAATATTTTTTTCTTTCTAGAAACCTATTAGTACGTACTCGGTTTTCGAATACGATAGCGGAATATCCTAAGTAAATTCAGTCGTAGATGAAATCATTGTACCTTGGTATAGCTAACTTCTGTATAGTAGTTCGTAGTAGGTATTATTTAAAATTTCTTTTCTAACTCGCGTTTCTTGCTCGATCGATAACTTTATTTGAGGCATTCTCCATGTTATGTCTCTTAATATAATGGAATACTTTGTCTTTATCGATCATTGAAATATTCCCTAGTATGTCTACGTTTATCGTCGATCTATAGAACGTCAATTTTTGAGGAATATAGAAAATTCCCGTAATCTTCGAAAAATCCCATTATCGTCCTCACGGGTATACATAATGAAAAATGTCCCTTTTCATTTAGAATATTCGTCGAAGAATTTGTAATACGCCAACCGGTATTACTATACTTTAGATCATTTTCAAACGATACTAATCCTTTCATCGTGGTCGAAATACCCGGTTTTCTTATACTATCGACCTTGTTATCACCTAAATAATAATCTATACGATCGAACAAATGTAACATTCCGTTATTGATTACGTTCACTTTTTTGTCTACACCCGTTATTTCAACATCTTTTTCGTCTTTTAACTTTATAATCTTAGTTATTACGATCAAACTTTTAAATGGTTGAGTAACGATCTCTTCGTTGTATATGTTTATCTCCGTCCCCAACTCGTTTATGTCTTCCGTTATAGACGGTATATAATCGAAATATTCGAAACTCTCTATTATATCGCGCTCATATTATACTACGCGTATGTAACAAATTCTATGATTTACAACTATAACCTGAAACAGATTTAAGTAGTTGATTTTTTAAAAACTATATCTCTATTTATATTTTTAAAAATTGTCTTTACTTACATCGTCATTTATTCATTAGCATTTTTGCTACAAAACATAAATACGGGATAACTTACTTCATTACCCGTATATATAAAATAATGTTTGTCTTCGAACCGTATTTCTTTTTTCTTATTTACTTCATTTACTATTCGTGGTGGCATATAGATTCTTACAGGATCAATATACATCGATATAATATATATATTTTTTTTTAATTCGATAAAATTTTAGTAATAAATTAATGTTTTATTACAGATTTTATTCGTTTGTTGTAAACTGATTAAAATTAAATAAATTAGTTTAAAATATTTTATTATAAATTGGCGATAACGACTGGAACAATGCTATACATATATTCATATATATAAATTGATATTTTATCTTTTTTGTATATATATATATATATATATATATATATTATAATGTGCAATAAAATCGTTAGCGTGTAATAAAAGAGGAGTAAATATAAATTGCATATACCTACATCATCTGTGTTTCGCTGATGACATTGTGATCGTAGCACAAGATAAAGATGAATTGGAAAATATAATGAAAGAACTAGAGAGTGCAGTTAACAATATTGGTTTACAAATAAACCCGAATAAAACCAAATATATGAAATTTATCCAAAAGCAGGAAAATGATCACACGCGCGGTGAAATAAAAATTCAAAGTAGGAAGTATAGAAGAAACAGAATAATTTACATATTTGGGTAAAGTTTTTACGGCCAGAAAACAAGTAAACAAAGTAGAAATTGAGAAAAGAATGGCAAATGGCTGGATTGCATATCATAAGATAAAACGTAAACACTAAAATTAGTCCAGAAAATAAAGCCAAAATATTTAACCAATGCGTGATTCCAGTACTAACGTACGCTGCAGAAACTTGGCCCTTAACGAAAAAAGTCGTAGGAACATTAAGAAAAACAGAAAGACGGATGGAACGAGCTTTGCTTCGCATAAAATTACGAGACAGAATTAAATCAGAATATATCCGAAATAAAACAAAATTCGAAGATGTTAAGGATAGCATTGAACAAATGGGCTTGGGCTGGTCACGTCGGTAGCCAAGAAGATGGAAGATGGACAAAAAACTGATCCAATGGAGACCATATAGCGGAAAGCGCGCACAAGGGCGACCATTTAGAAGGTGGACGGATGATATTGTGGCAGTCGCAGGGAAACAATGGATTCGTGAAACGCAGGATAGGCATCGATGGAGAACATCAAATCAATGATGTAACACAGGCTTTAAGATAAGATAAGATATATATGTATATGTATATTATATATATATATATATATATATATATATATATATATATATATATATATATATATTTATACACACACATATGGGCCCCAGATAAAACGGGTGTCCCAAAAATTCGTTTTTAGTCAGAAACCCAAATGTAAATACACTTTTTTTTTAAATATATATTTGAAGTATAATACAAAGGGGTACAAATAACAGTTTATTCATAGCCCATCCATTTAAGTTTACGTGCTCGGATAAAAATATGAGCCGTGAATAAATTTAGAAAATAAAATTAAATATTTAACTACGGAGATAAAAATCGAGCGGAACATCATCACCACGATCCGGAAGTAATGATCTCACCGGTGGTACCACCAGGTTACGCACTTTTATACTTTGTATATGTGCGGATGAATTTTGTTTATATTTTGTGAATTTGTATTATTTCGTGATGTGAATAATTATTTGTGAACTATTTATATGTAATGCGATGTAAACCTCGTTTAATAATAATAATTAAAATAAAATACTTAATTTATAACTTATAATAATTATTATAGCGAAACTGTTGGTTGTTGGCTCTACGCCAAGAGATTTAGTTTACTGAGCGGTTAGTTAAATTAAGTCCAATTTCGTATGATATAAAATTAAAAGAGAATAAAATAAAGTATGTTGTAAAATATTTTGCACAGTATAACTGTGCTAGCGACCGCGGCATTTAACTTACTCTGGTAAATTACCAGAAAGTAATACAGTAAATAGTACAGTACGTCATAAATTGGTAACGCACGAGTGGGATCTAACGATTTACCATTATATATATATATATATATATATATATATATATTTACGAAAAAGCACTTGACTCGGTTGAAATATGGGCAGTGTTAGAGTCAATTGCGGAGTTGAAGAGCAATATGTGAACATTATCAGAACACTGTACAAATCAGCTTCAATGAATTTCAAGCTATGGAAAAGAACTGCGGAAATACCTATAAAAAGAAGTGGGCGACAAGGTGATACCATCTCGCCAAAATTATTTATTGCAGCCTTAGAAGGTGTATTCAGAAAACTAAACTGGGATTCGAAAGGCATAACAATAAACGGCGAAAAACTTAATCCCCTACGATTCGCAGATGGCATAGTTATAATAAGAAGGAATAAAATCTATGCTGAACGAACTTGAAACGGAATCTAGAAAAATAGGATTAAGAATAAATAAACAGAAAACAAAGGTTATAACAAATAACACGGATGGTATGTGAGCACATCGAACATATTTATTTAGGGCAAGAAATAACTACAAACAGAGGAGAAAATATGCAGAGAGTACGAAGGAGAATATCTCTCGCATGTGCATTTGGGAAGTTGTCCAACATATTTCGAAACAAAGATATACCGAACAGTTTGAAGTGCAAATACCCAATGTGTCTTACCGGTGTTAACATACAGAGCGGAAACGTGGAACTTCACAAAGGGAATAATTATGAAAATCGAGAAAACGCAAACAGCTCACGAAAGGATAATATTAAACGTCAAGTTAAAAGACAGAAAAACCATTAGTTGGATCAGGGAGCGCACAAAATTGACTGACGCGGTGGAGCGAATATGAAAATTAAAATGGACGTGGACTGGACACGTGGCGCATAGACATGATGATAGGTGGACAAAACATATCCTGCAATGGTGCCCATTGCATTCAAAAATGAAAAGGGGCAGACCAACAACAAGGTGGCGAGACGACCTTGCCAAATATGCATGGATCAGTTGGATCCGGATTAAACAAAATCGGAATCGTTGGAAACGTGTGGGATATGCCTACACCCGGCAGTAGGTTGAAATGGGCATAACGTGATATATATATACACCAGATAACACAATTAAATATGATGTGCGCATAAAATGCACTGAGGGGTGTCAAAGACTGTTCATCCATATAAGGGCGCCATTTACTGATATCATTATTTTCACGTTATATACGCTTACATATACACACATAGCTATTTATATATATATATATATATATATATATATCACGATAAGCCTTTGTCTATCCACTTCTGTATGAAGGCTTTCCCCAACATCTTCCACGCACTTCCGTCCTGCGCTTTCATCAACAAATTTTTTCCAGCTACCTTTTCTATATCATTATGCACATGGCCATTGGTCTTCCCGGTTTCCTTTTCTACTGTAAGATCCGCTTTGACCATCTATTTTCTTCTCTTCGAGCCATGTGTGCCAGCCCAACTCCATTTGTCCATAGCCATCCGCTCCACTGCATCATTCGCCCGTGTTTATTCACGCACCCATGCATTTTTCATTCTTTTTATGATGTGATGATCTTATAGCCAGCATCATTTTCTCATGTGTAGTATGAGCTTTTCTCATCCTTTTCAAATTTATTTATATATACGTTTATGTATATGTATACATGTATGTATATATAATCATCGGATTAAATTTAGAACGGGCAATCAGGCTGGTACACAACTGAATGACGTAGCTGCAGTAGTTTGGACACGACAGTAGACTAATAAAAAATAAAATACAGACATGTACCTATAAAAGAGATGATAGCATATCGATAGATACACACAGGAATAATTTTTATATATATAGATATATAAAGAATGTATTTATATACATGTATAAGTTGATATATATATTTTTTTCTTACGTGCCTTATACTGCTGCTAAGACTGGCACGGGAAGATAATTAGATTAGAGGAATAACATTAGATAATGAAAGGAAAGTTATAAGCTTAGATTCAGCGGATGGAGTGTACTGTAGGATTTCGGTTAGGGACGAAGCGAGTCAAGCAGATAGACGATGGGTTGTCAAGGTTGCAAAATCACTAGGTTTAAATGTTTTACCAGCAGTTTCCCAGCGGTAGAAGCCCTTATTGTCATTACCCTGTAGTATTATTATCATCGGATGTTGGTACTAACTACAGTCGAAATTAATAAAACATGACAAGTTTTAGATGAATAAGAATTCATTTAATCGTTGCGTGTGATGATATGTGATGACATCTTTCGAATATCGGTGTGGTTTCACGCTGTTTCTGACGTTCGTATTTTCTACTTTCTGAATTCTGTTCTATTGAATTTTGTATACGAATTGTGGTAAACGCTTATCGTCTCGTGTCGGTCGGGAACTACCCGTCAACACAACATACCGTCGCAAAAAAATGCAATTGTCGACGTTCCGGCAGGTGATAACAATCTAAAACTAACATTCGCGCTACAACTGACGTTACTGATAACGCACGCGGTAGTAAATTCATTTACACACACACACACACAGATTATTGGTGTATAGATAACACAATTAATCGTAGAATAAGTAAATTGCCCCTTTCATTGTTCTTTGTGGATTTGGAACTGCAAGAGAATAATACTGAACTATATAAAAGTCAGATATTACTTCAAATGAAACTAAAAGTGGAAGCACCACGAAAGAAGAGTATAATCTATCAGTGCTTTAGATGTCAGGCATATGGACATACCAAAAATTATTGTTATAGAGCGCACGTGTGTATCAAGTGCGGCGGGAATTATAATTCCATTCAACCAATGCAGCAAAAACCGTGAAGAACTACCTGTTTGCGCGAACTGCCAGATTAATATCAAAGGCCGTGAAAAGTATATAGAAAACTCAAACACGCGCGCGATAATACACCATTAAAAATGCCTGACAATAATTCTAGAATAAATAACCAAACACTAACTAGCTATTGGCCTAAATTAGGCCACCAGGATCAAACGGTAGATTTTAATCATTCTCGGCGAAACTAAATGTATAAACATTGCAACGAAAGAACACGAGACAAACATTTATGATGGAAATAAAAAAATGAACCAACAATTTCAATTATTTAATGGCTTAATCTAAACCATAATGTCAACGGTAACTATAAATGACAGACATAAAAATTATTATACATGGATTGCTAGCAGAATTTTAAACCGTATAAATGCAGTAGAAACGTATATTACGCAAAATAATATCGATATATTATTAATTTCGGAAACGCTATTAATTAATAATAAATATGCGCATACGGGGTTCGATTCTTATTTTACAAATCATCCAGATGGAACAGCGCACGGGAATTTAATTTAAAAATATATATAAAGCATTACGAAATACAAAAGTATGAACGTGACTATTTACAAGCTACTACTGTATTTGTAAATAGATATCCAAAAAGTAATATTACCGTTTCAGTCATCTACTCTCCTCCGAGACATGTCATTACCAAAAACCAATTTAACAAATATCTAAAAACATTAGGTAAATGTAGTTGGTGGCGATTTTAATGCAAAAAATATAGAATTACCGTCCCCCTAGGTAAACAACTAAAACTAGCTATTGAAGAAAACTTATGTACATTCATCAGGAACTTTACTGGCCTACAGATCCACTGAAAATTCCGGACTTATTGGACTTCTTCATAGTAAAAGGGTTATCTACAAACTACATTGATATTAATTATGACTATATCCGATCTACACGGGCGATGCTTTTTGTTAGTGAAAAAATTGTACAAAAATTACGTACACCAAAATTATGCAGTAGATAAACTGACTGGGATATATTTCGCGAAACGTTGGGTACTAAAATTAACTTAAAAATGGAACGGCAAGAAATAGCTGTAGAAGACTTTATAAAAACTGTCCAGGAATCATTCAAACATTTAAACCGCGAGACATGCTTTAAAGAGGAAACTACGGAAGTTATGGCAAAATAATAGAAATCCGGCGGGTAAAACTAAATTAAATAACCAAACTAAGCGAGTAAAGCAACTGCTACAAAATCATAAGAATAAAACATTTAGTGAGATTATTTATATAATTTGCCACCCACTTCTCGAAGCAACTAAACGATTAAAAAGACCGGTTGAAAAAATACATTGAATTAGTTAAATGGAAAATGGGCCCGTAGTGATCTAGAAAAGACCGAAGAATTTGGGAATTATTTACCTGATAACATCGCTAGTTGAAGTAGATTAGAAGAATACTATTAAATTTACAAGCCTTGAAGAAATCAAAATAATAATTCAAACTACGAATCCGAATAAAAAGCCCCTGAATACCACGTTACGATTTAATTACAGCCAAGGTTTTAAAACAATTACCACGCAAAGGTCTTGTCCTATTAACTTATACATATTTAATGCTATACTTCGATTACGACATTTTCCTATGCAATTGAAATTCATTATACTGCGCGAAGGAACTAAAATCATACCGACCAATCTCTCTGATTCCCGCGTCGTCGTCGAAAATATATGAACAGTTAATTAAACTGTAGTATTATCACACACAAATACTTTAGCCGTTGCTCTGCTGGACAACTCGGCAGAAATCAGACGATTAAACCGAACAAAACGTACAGATCTCTATTATGAATAATCAGCAATAAACACGAAGTATTAAAATCGATTTAGCGAAAATTCCCTTATCGCTGGATAAGGAATTTCACAAGTCAATCGTTGTTTTTTCAAAAGTTTCTTACATTAGAGCTAGTGGCGTAATTGCGGAAATGTAAAAAAAAACCACGCCATTAATCAGGTTGATTCATTAATAATTTACGATTTTATGCTCAAGACACGTACGACAAATTTTGTATTATTTACAAAATATCTAAATAAACATATGCATAAAAAAAAATTGGGATAAAATAACGGATATGTAAAAATGAATACTAACATTAGCGATGATTACCAAAAACGAAAGTTCATACGAATTCACCGAAATGGGAAGGAAAAAGTTAAACGCAACAAATTCGACTCCAGAAACATATCTAGAGAAAGTAATACGTTGTAGATCCAATAGAAGAAGAAGAAAAACCACCGGAAAAGCACTAATATATCACGCATAAGATAACAAAAGAACACTTAGAGATTAATTAGTGTATAGCTGCGAGGATATTGTTGCTATGCCAATAAGTTGTCAACCGAGAAGGTGGATAAATATTTAAATGTAAAATTTTATTAATAAAGGTATACACATATATTATACAAATAACAAGTAAAAATTACATTATTAGCGTCGACTATAATTCACGCATGCACAGAACAGTATAATTGATGGAGTACAAACGGCTGGGAAATTGTAGTTTGAACGAAGTCTGACCAGGATGGAAAATAAAAGCCGAGCTGGTAGATTTTTAGGAGGCGTAAGTGCCGGAATGTAAAACGCGTATATTTGGCATTATATTAAAAAGTTATAATAATATTTAATAAATGTACCGGAGGCTCTCTCCATTTATGAAAGTAACTAATAATATAAACTGGTAAATAATAAATATACAAGATGAAAATAGTATTGATGGAAAAATCAGAACCATCACAAATGAAAAGCGGTAATTTAAAAAATAATAAGTTTAATTATATAACGAATAATATCATTTATAAGTAATGGAAACGAAAGCAAATGATAACGTTATGAGAATAATACATTATGTTTAATGCGTCGATGCTTATATACTTAGTATAATACTTAGTTCCATATGGGATCGTAATTTCCTATTGCTGGAAGTAAATTATTACGGCGCGCACTACAACTGAGAAAAAATTTTTGGGATAGTTTGAGGATATAGTCTTTTACGTATGGTATCTGCAGATCACTACGCATATATGAAATTTTAGTGTACACATTGAGGATACATCTAAGACATCGATTTTGGACTAATTGCAGTCTATTAAAACTAGCATTTAAGACTGAAGACCAAACTGGACAAGAATATGTTAAAATAGGCCTAATGATTGACTTGTAGATTATTAATTTATTATTAATATTTAAGTGAGATTTACGTTTGAAAATGGGATAAATTGAACAGATTGCTCTGTTTGTCTTCAATGATGCATGGTCAATATGCTTAGAAAACGTTAGTCTCTTGTCTAAAATGACACCAAGATAGCGTATCTGGTCAGAGCATTCTATATCAACGCCACTGACATGAAGTCTGGTCGGTATGTGGTAAGGAGATTAGGTTGGATAAATCTAAAAGTCGCCTTTTACAGTAGACTTCCATCAATGAAGAAGGTTTTTTGAGAATAGTTCAATTTAAATATCACTGTCAAAGTGATGTCAAATTCTTGGTATAGGTTCATGATCTAAGATAATGGTATGATTTTTTTTTAGTAATGTTATTTTTATCATTTATCACATTTCTTACTATGAAATCGTATTATTTTAGTATATGTCATCCTGTCTTAAATAAATATTAAATAATAGATATCATCGGATTTATCTCACCGGTCTGGTTAACGATGACAACTATATATATATATATATATATATATATATATATATATATATATATATATATATATATATATATATATATATATATATGAATACCGTCCGATTAAGGATTATATATTAAACCTATCCGCTAAATTCTTCACTCAGTGTTCATCTCACACTAATCTACACACATTAGGTCTATTGGCGATTACGATGCCAGACGACTAAAAACTAATAGACGTCTAAAACACAATCTATTATAAACTTCCGATCGGTTCTAATAAATTATATAGTATAAATTTCGCTCTGTATTAAAATCGGGGTTACCTTAATCATCCTATCTAGTAAATGATGATTAAATTACTTTTAAGTATACGCCGGATTTACAGGTTTTCGTGGTATTTTTTCCTGACAGTTTTCATTATATATTTCAATATAATTTTTTTTTTTTTTTTTTTTTTTTTTTTTATAAATATATTTTTAATTACAACTGGCCAGGCAGCCATCCAGCAATTGGACTGAAACGCGAAATAACATGTTAGGGGTTAGCATCCAATGATGGACCCCACTGAGAAATTAGGCTAGATCAAACGGTCGTCTACGTTTTAACCTGCGAACATCTAGACTAGTGTCAAGTAGACTGATCGCCAGTACGTTTGTGTGTGTCTCCAAACGACTTACATATCGATCAACAGCACGTTTAATCTCATCTTTTACATATGGGATGTTTAAGTCTCGATGCAATGTATGATACGTACCAAGGTGGGGAAACAATGAGTCTTATGGCCTTGTTCTGAAATCGCTGAATTCTATTTACATGTACATCTTTTGCGCAACCCCACAACATTAAACCATATGTCCAAATAGGCTTTAAGACTATTTTATAGACCAGAAGTTTATTTTCCAGTGATAAACTTGAGTACCTGCCAAGAAGCCAATTTAATCCATGCAGTTTTAAATCTAACTGTTTTCTTTTTTGATTAACATGCTTGTGCCATGTCAGTTTACTATCTAAATACATGCCTAAATATTTGACATCTTTTTCTTGGCTAATAATTACCCCATTTATTTTTAATGGTCGGTACATAAAATTTCGCAATGTGAAATCAACCTGTGTGTACTTACTTTCGTTTACCCTGATACGCCAACGTCTCAGCCAGTTTTCAACATTTAACAGGGTTTTTTGAAGCTTATTAGTAGTTTCACTATTGTCTTTACCAACAGCTAACAACGCTGTATCGTCAGCAAACGTAGCTGTTATCACGTTATTATCAACTGGAAAATCAGCAGAATAAATTAAGTAAAGCACCGGACCCAAGACACTTCCTTGAGGCACGCCAGCAGATACAGGATAGATATCAGACAATTGATTTTGGATTTTAACCTGGCATGTGCGATCTTCAAGGTAGGATTTTAGAAGGAAATAGAAAGGATGCGGTAATATTTTTTTCAATTTATACAGCAGACCATGATGCCATACCTTGTCAAAGGCTTGCTTGACATCCAAGAACACACCCGTGCATACTTGTTTAGTTTCAAGGCTTTCTTGAATAGTATGCACAATTCGGTGTACTTGTTCAATGGTCGCATGTCTTTTTCTGAAACCAAATTGGTGCTGAGGAACAACATGTTCCAATTCTAAAATGGGGTTCAACCGCTTCAATATTACTTTTTCAAGAAGTTTTGAAAGAATAGGAAGTAAGGAAATGGGTCTATAGGATGAAACCTCGTCCGGTGCCTTACCTGGTTTTGGTACAACCACTATTTGCGCCAATTTCCAGGACAAAGAAAAATACTGAAGTCGAAAAACAGCATTAAAAATATTTGTAAGTAATAGTATACCTTTTCTGGGTAGTTCCGATAACAGTTTATTAGTAATTAAATCAAATCCCGGACTCTTTTTTTTGTTAAATTTATAAAATAACGATTATATAGATACAAATACATCTGTGGATCGGGGATTTTTTTAGCGGTGTACACAGTTAATCTGTATTATTGTATCTACATTTTACTATGCAAATATAGCGTTGTTTTGTTTGTTTAAAAAGATTTAGATAAGTACTAATGCAATTACGAAATAATTATACGATTTTACACCGCGTTATCGATAAATATGACAGTCGTGTTCGTGGTATTGTATAATATAAAAAAAAAAAAAAAAAAAACAGGGGCTTGTTAACACCGATGATGCGTGGATAATAGTTGATCACATCTATTGTATCGTATTGTATCCATTAATGTGTACTGCAACATTAGAGACATAAGTAAATGGAGTTTAGATATAGCGTAGGATGTTGGATAGTTTTGGGAATCGAAATAGGGAGCTGGATCTTTTGTTCGTTATCCTCGAGCAAATTCCGGAAAGAGAGGCTGTAAAGGTGTATTTGGGACCGGAATGGGTTGAATTTCTCGCAATCTACCCGGATGATGGTTAACGGATAAAGGAACAGAGCATGCATTACAGATATATGAATTATCTAGTAAATAAGAGTGAGAAGTTTTCTGATGGTCAACGTATAAACGGCACAATATAACTTGTTCTTGCCTATTAGATCTCGATGAAGTAGTCCAAACTCCAGCGCTTGACCTTATCGAACGTAATTTATTGGTATTTCATATTCTCGGCCATCTGTTCTTTAGCAGTGGGATGCTATTAATTTTGAAAAGTCCGATGAGGGAACTGGTACATTTGGAATCGGCGGGAGGTATCGACCACATCTAATTGACGGAGGTATAAATTATGCATTTAGTTGATCGATTTAGTTTCTTCGTAACACTTATATTGTTACATTTAGGAATCAGAAAATAGTTCGGAATTTAAATTCACTCGAAATTGTTTCATATCCCACATACTAACAAATTGAAATATCTAGGTGTTATATCAAAAAATTACCTTTTTATCTCATATTGAATACGTGCATAAAAAAAATGTGACTCGATTTACGAAAAATTAAGACGACTCCGACTCAACACATTTGATAAGGGTCATCCTGTATAAGGGGCTGGTTGAGTCCCTGTATAGGCATGGCTGTCTTGTTTATATGAATAAAGAAAACTGTTAATGTTGTTGGCAAACATCGGAGGAAATTTATTTTAAACATCTCCTTTATTATATACAACTTGCCTCACCTCTGAGGTGTCAACTCGAATATCATGCCAGTTGACCTTCTGGTCTGTCCTCGATCATCTCTGAGCATAGAGTTGTGAAAGATTTCTCCCGTATTCACAATATTCACTTTTCAAATACGGACTATACAAATTAGGCCTCTAACCGAAATATATCAAAACTATTAAAAACGTTAAATGGAAAATTGTTGGAGATTAGGCGAGGTGGAACAATTACACAACCGGGAGGAATACATACATGTTTTTCCCGTTTCTTTTTGATAAGAAAGTTAAACTTTTATAATTCACAGGTACTCTCGGGACATGGTACGTTTAGTTCATACATAGGTTCCCTCTAGCCGGCTGAGTACGATACCGTTAACAACATTGAACAGTTTATGTTCTATTGTTCGGAACTTTTTGATCTCAGTTTACTGTATAAGATTGACAACTGTAAATCATTTATCTTTAATCAAGAAAAATCGAATAACTTTTTTGCTGTCATATGGAGTCGGCAATGTATAGAAAATTTAGTAGCCGTTGAAAACTGTCTTAATTCTTAAATCCTAATCATTAATTCAACCGTCATCCTCGTGTGTATTACGTTCTGCACTACCATTTACGTTGTCAGTTGCTACTTTGTATATGAAAAGAATATTTTGCCATTTAAGAGACTTTAATTGACTTCATCCAGCTTCGAGAGCTCAACTATCGCAATTCATTAATAATCGTAGTCTACACATTGCAAATACCGAACAAGCTACACGCAGAGGTGCCTTTAGACGAGGCTCTAATAACTTGGAATTAAGTTTAGCTTTCTACGGTATTTCTGGTAAAATTGATTCGACTCTACAGGAAAATATTCCGTAAGTAGCAATTATTTACCGATGTAAGTTAAAATTAATCTATCCTCAGGTTTTGAATAACTTTCCCACAACAAAAGATACTCCAGAAGGCATACTTCTAGTGATCGTAAAAAGGACGACGGGGTACCAACGGTGTATAATCGCAGAAATACAGAATAAATTTTAAGGATTTCTCGGTCGTGTGTAATCTCAATATTGGATTATTTATTATATTATTCTTTCAGCGGTGAATAAAACAGCACTACTGACTGTACGTTCCGTGCGTCCTAGCGATGGTGGAATGCATAATGGAATCCATATATTTTACCCTGTAAAGATAATAATTTACAATTCATCTCTCACTGTAGAGAATTATATACAGTATAGAAAGCAAGAAGCCGAAATTAAACGATTTATTAAACAAAAAAAATAATGATTTTCGAAAATTCCGTAGTAGCGTTAATACAAGTTTCGAAACCGTACAAGCCCTGCCTCTACATACGTAAGCCCAATTGATACTCTAGCTTCATAAAACAATTTCAAAACTAATCGTTGTTTCGGAGCAGGCCCGATTTGTGAACAAAGTATGTCTATTCCTTTTTTTTTTTTAAAGCCCTCCTACCTCAAACGAAGAATTATTTCCTAGTCTACATCATAATAAAGATACAACGGTAGGATTACGTAGTATATCGTACAAAAAAAATACGGAAGCTACTGAAGAAAGCCAAAAATATGTTGTTAGTTTTTATAATAATTCGATAAACACGGGATATACTCCCCCTCAGTGGAAGAAACACTAAACCGGGGGGGAAATGCTGATGACCATAAGTCATACAGGTTTATTTCATTACTGTCGACGTATGGGATAAACATTGGAAAATTTTCTGAAATTTAGGTAAAGCGGTGGGCCTGTAACTTCGAAAACTTTTAATAACCCCAAGTGCGGTTTATGATAATGTGAACCACGTTATACGAACAATTATTAACACGTGGAGTTAACTAACAAATTTTCACACGGTTACTTCGCAGTTCAAAAATAGCAGATAGCTGCGAGTGAATTACAAAGTCGCTTCGAAATATTACAATCGGGTATTAATGCGGATTAAGATTGATGATATTCACAAAAAAATCCTTCAAACATCATCACTATTACGCATAGTCCGTTGATATGCATTCCGAATAATGAGAATTTAGAAGCCGATTACTAGCGAGACGTAGTCTGCATATTGTTACGATAAACGTACGTAACGTATTTTGTTTGATCGGATTATTAAGTTTATAAAACTAAGGTACAGAAGGTATATCGGACTGGATAGATTTATCATTACAGGCACCGTCGTAATAAACTGACCACAATTCTTTCTAATGTAATTAGATCGATACGAGGAAAGTACGGAATAAAAAAAGGTTAAAGAAACAAAGAAACTGACAGTCGAGTCAGCAAAAGGATTTAACCCATAAAGCCTGAGCGACCAAGAATTCGTCTCAACTGTGCTGTATCAACGTTATGTAACCGAAATAAAATATTATTCTAAGTGTAATTGCGGGAGAACGAGTATTAAACGATGAGCATTTCAAAGCTGTAAGACAACTTTTATAGTCGGAAAATATGAAAATATTTCTAGAAGGATGGTTGTGGAGCGCATATTTAAGAGATTGAAAATATCCATAGATTCAGTAATAAAAAATTGGACAGAAACGTGTATTAATAAAAATTTCTTAATAACGTTTAAATAAAGGATAAAGACCGAAAGACATTTATGGAACTAAATAAGGCATAACTGAGCAAAGGGCACCGATGTTAATGAATTGAAATTTATTTGGACTTATATTTATGGAAACAATATTGTTGTAGTATGAAAATCAAAAATTAGTACAGCCAACAAATATTTAATTTATAAAACTTATTTCATGCCAATAATATTCCTGTCCAATCTGGTGTAGCGTAAGCGAGACAACTTTGAACAAATTACAAGCATTCCAAAATAAGTGTCTACGAATTATACTGAATGCTCCAATTTACACCGGAGCGTATCAGAAATGCACACTAAATTAAAGCATCCATACATATCTGAAGCTGTAAGTAGCCAGTCCAACAAATTCTATGTAAAGTGTAGTACTAACCCGCATGCCATAATAAGGAAAACCGGCAATTACACACGACAATCACAACTACAATACAAAAAATATAAACATAAAAGAATTAGGCATGCGCTTCTCTAAACTGCATACCTAAACCACGCTATACATTAAATTTTGTTTATTATCTTAAGCTATATAATAAGAATTGTGTACACGAAAATATGGATATGTATAAGTGCGTTATGTGTTTCACTATATATATATATCACTATTAAATAGATAAATTAGTAAAGTTAAGCCGGGTTTTTATTTGTATTTTTTCCCTGCGGTTGTTTTTTATTTTCTTATTCCTACATTAGTATTCATATTAAATCAAATATCGCACAGTATGAGCAATTATGTAAGCTCGGTATGTGTACATAAATGGGAATTGTAATTTATTTATTAAGCTGAAATATACTTTTATTATTATTATTATTAAGATTCTAGAATCTGGGACAGATCATGGGGATGATATACGTAATACCGGAATGCATTGAAGAGGAGAATCTGCAATTATGATAAAAATTTGTAAAAACGATCGAAAGAAGGATGCGTTATTTTGTAGAGTACCAACTTAAAAATAATTTTTCAACCAGCACGCGCATAGTAAAAGTGCAAGTCTTCGATTCAATCTGTAATACAGCGGTGGAAGTAGAAGAAAAAGTACCCAGGGCTAAATGAAGACGGAGGTTTTAGATTTTATCTAAATTATTCAGGGTCCCCCTATCCGGGACGTAAGTCAAGAGTACTTCGGTTGAAAGATTTATAAAAAGGACTACTGGATCGTCACACTAAACTAAGAATTTTTATCAAGTTAGTTCGTATGCCTTAATGTGGATATACGTATAATACGCTTCATCGAACTAAGGCTGTGATCAAGTATAAAGCTTAGGTACTTATGTTAACGAATGAAATACGACCACCGGGTATTGATAAACAGTTTTTCTAGTGATAACTATATTTCTGTATAAGAATATAACACCGATTCATATGTATTTTAGGGAAGAGTGTAAACCCCAGATCAGATAGTCTATTAAAAAATGAAAATAAGTATGTCTGTAGTAGATTAATATATCTTGTTCTAACTTTATGTGTGTAGAGTATACAACACTATCAACAGCATCGGTAAGAATTTCGTTGTTATCAATTGTTTGGGAGTTAAATAATTGAAATATATGCGCATTAAATAAGACTGGACTCAATACCGAGCTTCGCCGCATACCTAGACGTACTATTTGTAAGATATTGTTGGATGTTTGAAAATAAAGATACGTGTAAATGAAATTATAATAATAATGATAATGATAGTATTAATCGTAGTAATTATAACGATAGTTAAAAACAGCTGTAAACAAGAATGGGCCGCAGATTCTGTAGCTCGCAAACAACTATTTTTTTTTTGTTTTTTTTTCAACAAGTGTCAAATCTACTATACCGGCACTCCAAAAGTGTTAAATCTACTACAATTCTCTTGTAAGATATTGTTGGATGTTTGAAAATAATGATACGTGTAAATGAAATTATAATAATAATGATAATGATAGTATTAATCGTAGTAATTATAACGATAGTTAAAAACAGCTGTAAACAAGAATGGGCCGCAGATTCTGTAGCTCGCAAACAACTATTTTTTTTTTGTTTTTTTTTCAACAAGTGTCAAATCTACTATACCGGCACTCCAAAAGTGTTAAATCTACTACAATTCTCTTGTAAGATATTGTTGGATGTTTGAAAATAATGATACGTGTAAATGAAATTATAATAATAATGATAATGATAGTATTAATCGTAGTAATTATAACGATAGTTAAAAACAGCTGTAAACAAGAATGGGCTGCAGATTCTGTAGCTCGCAAACAACTATTTTTTTTTTGTTTTTTTTTCAACAAGTGTCAAATCTACTATACCGGCACTCCAAAAGTGTTAAATCTACTACAATTCTCTTGTAAGATATTGTTGGATGTTTGAAAATAATGATACGTGTAAATGAAATTATAATAATAATGATAATGATAGTATTAATCGTAGTAATTATAACGATAGTTAAAAACAGCTGTAAACAAGAATGGGCCGCAGATTCTGTAGCTCGCAAACAACTATTTTTTTTTTGTTTTTTTTTCAACAAGTGTCAAATCTACTATACCGGCACTCCAAAAGTGTTAAATCTACTACAATTCTCTTGTAAGATATTGTTGGATGTTTGAAAATAATGATACGTGTAAATGAAATTATAATAATAATGATAATGATAGTATTAATCGTAGTAATTATAACGATAGTTAAAAACAGCTGTAAACAAGAATGGGCTGCAGATTCTGTAGCTCGCAAACAACTATTTTTTTTTTGTTTTTTTTTCAACAAGTGTCAAATCTACTATACCGGCACTCCAAAAGTGTTAAATCTACTACAATTCTCTTGTAAGATATTGTTGGATGTTTGAAAATAATGATACGTGTAAATGAAATTATAATAATAATGATAATGATAGTATTAATCGTAGTAATTATAACGATAGTTAAAAACAGCTGTAAACAAGAATGGGCCGCAGATTCTGTAGCTCGCAAACAACTATTTTTTTTTTGTTTTTTTTTCAACAAGTGTCAAATCTACTATACCGGCACTCCAAAAGTGTTAAATCTACTACAATTCTCTTCAACCATAATGAATATTTCTATCAGTAAATTATCTCAGATTGGTTTACCAAGAAACGAACTATATGCGGCAACTTTATATACAAATTTCGAAAGCTCATATCATATTGAACAATATTTAAAATACAGGTCGTTCCTCTCTGCAAAATTCAAATACAGCTGACTCCATAGTTGACATTCTAGCATTCACAAAAAAAAAAAAAAAAAAACGGCCTTAGATCCCATCTCACGACATAATAAAGTTTTCGTTGAAAACGGAATTTATGTATATATATATATATATATATATATATATATATATATATATATATATATATATATATATATGTAAAATGCTGTGGTGATATAGTTGCTAGAGCGCTCAGGTCGAGAGGTTTCGACCGCAGCTCACTGCATAAAAATTATAATGATCGTAAAGTTTTTTCATAATCGTGTACGTCTTAATTATTACAGAAAAGACAGTTTCGTATAATATCATTTATGCGAGTGTACGTGCGTTGCGTATAATTAGTATCTTAAATGATAGCACATTTTATGCATAAAAATATCGTATAAAATGTGCTCTGGTTACGTGGAGAAATACGATGATCATACTTTATATACATATGTATATATATATATATAATTAAATTAAATTAAAATAAAATAAATAAATAAACATAATAATTACTTACCGGAACGGATACGCGTTCTTGAAATCGAATGGTTAAGATAATTATGCACACGATCTGACTGAAACTGAAATCCGTCAATCGAATGTTCAATATAATAATACACACGGTCCGACTGAAGCTGAAATCCGTTAATCGAATGTTCAAGATAATAATACACACGGTCCGACTGAAGCTTAAAGCCGTCGAGACGGTAATATAAATTCGTCTATACGGTTAGTGCTCGCTTCTTTTGATTTTTAATCGCGATTTCGGGTGTACAAAATACACGGTAGAGAAAATTATTTTATTTATTTTTTATTTTTTTTTTGTAATAGTTCGCTAAGAAAAACACAGAAAAAATTGAATAATTCAAAAAATAAATAAAATCAAATTTCAAGTTATACGCGAAACGTTGTTATTGTTATTATAAAACAATGAACTTAAAAAAAAAATTAAATAGTTTCAAAATAAATTTAAATTAAATTTTAAATAAATTTAAAACAGTTTTAAAATAAATTTAAAAGAGTTTTACAATAAATTTAAATTAAATCTTAAATAAATTTAAAATAGTCTTCGAATGAATTCAAATTAAATGTTAAATAAATTTAAAATAGTTTTGAAATAAATTTAAATTAAACGTTAAATAAATTTTAAAAAGTTTTAAAATAAATTTAAATTAAATTTTAAATAAATTTAAAACAGTTTTAAAATAAGTTTAAAAGATTTTTAAAATAAATTTAAATTCATTTTAAAAAAATAAATTTCAATAAATATAAAATACATTAAAATCAAATTTAAATCAAATTTAAAATGAATTTAATTTTGAAGAAAAAAGAAAACTGAATTTTTCGCTGAAAAACGATCGGAAGAATTTTGCGAAGAACGCGTGAACAAACGAGTTAACAGGAAGTAGACGTTTTCATAAATTCAACCAACTGGAGAGACTTAACGAAACGGACTATCCACGGATACAAAAATAAAATTTTCCAGCAGCACTGAAGATGACGAGGATCACGAAACTTACAACAAGAACCTCGCTAATATTATCGCAAAAGCTCCGCCATTTCATACTGCAACTTCTTCAGTGTCCATAAACACATACGTACACACACACACACACACGCACATACTTTTGAGGACGAACCGTTACCGCACAAACGTTAGATTATTTACCTATACGCGCGTATAAGTATTGCGTATTCACTATGTGTGCGTATATATATATATAATTATGCTACATATATACATACGTTTATATATCATAAAACTAAAAAATATAAAATAACCTGCTGATACCGTATGCCTCACAAATAGCGGTTAGTTATGTATATATATATATATATATATATATATATATATATATATATATATATATATATATATATATATATATATATATAATATATATATATATATATATATATATTATATATATATATGTGTGTGTGTGTGTGTTTAATCTGAAATAATTTATATACGAATGTTGGAATTTGTTCCAATAAAAATATCATATATTAAATTGCAACCAGCCATCTATATTATATAGTAATTTGAATTCGTCATATTTGTGACGTGTGTATATATTTTGGGATAAACTGTTTCTATTTATTCATTACTATTGAAGTTACGCCGTATATATTGCTTTTAATTATCTTCAATTCAATTTACGTAAATACTCATTATTGTGTACCGATAAGAATTCGATGTTATCGTAGTTCATATTAGGGAATTTACAATTAGTAATTTGTTAAGAAAAAAACAACACACGATTAAATATAAAGAAAACCAGCCTACGATCTCAGATTAGTGATGGGAGTGCTCGAGTACTGGAATCGAGTAGTAACCGATTCTTAAAAGAATCGACGGTATTCGATTCCTTATATTGCAAATGAGTACTGAGTACCGAATACCGAATACTCTATCCGATCTACTAGAGTTAACTACTCACATAAGAAATAGTCATTAATGTATAAATAACTTTGTCAGTATTCGGTATTCGTTGTGAGCAGTTACTTTTCTCTTTTCTTTCGACCGCCGAAATATTGATATTTTCAAAATTTATTTCAGTTTTTGTTATATACAAGATTCTGTTGGTAGAAATTCCAAACAGTCTGTCATTGCCACCGACTCGCATCAGTAATTATAAGCGCAAAAATCAGCACCCATTGGCTAAGGAAATCTTTCCACTCAACCATTATTTATATGGGTTCCAAGTCACACTGGTATTTCTGGGAACGATCTAGTAGACACAGCGGCTAAAGAGTCGGCTTATATGCGACTTGCTCCCGATCTTCCAATAGATGCAAAAGATATCCGCAGCATAATAAACGAGCAACTCCGCGCGAAATGGAATACATTGTGGTTATCAACAACACCAATTACAAACCATTTTCCTCTTGATCGTGCATATAGATTTTGAATTCTTAAAAACAAGATCGTTAATTATTTTAATGCTATTATTTATCTATTTCGCTGCATCCAGTTATTTCACCCATAAACTCTTAAATATGAGATCATTTTCTAAATATATAAATTTGCTGGCAATACATTAGCTACAACTTTATATATATTATCTATATATATATATATATATATATATATATATATATATATATATATATATATATATATATAATCTTATCATCATTTATCCACTCATATCCGAGTATGGTGTACCATCCGTTATTGCTTCCGGCCCACCAGGCCTGCTACCATCGCCACAGATTTGTCGCCGCAGGACTTTGACAAGAAGAAGAGAGAAAAAAGAAGAGATTAAAAAGAAGAAAGGGAAAAGAAGAGATTAAAAGCGAGGATGGCACAAGTTCGCATGTGGGAACATAGCTATATTGCCTATACAGCTACATCAAGTGATCTGATGGCATGATTAAATCAAGGCAACCGGACTTGCTAATAACTGTTGCTAATGCAGGCAGGTAAAATGTGGAAAAATAGGATGATATTAAGATAGAGTGACGGATAATAAGGAAGAAAGGAAGGAAACACCAGTTATTCGGGATTTGGATAAAGATCCTGACCACGAGGCAGTAGTTTGCTATTGAGGAAATAGCGGTGTCAGGTATTTACAGCGACCAAACCTCGCTAAGGGTGAGACAGTCGTAGGATTTTGTAGACTTTTAACACAGGCAGTTCCTTAAGCTGCCCATGCACATCCTCTTCTCTCATTGGCCTGTCACTACTGGAATCGTCTCCCTGAGACTTTCCACCAGTAGCCGCTCTTGGTTCGCGACTGCTTATTGATTATTCGCAGCTGACCAGTATCTGGTCGTTCCACTATCCACCACCTGTGGACGCTCCCCGTTTCGGTTAGAGCTCCAGATCCCAGAAGGTACATAGTACCCCCCTGGGGGGGGAATACAATTATTTATATATGTACATGCATACATAATACATATATATATATATATATATATATATATATATATATATGTATTATGTATGCATGTACATATTATGTAAATAATTGTATGTTTAATCACTCGAAATATATAAAATACCTTGATGTAATTATAGATAACAAATTAAGTTATACTACACATGGTCATTATGTTAACGAAAAGGTGAACAGATATTACTATAATGTGAAAACACTGGATGGTAAAGCGATTTATAGTTGTAAATTAATATTGAATAAAACTTTGTTCGATCTTTATATTCCTACTGTTCGTGTGTATGTATTATCCTTACTGAGTAATTCAGCAACTAACTGTATTATCTTTATATAATTTTTAATTCAGTAATTTCGGAACAACGCAAAAAAGGGAAAAAAACAGATTTATTAATTAAAATAAAACAATATATTAATAAACTCGAGTTTACGTTTCAAGCAACGTGCCATGCCCATCATCAGAACTAAACTAAACTAACTCTGATATAACAAGCTATTACCTTAACTATATTGATAATGCTACATCTATCGGTACTCAATTGGCCAATCACCGGAAGTATCTCTGTTGAAGTTCTTGAATTTTTCAATTTCTAAAGCTTCCCTAACAATTCTTTTACTTAACCGATATACTTTGGCTAAAACTTTTGTATCGTCAAATCTTATTACATGCCCTCGCTTGATGCTCCGCCGCAGCTGACTTTTCCACGCGTCCAGGTCTTAGCTGTGCGGGACAAACAGGCAGAACTGTTCCTTGTAAGGATTAAGAAACATGTAGCGGACTGCAAGTATGGGCGCTCGGAATTCGTGTTTACTATAATCAAGTTGATCGTGCATCGTGTTGTATTTGTTCGATACATTCCATTGTTGACCTTCTTCTTAATCTTTACAATTCCATGGTGTCTTTAATTATTTATGTTAAATATTCATCGCGTCTAAAAATATGACTTATCCGTTTATATATAGTTTCTTTAAAAATTTTCTAATAAACATCTATTTTCACGGATAAAAACGCTTCTTCACTACTAATTTTCTATGTCCATGCTATTCTTTCCATTCTAATTATACGACATTTCCGATCGAACGTTTTAAAATCCCATTTCAACGTTACTACCACGATACATTTGTGAGGATGGATAACGATAACAACTTCAATGCGTCAGATATAAAAAAACCTTAAAAAAAAAACCTTAATTCAAGAAAGTATCAGACGTTACTTATCCAACCACCGGGAGTTAATTTATTCGATAGCAGCGAGGAAATTAGACGATTAAATAGACTAAACTTTTTACACTCTCACTTCCAGGATTTTAATTAAAGACAATTCAAAACTGTAAATGGTCGTTCCACACGTGAAATACACCGCAATCGCTTATTGGGCGCTAGATATAGATTTGAATCGAAAAATTTATAAACTAAACTAACATTTGAAAATTCGAGACTATTACGTAGTATATATACCTGCTGCGTATATTTGTACATAAGAAAATAATACAGTCGTGTAGATTGTATTTCACTTTATGTGTTTAATATATCCAACAATATAGTTAAAATATATGATACACTTAAAGTAATTTAAATACACGAATGTAGCAACCGGTTAAAATGTGGAACAATTTAATATTTACTTACAACTTACTAAGTTGAAATCATAATAGAAGTAAACGAAACTAAAATTCTAAAATATGTACTTGAAAAATGAATAATTCTAAGATAAACATGATGCGACAAAACGCATGATATTTTATGAGTCGATAATTCGATAAATCTGCAAATCAGTTAGTCGGTGACTCGAATCATTATATTCCAATGATTCGATTCATTCGAAATATTCGGTGACTCGAATCACCGATTCATCGTCCATCTCTACCGAAACGAGCTTTGATCGTAAGCAAAAGAATTAATTCTGGATTTTAAATTGAAAGATAATTTGAACATTTCGATATATGTATATATATATATATATATATATATATTGATATATATATTGATATATATATATATATAAAATCGTAATATTTGAGCTAATATTAAAGATACTAATTATGTAGAACGCGGTTGCACGCGTATAATGTTGTACAAAGTGTGATGCCACTGCCTTTGATAATTAAGAGATAAATGATGATAAAAAACTTTGATTTTGCTTTTATTGACAGTTGAGCGCTGTAGCATGACACCGCGGCATGTTATCCTAGGAGACCTTGTGATCATGCAGTCCGGATTATTGGACGCTATCTTCTCTATCGTATGCTCACTACACGTACTGATGCAACGTTATCCAGGTTGTTACTACATCCGTTTAGAGCTACAGAAGTCGACCCTTCGATCTGCTTTTCGGTAATATTGGTTATACTGTTAACAATTCCAACGTTCGTTCACCGTGTACAATACGCCCGAAATATTTTATCATCCGTACAATGGGTATTTTCTATAACATGGATGTATTTATTCGTTTCGCGGTCCACGCTAGGCGAAGGCATTTTCTAAACACCGCATTTCAAAACAGCTCTAGGCTAATTTTATTTATCGTCCGTGTTTCCGGTCCATATAACACTATCGAGAATACAATTCCGACGTTAATAATTTTAACATGTCTATCGACGAATTCATCCTTCCATATCTCGTTTAACTTAACCATAGTGTAGATTTGAACACGACGTTTACTTTCTTTTTCCAAGTTATCTTCGTTATCGATTAATAATTTTAGATATACGAAGTTATTTACAACTTTATATCCCGTGAATGTAACCTGTCTGTAGTTAAAAAAAAAAAAAAACAACTACTCAGACGGAGATGGTTTCACACTAGGTACTCAGTAGATAAAACCATGCTCGATGATAATAATACTAAAAAAATAAAAAGAGTACTAATTAATATTAAAAACAAAACTCTCGATAATTATTTATATCACAACTTCCATCCCTAGCACGTTGTGGAAGTGTAAAAAAAAAAAAAAAAAAAAAAAAAAAAAAACAATTAAGCAATCGTGCAAACGGATACGTCCGATATTATTATTTGGCAACGGATATCACGGACGCGAGATCCTAAACGAAAGGCGATTTTACGCCGCTAATGGTTTAGCAACAGTGTGCAAGCCAAATACAAACTATCAGCGATAATGGCGAAATTAATTATCTCTGAAATATTCGTGTTCAGTATTATTTTTGTTGGATCAACTCAACCTCGTCGCAGGAGATCGAATTACTCAAAACGCTGGAAAATAAACAGAGTCCCGGTTATCGAATTACTTTCGAAACTTCCGAGAAAAGTTACAGTTTTACTGAATATGCAAAGCGATATTCCGATTTATATAATTTTTGTCCCCGTAGAAATTTGCGAAAATTATTATGATTCTGAAATTAGGTATAAAAATTCGCAACCTCGTATCGGTTGATTTGTCTGTTGCCAATTTTATAGGATATTACGTAGAAATTAATACTACCGTAGGTTACTCCCGTACATCTCTGTGTTCGAATAATATTTTACCGGACATCGATAACTCTCCACAGTTTATCCGATGCATTTCATATTGTAGAAAATTCATTAGAAACTAAAACGATCTGTACAGTAGTGTTTGTCGATGTTCAACAGACATTTGATAAGGTTACGTCGGCTTGTTATTAAAGAGCTACTACTTCCAACGCGTGTTTATTTATTATTAGAATCCTACCGACTTATATTCCGTCTACGACCAATACTGTTCAAGCGGCCACATTTGACGATAACAACACGGCACTTGTTTCTTCCGATATACCGATCCAAATACAGCGAGTAGTAATCTTTAAACAGCCTTCGCTAGATTTGAAAACTAGTTTAAAACTAAATATAACATAAAGATCAATGAGAACGAATAACGGAGAAGCTGTATTTCCTTCTGACTCTGAAATACCACTAAGAACAAGCGTGAAATATCTAGGCTTACACTTGCATAGTCGACTAACGCGTCGAAATCGCATTCAAATAAATAGGAAATAACTAGATAGCATGTATTAAAACACTATGCCGGTTAGTGGTTAGAAATAGCGCGCTGTCTATTGACAACAAACGTTTTATCTATACTGCGACTGTTTATTTTAAACTATCGCAATTCACGTCTCACGATACAGATCGCGCTTTGCAACTAACGATATTTCATTTCCTACATAATTTAACTAGAAACCGGCGTCCGGTTTAACCCGCGTGAATGAATTATAAAACAACAACCGGACAGACGATTTTGTCGCTGTATACGTATAAGAAATGCGTTCGTCTGTGAAACCGCCTAGATTTTATTTCAGCTACTATTCATCTGATCGTATATCTATCATCGAGACTGCGCATAAAGAATATAGGGAAACTACTTGGAGCGATACCTCCTATAACGTTAGGCAAATCGCCACAGTCTGATCTACCTCCTTTACACTGGTTTTACAATATGAAAATCAATGTTAGTCCGCTCCCGTGCCCGGTTTAACAGGAGCGGCCATTCGCTTTCCCATTAACTATCAGTAACTGTAGTGTGTCTTTATCCCGTACTATACGACCGAGTAATCTTATATATCTTTTTCTTATCCATTTCGATAACCGTGTTTTTGGTTTTGTTTTTTTTTTTTTTATGTTCAATTTATTAAACGCGTACCGATTTGTTTTACATTCCGTTCACACGGTAATCTTAATATTCTTCTATAAGACCAACTTTCAAATTCATCTATTCTACTAATACATCCAGCAGTGAGGGACCAGGTTTCGCACGCATAAGTGGCGTTTAGGAAACTAGACAATTTAATAAATTTATCTTCGTGCTTAACGATATAGCTGTATCCTTTCAGACTTTGGTCAATCGATCTACTCTACCGCGTGCAAGCGCTAATCGACGTTTTATGTCCGACATACATGTAGTTAGTATTGAGCCAAGATACATCAAGTTGTCGACAATTTCGTATCCACATAATTTCCTATTGATTTGATCACTTTTATCCATTATCACAATTTTAGTAATACGTACCATTTACCATCTGTCTTCAAATCTCCGTATGAAGTTTCTCATATTTTCTTCGGAGCAGCTTATTTGCGACAATATCGTCAGCGTATCGTAAATTATTGACTCTTTCGCCACCAACTAGGATGTCATAATTTCAGTCATTCAGCAATTGAATCATAATATACTCCGTATGTATCGTATTATTATTATTATTATTCTCTTCAACCCGGAGGAGGTTGGTGGATAGCATGACGAGTGAGATGTTCACGTGCTGTGGCTAGTTAATTTACGGCCACCGTCCTTTAATGTCATCCATAAACTTCCTTCGCGGTCTTCCTCTTTGAATTTTCCCGATTATTTTTCCTTCTATCAGGTTAGAAATACATATATATATATATTATATATATATATATATATGTCCTATTACCGTATCCCTTAAATTTCACGTTTTTCATTTACAGCGCGCAATACCCCGCAGTTAGATATTTTATCGGTCTCCATTTTATTTTTAACACGCGTCGCCAGCACCATATTTCAAGCGCGTCTAATTTACATTTGTCCATCGCATCCATAAAGGACGATACTCCAAGCGAAACTCTTGATAAAATGTTTTCTAATATCCAAATATATATTTCTGAACCGGAGGAGGCCTAGTTTTTTGCTGAAAGGGCATTCTTTGCTCGGGCTATTCTTCTCCATATTTCCGGTTCCGTTCTATCGTCATCTGTTATTAGGCTGCCTAGATATTCAAATTGCTTCTAACCTTTTACCATTTACTAATAATATTTTCGTCTGTCCATCTCCTTTTTTATCGCACCTTAAAACGTTGGTTTTAGTTTCATTAATATTCATACTACATTTGCTGTTTAAAAGTTTGTTTAAAACATTAGAAGACTTCCGCAATTTTGCTTCCGCAAATAGTGCTATATCATCCGCTTATCTAATCGTTTTATATCTAACTCCGTTTATTTGTATTCCTCCGTCATCAATTTCTGAAAACCACTTCATTGCCTTTTCCACATAAAGATTAAACAGCACAGGTGAGACAGGTAGCAGCCCTGTCGAACTCCTTTTTTAACTTTCACGTCGGTTTTTTCATTTATCATGATTTGTCGACTTTTATACAACTGAAAAAAAGTATTCTATCCCTGAAATCTATATTTATTTCCTTTAGACATTGAAACTTAGCGTCCCAATTAACATTGTCAAAAGCCTTTTCGACGTCAATGAAGGCTATGTACATGGTTCTATTCACTTCCAGCATTTTTTCTATTAACAGCCTCAGTGACAAAATAGCTTCTCTTGTCCCCCTATTTCTTCTAAATCCAAATTGATCTTCTGATAGGTTTTCTTCTATTTTTCTGTGTGTAATCGTTCATATATTATCTTGGTTAGAATTTTTTGCGTACGAGATAAAAGGCTAAGAGTTCGATATGGCTCACATATTTAGGCATTATTATTTTTTTGATATGGCAACCAGCGCTGAATCATTTGAAAATCGATTTATAAATATCCTTTATCAGCTGATACAATGTGTTTTTTGCTCTATCTCCTACTATTTTAATGAGCTCACTAGGAACGCCATCCACTCCTATAGCTTTTCGCGCTTTTCAAAATACCTGATCCAATTGCGTCTTCTGACACGGTCGACTCATCTTCGACTACTCTTGCCCAGTCTGTTTCTTTATCTCCATATAGATTCTCAATGTAATCTTTCAATCGAGTATCCATTTTTTCTTTTTCTATTATTATGTCTCCACTGTTATTTTTAACAGTACATAAACTCCTACGTCTCGGCTTGAATTGCAATTTTATTTCCTTGTATGCTTTTTCCGTGTTTCCGGTTTTTATATTATGATCAATATCCTTGTATTTCTCCATTATCCATTCATATATATATATATATATATATATATATATATATATATATATATATATATATATATATATATATATATATAAGATAACATACATTCTTGCCTTATACTTTTCCCCAGCTTAAAATTTGTAACACTGTTCACATATATAGCAGCCGAGCTATTATCGTATAATTGTTTTATGAGATATGTAACATGTTCAAGTGTACCCATCTTCTTTAATATATACTATAATTTCTCCCATTTAATGGACACAAACGCTTTATAAAAGTCTATAAAGCCCATGTGTTACATTAAATTCATGGGCCTTCTCTGTTAAATGGCGTTCAATGATAATCTGTTCTTTAGTAGCTTTGCCTAGCGTGAATTCTGTCTGTTCTGGTACATTTCTTTTTAGCAAGAACGATTTCAGTCTGTTGTTTATAACTGAAATCATAACTTTGCTAGAAGGACATCAGTGTGATTAATCTGTAATTATTGTATTGTAATATAAATCCTTTTATAAATATTGAGATCACTCAAATATGACACCACATATATAAATATATATATATATATATATTAATTAATTAAATAATTCGAAAAATGATACCTAACTAGAAAATGTATTAATTTAAATGTTAAGGATATAGTTATTTTCAATTTTGCGTGTTTCCTTCCATTATACTAATATAAACTATTTTTTTTTGTTTTTTTTTATTATTTTAAAAGAAAATTGTGAATGAAGAAACAGATCGAGCTGCGAAAGAAGCCACGTTCGCCTTTCCTAAAGAATTATTTCGAACAAACATGTTCCGATATGCGTCGCTGCACGTTCCATAAATTTAAGGAACAAAGCAACAGTCAGATTTTCTGGTTTACGTCGATAAAGTGATACCTGACCTATTCAGCGTGTTCATAAGACAGGATGAAGTGATGTTCCGTATCCGCACAAGTCGCACTAGTTTGACTCATTCTTATATCCTATTTAAAATCGATCCACCTACTTGCTCGATCTGCAATGTTCAAATCACTATAGCTCCTATCTCACTCCATTTTCCTCTATATAACTCTAATTCGGTCTTCGTCACACTTTCCTATAGCACGCTTAATTAAATACTTTTACCATAAAAATGTAAATACTCTTATAAAACTTTCCTTATTCTTATTGAACTGTCTGCACACATTTATAATACACTTAACCGTTGTAACACTACATGACACGGCAACACACACGTATACACACACACATATATTACGATATTTATTTCGAACGTCGTAATTTTCAAATTTAATGTTATTTTTTACTTATACGCAAATCGACAATTTTTCGATCTACACAACGGTTTAGAATTTGCAGTTCTGTTTAATAAATTTCTAATTTCTACTTTTCGCAGAGAAAAATGTTTATTTATAAACTGTAATTTAAATTGCGACGTAAATAGGCTAGATTGATTTCCTTTATATATATATATTTTTTTTAAGTAAAATACGTTAAGGATGTTATCGCAGACAGAAGTTACCAAATTAAAGAGAAAAATAGAGTAATCTAATATCGGATAGGCGCCGCATGGACTGCAATCTCTCGGGATGTATTTTAAACGTTAGTACACGGTTTACTGTTCAGGCTGCGAACGTATCGTCATTGTAAAACTGGTAATGTGTGAATTTACACTTTCGGAATATTTATAGAAGTATATTTTTCGGCGCTATTTGCAGAATTTGTTTAATCAAAATTAATAATTTCGTTCGATACACGGTCCTGTCTAAATAGGTTTTTTAATGAATTAAAACATAAACACTCTTTTGGAAAATTAACACTTTTTATATTTGTATATTTACATAGATGCCTTTTTTTTTCTTAATCATTTTAATTATACATTCTCTAATATATTCCGGTATCTGATAAAAGCTTTAGCATTTTCAGACGATACACCTATACTATGCGACAGCCATGATGAAGCAAATGAAAATCTTCAATTAGAAGCGCATCGCGTGAAAAATGGCGAATAAAAATTAAGATAAACGCAAACGACTAGTAGAGTCGCCACAAAAAAAAAAAAAATAAAAACAATAACAATAAGTGACGATGCAAAATTCCTCGGTATGCATCGGAAAACTAAAATGGAAAAATTACCACAAATCTATCGAACTAAACTATTTTCCTAAAGTCTGGAAACAGGTCAAAATTAAAATAATAAACAAACCGGGAAAAGATTTAACAAATTCAAAATCATACCGATAACCCTAATATCTGCTCTAAGTAAAATATATGATAAAATCATAAAAAAATTTCCTTACTTTCGAAATAAAAGGAGAAATCGATTTTGAATGAAAATCAGTTTGGATACTTTAAAAACGAATCAACTGAGCTTGCAATAAAAAAAAAAAAAAAGTTAAACGATTATATTGAAAAATACAAAAAACATACAAAACATATATTACTAATCAGTTTGTATAAGGAGCATTTGATCAAACAAAAATTGATAAAAACCTTAACAATTATGAAAAAGATATCTGATACTATACAAAATATTATTCGAAGCTACCGAGAAAACAAAACCCTATATATAAACATCAACTCAGGAGTACCACAAGGTTCGGTAGTCAGACCACTACTTTTTAATATAGCAACGAATGAAGTTCGTAACTTACATTTCGCTCAAAACTGCAACATGATTATGCAGATGATATAATGTTGATCTCTGCGATAAATAAAGTGGAATACATATTCATAAAATAAATTAAATAATACAAAAAATTAAGTAAAAACGTACGAAATCTAGGCTTTAGTCAGACCACTACTTTTTAATATAGTAACGAATGAAGTTCGTAACTTACATTTCGCTCAAAACTGCAACATGATTATGCAGATGATATAATGTTGATCTCTGCGATAAATAAAGTGGAAGACATATTCATAAAATAAATTAAATAATACAAAAAATTAAGTAAAAACGTACGAAATCTAGGCTTTAGTCAGACCACTACTTTTTAATATAGTAACGAATGAAGTTCGTAACTTACATTTCGCCCAAAACTGCAACATGATTATGCAGATGATATAATGTTGATCTCTGCGATAAATAAAGTGGAAGACATATTCATAAAATAAATTAAATAATAAAAAAAATTAAGTAAAAACGTACGAAATCTAGAATATAAAACACTATTTAGAAAATAGGTTAGAAAAGAAATGATACATAGCATTACATAAATAACGATAAAATAAAAATAGTAAATGAAATAAAATAGTCCGGAACAATTATAGACAATAATCTGAATTTTATCGAATATATATGATAGGTAAAGAAAATTTACTTCAGATTTAAAGTCACTATATGCAATTATTTTCGATTTCGCATATAAAGAAAGAATTAATATTTTACAAAGCTATACTATGTTACACAGTGGTATTTCCCAGTATTACGGGAAAAAGATAATAATAAACTAATAGAATTACAAAGGAAAATACAATTCATAATGAATTCATTTCTAATATTAATAAAAGCTTAAAGATTAAGATTAAAATTAAAATAAATAAAAAAAATACTTACATTTTATATACGAAATGTATTGAAGACTACGATCAAGTGTTAAAAAATTTAACGGAGGTTAAAATTGAACACCGCACACACATCGAAAACTAGAAAACCCGTTAAACTTATATTATATAACATATACATTAACGATGTAAAAAGCGACATTGAACAAAAAGTTAACGTAATCATTAGTATAAAACAATTTGTTAAGAAAAATACCGAAAATGGTATGGTATTTATTTTTCTCGTTAGACATTGACTTAATTTCCTTTGATAATGCTAAAACTCTTCCTTCTGGCGTTAACAATGCTGCATTTATGCAAGCAATTAATGAAAAATTTAGCCACTATGAAATTATATTTACAGACGGGTCTGTCGATAAAATACGTGCAAATTATACTTCGGCTTTATATTACCCGAAAAAAAGGCATATCGAAAGTATACAGATTATCCTTTGCAGCTTCCTCATTTGCAGTAGAATTGTTTGCCATTTACAAAGCTTTACACCTAATTAAAGATTTGAGGAAAAATTAATCATCTCCGATTCCTTGAGTGTCCTGTTACAATTGTCTAAGTTCCCACATCTCAATATGTCCAATTTGGAATTCGATGTGAGATATCGTGTTATTCAGCTTTATAATCGTGGATCTAAAGTTTAAGGGGATCCCTTCTCATTGTGGTATTAACGGAAACGAGGTGGTCGATGAATTAACGCGTTATAATTTATCAAGTGTCCCTTGCGAGAACATTAAGTACAATTGAACTGAAATGTTACCAAAGATTGAACAATTTTTATCGAACGTAGTTGCATTGAAATTTAAAATACACTGACTAGATAAAGGTTTAAACTGGCCAAATGGCGCAAGCTGGGCCAAAAATATACATATATATATATATATATATATATATATATATATATATATATGTGTGTATATAACTAACAACGAGCACACTGAACAATCTCATGTTTGATGCGGGGAGCTCCGACGTTTATTTTCGCGTTTAACAGATATTGTAATTTATAAATTTATTCGAATTTGGTTCGATGTCTATGAAAAATAATGGTAGCGGCTGTTTGTTTACCCGATGTTTAATATTAACAATGTTCTTGACGTCCTTTTTCAGCTGAAGCAAGTGTAAAACTATGATGAAGGTTCTTAATAACAACTCGAAAGAGCCTTTCACTTTTAATTTGGTAAGTGCGGTATTCTAAATTACTACTTTGCAAGTATTTTACTAACTTGCGATACTCATCAATTTCATTTGTTTTCACTTTAACGCGTGAAGGATTTACATTTTATTTTATCTAATAGCAATATGATTTTAAAGTCAGCTAACATTTTGTTGTAGTTTTTTACTGCATAAACCATAACGAGTGATGGTTTTGTAGTTTTAGTAGTGCTTGTATTCTCATTCATCATTTTTGTTTTCCTCAGGAGCGAGGGCAGTAAAGCGATTTCTAGTTGCTATGAAAACCTTTTTAGACCTAGTGTCAGTGGGACTGCTCGGAGTGCTATTTATAACCATTCAGAGATCTATTTCTCTTTCTGTTTTGATGCCTTCTGACCTCTTGCCACACCTATGTTTTATTTCAGCTTCTTTGTGACGAAAATCATTTATTTGATCACAGTTATTTGAAATATTTTCATCTGTATTCAGAGTTATAAACGTTTTCGTTATTACTTTCGATCGACATATTTAAGGGAGATAATAACGGCGCGTAGACACGAGCGTGTACGTGTGTATTATCAGCCGCCATTGTTAGCTGTTCATTGTTAGTATTACCACGATTTTGATAATTACGATTAGTGTTATTGTTGTTATTACTGGAAAGTGGAATCGGAACGAACTCGCTAGCAAAAGAAGATAAAGCTGTTTGGTTTGATAGTTGAGAAGGTTAGGTCATCCCATCCCGGTGTGTGTTGCGTTGTTGTTAAGAGAAGTTACACGATCTGTTTGTAGTTTGTTCGGAAGCGTATTATCAGCTACGTCAAATGATAACGGGGGTGGAGAAAGGGGCGGTGACAGCAGCGTACGCAAGTACCTAATGTCGGGTATACCACTAGTATACGATATTCTACCCTAACTAATGTAAAGCAAATGAAAAAAAAAAAATGCACGAATTATATTTAACGTAAGCGATAACAGCTATACGGTTATTACAGAATACACTTTCCAAATCACAGAATACTTTAAAATTCCATCCGTACGATTACGTAATACTATAAATTAATTTAATCAACCGCGAACAAATAATGGTATATTAACAATCATTATGCAAAACAGATAAGTACAGCTCTGTAATAGAATGTAAAATCGAAATTATTTAAATCAAATACGCTTTACACTCGATTAAAATAGAAAGAAACAAACTAGTATAATGAAAAATCCTAACGTCAGAAATTCATGTTTGAAAATATCATGTAATGTTAAGAAATAATCGTTCGAATGACACGTGTTGATAACATCCTCGTCAACCAAGAATCAAATGTGCGTGACTAAAGCGAGAGACATTCTTATATATTTTTTTGTCGCCTAATGATCAGACAACTCCAGCAAATGTATTACCGAAATTTCCAAAATGAAACTACATGTTTCAAGATTAGTATCCTCGTCGGGTAAAATTGAATTTCGTATCATTCGTTTAGCTTTATTCATAATTGTCTCTTAATTCATGTAAATTGTTCATTCATTTCAGCGTTATTTTTTAAAACGAGAAATCCATAAAAGTTGTTCCCAAAACAATTATTTTTGTTATATTTCTAATAATTCGATTACGCATCCGAATTTTCTAATTAGTAATTGTATATCTGTCAACAATTACACTTTCCACTTGGTTGTAGCGAATAATAATTGTCTTTGACGAAATAGAAATTTTTCATCATATTTTTCTGCACTCATTTAGATTTATCTTTAAAAGCAAATAAAATCTTACAAGCCATTTCTATCTGCAATTAGTAATTTATGGAAGTTTTCTAAATTCAATACAGATAATACAGGTAACATTGACTGTTCATCGATTAAAAGCAGTTCGAACATTTCACAAGTATGTTACAGTGAACATAATTTTTCACTACGTCTTTTAAAGTGTTTTATTTTCCTGTAACTTTCCCTCGCATTAGTTAATGGTTTTTAAACGCGCCTACGTAATAAAATGAATTATATAACAGGTATGCGTTACAATTTCGATAATTTAACATCGGCTATAATGTTTGCTACATTATCAATGTTACCCTATTACTAAGGCCTTATTGTCTACACCTTTCCTCAATTTATTGACATTATTTTATAAAATGTTGAATATATTGGAGAGTAGTGATTTTATTAATTCATAATAAACCGAACAAAATATAACACAATCACTAAAAGTTTTTTAATCGCGAAGCTTTTCGACAGTTACGTCATTTTCAAGCACGCACCAAAATTATTACATCTTTTTTTATATATATATAAAAAAAAAAGATCTAATAATTTTGGTGCGTGCTTGAAAATGACGTAACTGTCGAAAACGCGATTAAAAAACTTTTAGTGATTGTGTTATATTTTGTTCGGTTTATTATTAATTATTTTATAAAGTACAATTATCGTCAAATACTTCATATAGAAATGCAGATGTGTGTAAATTGCAGTTATTATCGAAAAAATATTCATCCATCGCAATACAATGTTATCTAATAAAATTTTACAGCAAGGAAACATTACACTAGACATACGCAATGATCGAAATGATTTTTTAATGATACTGGTTTACTTGAAGATGCGTATTAATTATCAAAATCTGATACTTGTATTTATCTTCATTCAACTAGTGGTTTATCTAGTTTCTTTTCTCTATTAAAAGCCTTTGTTAGTTTAACATGAAGTGTCTATTTCTCGTATGAACTAACAAATTAATTGTTGAAATACTTTATATGATATGTCAGATCAAAAGATACATTTAATAACACAGGGGTCGGCAACCTGCGGCTCGCGAGCCACATGCGGCTCTTTGGATGTGAAGCCGCGGCTCTTTAGTTTCATACACAAATATTATTTATTTTATCAAAAAAAAAAAAAAAATTAAAAATCGTTCTGAATTTATTAACGAGGATTAAGCACCGTTTCTATTTCTCAGCCACTTGTACTCACTTTTCACCGCACCCCTCCTCCGTGACACGCGTCGTCTCTGTCAAAATCGTTTCAATAGTAACTGATGGAGCCAGAAGTATGACAGGGAAAAATAAAGGGGCAACAACGATTCTTCAGAGCAAAATAAACCACGAAATTCTTACGTTTCACTGCATAATACACCAAGAAGCGCTTTGTGCCCAAACATTTCCGGCCGAAATAGTTGAAGTCATAAATTTGGTAATCAAGATTGTTAACAGCATCTTGTCAAAAGCACTCTACCACCGTCAGTTTAAAGAATTCTTGAACGAAATGGAGACTCAGTATTCCGACCTCCTTCTTCACAATAAAGTGCGATGGCTTTCCAAAGGTAAGGTGTTGAAACGTTTTGCTTTGTGCTTCAATGAAATAAATACATTCCTAAATGAAAAAGGCATTAATCACCCTGAATTAGAGAATGATAAACGGTTGCAAAAATTTTACTTTATGATGGATATCACAGCTAAATTAAATGAGCTGAATGTAAAACTGCAAGCAAAGGGAAACCCAGCCTATGTTTTGGTAGAAGAATTGGTTTGTTTCGAAGAAAAATTAATTCTCTTTGCAGAAGATATTCAGAGCGATAAATTACTTCATTTTCAATTTCTAAAGGAATATCGCGATAAAAACCAGTGCATCTGTTGACACGAATTACTTCAGCACAGTTATAAAAAAAATTAAAGATGAATTTGCTGACAGATTTGATCAATTCAAAACCAACAAAACCACTCTAGCATTCACAGTGAATCCTCTCAACACAAATAGTAACGAAATCCACATTGAGCCATTTGGAATTGATATTGGATCTCTACAAATGCAATTGATCGATTTAAAAAGTAAACTTTTTTGAGTGGAAAATTTACAGAGTTGAAAAGCAATTTGGAACAGTTGGAGCTCCAGAAATGTATGTGCGTACGTCAACAAAAGTGGACAGCTTTAAAAGAAATGCCGCGAATTGAGGCACTTATATTCGACGCATGGAATAGTCTTCCAGATTGCTACAGTGAGGTGAAGAAGTTGGCATTTGGAGTGCTGACTATCTTCGGATCGACATATTCGTGCGAGTAAGCGTTCTCTTGCATGAATATAATTAAAAGTAAAGTAAGAAGCCAAATAACAAATGAAAATTTAGAGTCGTGTTTGAAACTTAAAACAACAAGTTATGAGCCAAATTTATCCAAACTTTCTAAAACCATGCAAAGCCAACGCTCTCATTGAATTTGTTTGCTCAAGAATATGTTATTGTTTTTTTTTTATTTTTAAATACAAGTTACATTATTTAAAGTTTAAATTTCGTACTTAAATAACCGCTATCGCTCCACTGAATATGTTTGCTCGATTGTTTGTTATTGAAGTACAAGTTAGTATTGTAAGTAAATGCTTAATTGTTTTAATTTTTTACTTAAATAGTAAGTAATTATCTAATAATAATATGTATTATCTAATTTGTTGTGAAAAACACTACTTATATATGAATAAATAGATTATTTTTTTTTATCAAAAAACTTTATTTATGCAAGTACTATTTATTGTTGGCAAAAAAAAAATTTGTGGCTCTTTAAAAACTTTGAAATTTTGTAAATTGTAATTTTGACTCTTCCGACTCAAAAGGTTGCCGACCCCTGATTTAACACAACCACTTACATACTTCGTAATCTGGTCATATTTCGTTGGTCATCTCTATTGACTTGTACAACATTAAATTGACATTAAGAACTTGAGTACAAAAACAGGAAATGAAATTTAATATTATACACCAATATAGGGGCAGCGTCATTTGAATGTTGCTGGAAATTAGAGACAAAGGTAAATCAATTGTCATTTTATTTTTTATACGTTTAAAAAATAAAATGTTTTATAAAAAATAGTGATACATAACGTACTAATGAACATATTTTTTACATCATTGCATGAAATTCGATTATTATAAGTAAATTATTTCCGAAGGCAATTACTAAAACCATCTGAATAAAACTCTGTCACTACAGTCATAACGAAAAACATTAATACATAACAATTTTAATTTATATACCTAGGTCAATATATTCTCCATGTTAATTTTTTCATCCGAATTTGATTGCAAACGCGGTCAATAATTATCAGTACCATATTCAAACATGTGAAAAATTTAAATTAAAATCATTAACTCAACAATAATAAAAAAAATAAATTTCAAGACACAAACTGAAATATTCTACATAATGAAAACATACGTTTCAAAGATTAAAATGTAACATTAATTTCATGATCATACTCATATTTATAATAAAATCAAAATTTTAACTACAGTAAAACTAAATAACTGACAACTGAAATACATTACTACATTATGTAGAGTATCCTTAATTTACTAATTACTATGGTTTATTTGATGATCAAAGCAATTGAAAAACATTAAAATACACACATCAATAAATTATTCTTGAAAAGTTTTATTTTCATCGCTAGGTTAAATTGCGTATTTTCAGTTCATAATTTATGTACGAAGTGAAGACCAAATAGAATTGTTAAATCTTTCCTAAAAGCTCATTTAAATTAAATAATACTATTGCAATATAAATTAAAATATATATTAAAAAAACACTTCATTAAAAGTAATTATTGCACTACAATTAGTTGTCAGTCAGTTGTGTGTAATACTTTATTACGAGCCCAAGTAAAATCCAATAAATTAACCGTTGCTAAGATCATAAAATTATCTCAAAAGATTTAATTATTGATTATTTGATCAATATATACACATATAATTCATTTTTATATTAAAATATTTATTCTTATTTATATAATTTTAAAATTAACATATTTATTCATATTTTGTAAAATATACATTGAAATATTAATAATATTTGTCAATAATATCCCATTATATTAAATATTTGAAAAGTATATTACTCCCATTATATTAAATATTTGAAAAGTATATTACTTTTTTCAATTACAATAATTAATTTAATTTCAAATTAAATATTAATAATCGACAACATAGATAATTTTTTGCATGGCATTTGACTTTTTAACCTCACTTTTCTTTTCTCCGCGTGTTCGGTATTTAGAATTAGTTTTTAGTCTACAATCGTCTACATCTACTCTATCCTCTACGACCTAGATTGCATTTTGTGTTACGTGTGAAGATTTAAAAACGTGTTTTTAAATTTTAACGCAAAATTAAAAAATGGATTTAAATAAAGTTTTAATCGGTTCTATGTACAATTACTTTTTAGAGGCTAATATGAATGACGTTGCTAAAACTCTCAAAAAGCATGTGAATAAAGTAAGAATTCACTTTAATATTATATATGTTAAACACCGGTTGTAATAATTTCCGTTGTTTATCTACTGATTATATCAAATGATGTGTAAATGGCACATTTGTCATATTAATTTCGAATGTATTTTGTATTAATGAAATATTCTACTAACGAGCTTTATTCATAATGGAAATTTGAAGTATGCTCTTATATTTTTTTGGTTATTTTCAGGATTTAATACAAAAAGCTCCGCGTATTTCGGATATAATCAAGTAAGTTATTAAGTGTACATTAAACATAAATATTAACAAGCGCAAGCTACTTTATTAGATAAAATAATTTATATTTTTCTTGTTAGGCTTGAAAAAATTACGCATTTGAAGAACAGTTCTACTCCTGGTACGTAAATTATAATTAAATATTTTTATTTTAAATTATGTTTTATTCATATTTATATTTTTGTTTAAAGGCAATTTATTAATTAGTGTTACCTTACGTGTTACAATAAATTCAATGTTAGTATTTTATATTTTAATATTTCTGGATCCTTTTACATGATTCATTGTTTTACTATCGCGTGGAATTATAGTAAATCGCGAAATTAAGTCGAATCCACTTAAAAAATTACTGCATTAAGTATATGAAAAATTATATAGTAGTATGTTATCATTTTTTAAGCAGTAATAAATTTATTTGATGTAAATTACAATGCCAATGTTTTCTTTTATATTGTATTTGAAAACCTCATTATACGGTTTTATTTCTAAAGTGAATATTTTTTATTCGTATTAATATGTACAAAACTTTTATAACACAAAAACATAAAAACATGCTATTTATTGATTACTTTTTAGATTATGTATAGTAAAATTATGTATTAAACTTGCATAATATTTAAATATCGGTTATTTTTCATTATTAACGTATAACCAACGTTAATGTGTCAAGATAATTTTATTTTTACGATTTTTCATTTTAATTCACTTGAAGATCTAGGCTGTTTGATCGGGTTTTTATATGATTATCAGAGTCGTTTAATATGATGTAAATATTGCTTAATATAAAAGAGCACATTTCGAAAAAACAGTTTATTTCCTAGATTGAATAAACTAGTTATTTTTATATGTGCAAAAATAAATAAAACACTATGGGTTATGCTTTTAAAGTTATTAAATCCTAACAGTATTGTGTTTTTACATTATATGGTATGTTAACAGAATCGTTTAATATAATGTAAATATTGCTTAATATAAAAGAACACGTTTTGAAAAAACAGTTTATTTCCGAGATTGAATAAACTACTTATTTTTATACGTGCAAAAATTAAATAAAACACTATTGGTTATCCTTTTAAAGTTATTAAATCGTAACAGTATTGTGCTTTTACATAATATGGTATTTGTATTTGAAATTATAAAACATGTTCGTATAGGGGCCTTGTTCCTGTATAAAAGTATACTTCCTTTTTTTTAATTAGATTTGTATGATGTAGTAATGTAATTTCAACTATAGTTAACTTATTCTTTATTAATAAGACAGTAGTTCTTTCGAAGTTTTTTTTAAAACGCTACTTTTTTAGTCATTATTTCATCAAATATTAGACAACTACAATTTCGGTACAAATTTCTTTATTACGTATTCCTATGAACTTGGTTACCGGTCAGTTACATTATTTGAAAACTGCTGTTCTCTAGATTTTAGTGTTACATCTTGTTTTATAAATACAATGTAATTGCAACTTTTTAAATTTGAAGCTCGCTAGTAGATTTAAAAATTTCGGTAATTAGATTGAATGGTTGTAAAATTTCAAACATTCAAATTCTGTTCGAATAGGATAATTTTTTATGTTTCGTTTTTTAACATATTAAGTATTTTCTGAATAAATCGTGTCTTCGGAAAATATAAAAATTCAGCTAGACTACAATTTTTTATTATTTTTTTTATTCTCGTTATTAGTTCATTATGTATAATAGTTTAAATATTTCAATTAGTTCAACATTTTGTTTACACTTTAAAATAATTATTCTTTATGCAATTTAATTATTATGTTTTAAAATGTTCAAAATACACGTCGTTTATTCATGAAAAGGAAACTTTCGCAAAGAAATATTTAGAAAATCGTGAATAATTTGTTATTAACATGTTCTTTGTTATATGTAAAAATTCCTAAATCATCGCTTTGTATTGACTAAATTTCATTGTTTTATATCCACTATTAAATCAAACTGGAAACAAAGTTATAGGATGTATCCACACATCTGCATATACAATATGCTATATTTCATTTGTTTCAAATAAACGTGTCGTTTTCATACATTAACATTTAATAATGTCTAGCATATACACATATATTTAAATGCTTATAAACAATAAAAATAAATTATGATAAATAACGAAATTATAAAAAAAAAAAAGAAAAACATGCTATATAATAAAAACAAGACGGTTTATATTTAACCAGTTAATGGACAATCGCTTCTCGGGCTATTTTTTATGTTAAAATTATTTGTAGAATAATTTCGTGCAACATTTTTTATTTTTATAATCTAGTTGCAGGTATCGATCGTTGATTTTTTTTTTAAGGGATGTGATATTGAATCGAGAACGCATATTTAAATACAACAAATTAAAATTATAATTTGAATAATTGAATTCATCTGTGCAGAAATTTACGTTTAATTATGAAACTTCTGTTTCTTTAGTATACACATTAAATGCTGTTTTGGAGGACATTAGAGTGAGTGAACGAAAAATTTATTAAATTAAATCAATGTGCTGATCAGTATTTCTCCTTTTATTTTTCTTTCCTCGTTTTTATTTTACTTTTTGTAGTGATCAACAATTTTCCTGGTTTAAAAATATGATTTTTGTATCTTATAATAATTTTTCTTATTTTAATTAAATACACGAAAAACAATCTGAAATATGTATACATAATTTCATTATATGTAATAATACTTGTGTGTTTCACATTAGAAAAAACGGATGATAATGAAATTACCGCAGCAAAAAGTTTACCCGATAAAAGAAAAAACGTGACATCCAATGGCAAGCCTAATATCGCAAACGATACTTCGAGTGATGAAGAATCCAGCACCGATGAGAATGAAGTTGCAAAACCCGCTAAACAAACCGTAAGCAAGACAACTGCTACAGTAAAAACTGCTTTGACTACTGCAGACAGTAGTGATGAAGACAGCAGCTCGGAAGATGTAGCACCGCCTAAACAGCAAATAAATAAAAAACAATCAATTCCTTTAAAATCAACTCCGTCTACATTGAAATCGCAGACACCGGTTCATAAAATCAATCAAAAACTTAAACCGGTTTCTGCACAGAAGGCAAGTAGTTCTGAGGATAGTTCAGACGACGAAATGGAAGTTAAACAAACACAAAGGAAATCTCTGCCTATTCAAAATACTATCCAAAAGCCTGCGAAAGATAGTACTAGTGAAGACACTTCGGATGATGAACCGGTGGCGAAACCCGCTCCGACAACAGCACCCGCGCTAACTATTCAAAAAGTTCAACAAAAACCGACAAAACCTCCTGTCGAAGAAAATAGTGGTAGTAGCGAAGAAAGCTCCGATGATGAACCTGCAGTGAAAAGAACAATTCCGGCAAAACCTACAATACCGATTAAAAATGTTGATAAAAAACCTGTTAAGCCTGTACCTTCAAAGGATACTAGTAGTGAAGAAAGTTCTGAAGAAGAGCCAGCTGTTAGGATGAAAGCTCAGATTAAACCATCATCGATTACTCAAAAACCTAATCAGAAACCCGTCGTATCTATTTCCAGTAAAGACATAAGTTCAAGCGAGGAAAGTTCCGAAGATGAACCTTCTATTAAAAAGCCACCTATTTCGGGAACACAAAAGCCGATTGCTGAAAAGGTTAACCAAAAATCCAATATTCAACCTAATAATGTTGCGGACAGCAGTAGCGAAGATAGTTCGGATGATGAACCGACAGCAGCAATTTCAACAAATCAAAAGAAAGTTAATCCAATAATTCAAAAAATAAATTCCGTGCAAAAAGTTAACACAAAAATTCAGAAAGTTAATCAAAAACCTGTTACTACGACAGCGGCTAAAATCCCCGATGACAGCAGTGAAGAGGAAACTAGTAGTGAAGAAGAAAGTGTCCCGCAGACTCCGAAGCCTGCTAATACGAAGGTTGCCATTAAGAAGAACGCTGTGATTAGTAATAATGTTGCGGGAGAAAGTAGCGAGGAGTCTAGTTCTGAAGAGGATGACGAATCAGCGGTAGCTTCCAAGCCGTCGACTCCCTCGCTAAAACAAAATTTAGTGAAACCTAACTTTTCGAAAAATACTGCGCCTAAAGAAAGCTCTGAAGAAGAATCGAGTTCTGAAGATGAAATCCCTGTTACTGCGTCTCAGGTTACTAAAAATAAACCTGCAACGTCTCAAGTGTTCGCGAATAAGAAAAAACAGGATGATGAAGATTCGGGTAAATAGTTTGAAATACTTTGTCAATTTTTTTTTTTAATAATAATTGAAATGGTATACATTATTAACCACGTAGTAAAGACGATTTTTTTCAATTTTCTCTCTTTATTCATGAATTTCGATTAACAGTTAAGGCGCTCGCTTGCAAATAATGTGCGTGTGTATGTGTTTTTATTCGATGTTATTAATTTTTCAAACCTATTACTATATGTGTGAAAGCAGTATTTCAGCTTCTGATTCGATTCCATTTATACCTATTCTACGTTATAATTTTTCAATTTGATCGTAATAATCGAACCACCGACATATTTTTTACGCTTTTAGAATCGAACCAGTTCTTGTGCTTATTTAAAAAGCGTTTTCAAAATTTCTCCGCAAATGCATTACGATTATTATTGTTGTTCTAAACGCGAAACATTTATATATATATATGTATATATAATTTTAAATATACACAGAAATTAACTGTATTACAGACGATGATGAAGAAGAAGAGTCGACTTCGTTTCGAAATGGAAGTCAAAAAAGAAAATTCTCGGATACGCCTGATTCGGGTTCTCCTCGTAAGGTAATTAATCTAATTTAATAATACAGTCGTCAGTTGTCGATATTATATCGATTATTCTGTATAATTGAAAGTTAAAACTTGTTGAATTATAAATAACGTACAACGCGTAAATGGTACATACTTAGAATTAACGTTTGAAAGAAAGGAAAAAATCAAAAGCGTTTGTTCATTATTTTTATTTAATCTGGAGGCAGAACACACCAATGGGTGTCTCCTTTCTAAGATATTAACATATTTGCTTTTAAAATATATATATATATATTCCACGTAAAGTGTGTGAAACAATTTTATAGAAATACGTTTAATATAAACTTACGATTATAAGTTCAATACATATACACGTCTCCACAACAGTGGTCAAATAAACCTCGTGTCCGGACAAATAACCGCAAACAATATAAAATCGAATTGAAGATACATGATCTGAATGTATGTAACGGGCGAATAAACATTTCAACTCCTTCCGCTTCTTTTAGATAATCGGCCGATCAATGGAAATTGACGTTAGAAACATGCCGGATGTTAAAAGTTTGCAGTTGCCTGCACTATAATTGGCTTTTTAGCTGTTATGTGAGTTTCATTACAATAAATAAATAACACTAACCAGTTGAAGAGAAAAATTAACAGAATTGCGAATCTAGAAATTGACCTATAGCTAAATTGTTCAGTATTTTTTAATTATGACTGAAATAACGCTCCAGGCTAAATCTAATGATCGATAGATAAACTTAATATTAAACATTTTTTTTTATAATTAAGTCCACCGAGTGCTGACGGAAGTTTTAACAATATGATACTCGTAACGTATTATCACGTCACTGATGATTAATATAAACTTATATTAAAAAATTGTTGAGGATTATTGCGCCCGTTTTAATCGTTCTGGGCATATTAAACGATATGCGCCATATGGTAACTGAATAATAAATATATATGTATAATATAAATATATATGTATAATATAAATATATATGTGTAATATAAATATATATGTGTAATATAAATATATATGTGTAATATAAATATATATGTGTAATATAAATATATATGTGTAATATAAATATATATGTGTAATATAAATATATATATATATGTATAATATAAATATATATATGTATAATATAAATATATATATATGTATAATATAAATATATATATATGTATAATATAAATATATATATATGTATAATATAAATATATATATATGTATAATATAAATATAAATATATATATGTATAATATAAATATAAATATATATATGTATAATATTAATATAAATATATATGTATAATATTAATATAAATATATATATGTATAATATTAATATAAATATATATATGTATAATATTAATATAAATATATATATGTATAATATTAATATAAATATATATGTATAATATTAATATAAATATATATATGTATAATATTAATATAAATATATATGTATAATATTAATATAAATATATATATGTATAATATTAATATAAATATATATATGTATAATATTAATATAAATATATATATGTATAATATAAATATATATATGTATAATATAAATATATATATGTATAATATAAATATATATATGTATAATATAAATATATATATGTATAATATAAATATATATATGTATAATATAAATATATATATGTATAATATAAATATATATATGTATAATATAAATATATATATGTATAATATAAATATATATATGTATAATATAAATATATATATGTATAATATAAATATATATATGTATAATATAAATATATATATGTATAATATAAATATATATATATGTATAATATAAATATATATATATGTATAATGTAAATATATATATATATATATATGTATAATGTAAATATATATATATGTATAATGTAAATATGTATATGTATAATATAAATATATATATGTATAATATAAATATATATATGTATAATATAAATATATATATGTATAATATAAATATATATATGTATAATATAAATATATATATATGTATAATATAAATATATATATATGTATAATATAAATATATATATATTTATATTATACATATATATATATATATATATATATATATATATATATATATATATATATATATATATATATAATATAAATATATATATATGTATAATATATATATATATATATATATATATATATATATGTATTATTATTATTATTATTATTAGCCATAGTGAACGATAATAATTCTAATTATTTGTATAACTTACTCTAAATATACATTAATATATACATATAAACATATATACATACATATACGTACATACATATATATATATATCATTTAACGCATAATTATTATCTAGCCCTGATACTGGGCAAAGGCCTCCCTCAAACGGTCCCATTCGAGCCGGTCTCCAGCTACTCTATGGTATTGTTTATTTTGAAGCATTTTAGTTATATCATCCTGCCATCTTAATTTTTGCCAACCTTGTCTTCTTTTATTATAGTTACATTCTGTGACTGCTTTTGTCCATTTATTATTTTTCATTCTAGCTACATGTCCCGCCCAATCCCATTTAAGTGCTTTTATAACTCTGCCAAAATTATAGCTAAATTTCAACCTATTCCTAATTATTTTTAAATTTACTCTATCTTTTAGCTTAATATGTAGCATCGATCTCTCTAATGCGTTTTGCATTTTATTTATTTTATCTTTTGTGTTACTTGACAAAGTCCAGGTCTGGCATCCATATATAAGAGTTGGCAAGATACAGGTATTCATTATTTCGCTTTTTACCCTGTTGCTATATTTCCCCTTGAAAATATACTTCAAAGACCAATATTTCTTCCAAGTAATATTAATTCTTCGCTCCACCTCTTTCCTTGTTCTATTTTTGGACGATATTAACTGACCTAAATAAATAATATTGTCTACTTTTTCTATTAGCTTATTATTTAATTTCAATTCTTTTGTTTCACATCCGAAGGTTAACATTTTCGTTTTATCCCGATTTATGCTTATAAACTCGCTTCCTTCCCTATCTCATTTAATTTAACATAACTTGTAATTCTTCCACCTTTCCAGATATCGATACTATATCGTCGGCAAATCTAAGATTGTTTAAAAATGTTCCATTTATTTTAATACCCTTATTTTCCCAGTCTAATTTCCTAAACACTTCCTCTAACGCTGCATTGAACAATATTGGTGAAAGCGGGTCCCCTTGTTTTACTCCTCTCTCTACCACAAAATATCTTCCAGTTTTATCAGTTATTATTCTTGCTCTCATTCCTGTATACATATCCTTTATTATTGCTCTATAGTTTTCTGGGACCCCTTGTTTTTTTAGTGCTGTTAGTAGGAAATTGTGATCAAGCGAATCGAAAGCCTTTGTGTAGTCTATGAAAACAAGATTTACATCTATTTGAAATTCGTTACACTTTTCTATCAATTGATTTATTACCTGTTGATGATCTATCGTTGAATATCCATTACGAAAACCTGCTTGTTCCGGAGTGGTTGTTCAGCATTTATTATGTTTTTGATTCTATTTGTCAGTACTTTGGAAAAAACTTTACATAAGGTAGAACCCAAACAAATTGGTCTATAATTATCTATTTTTTCTCTTTCCCCTTTTTTATAAATTAGAATAATATTTGAGTCTTTCCAAGCCCTAGGAATTTTCCTCTGGTGTAATATTAGGTTAAATAAATTCAGTAGCAGGTCAATCATTTCTTTTCCAGCATATTTTATTTGTTCGTTTGTAATTTCATCTGCTCCTGAAGCTTTATCTTTTTTTAAATTCTCAGTCACCTTTTCTATTTCAGATTTCAGGAATTCTGGTTCGTCGACTAAAGTTTCCTCTTCCCAGTAAATTTCCTTATTGATGTTTATATTTTCGTAGCACTTATTGAAATAATTTGTGGCCACTTCATTTATATCTGATCTCTCATATTTATTACGATTATTCTCGTCTTTTAAACTTGTGTGCCATTTTACTCCATGACCCAAATTTCTTCTTATAGTTTTCATATTCTTCGTTGATTCCAAAATCTCCTTTATTATAGCCTCTTCTTTTAATTTTTTAAAATTTCTTATTTTATATTTTATCAATTTACATATTATATTTAATTCTATTTTTCTTTCGGCGTCTTATTTTTCTTATTTATAAATTTTTGCCTTTCTTTTATTTTTTCTACAATATCTCTTGGCAGTATAAACTTATCTTTCTCTCCTCTTTTTAAATTGTTTCCAGTGCTATTAATTAATTCCCTGATAAAACTTTCTAGTTCGTCTATATCGCATGTACAACCTTTTTCCTGTTTTTCATTTCAAATTTTTTTGAAAACCTCCCTATATTCCACTTTATTGCTGCTTGTCACGTAGAGGTTTTTCCATTTCTGTACTGGTAGTCGTCTCTTTATATTACACGTTATTTCGCAAAAAATAGGCCTGTGATCTGAATAGTAACAAAAATTTTTCAATACGTCAAGTTTTTTATATTCTCTCTACAATTTGTCAACATATAATTTATTTGAGTATTATATTTACAATTTGGCGAGGTCCATGTCCAATAACCTACCCTTTCGTTTTTTAAAAAAGCTATTTATAATTCCAAAATTTTTTTCTAAACAAAATTCCACTAGCTTCTCTCCGCTTCTACGCGTCGTAACTGACGACACATTATCTATATTAACTACATTCGAATTCGAAACGGTATATTTAGTAATTCCGGCTTGTTTCGATTTCTTGTGTTGCTGCTGCTGATGACGTTGTTTCGTCATATGTTCGATGTCGTCCGTCTGCTGTGTAACCGTATCTTTCATCAACTGTTCCAACTGCATTGTATTATCTAATCTTACGGTAGACGCGTCCGAAGTCCGTTTTACGTATATCTTCCCTTCTCTTTCCCATACGAACGCCAACTTCCCGTTTTTTCCCTCTCGTTTCGCTGCTAACAGTAGTCGTCTCGTATCATTTTGTAAGATCTTCGTTTATATATATCTCTCTAGCTGGTATCAATCCTACGTCACTACTATTTAACTTTTTCCTCTTCGAATTTATTATCAGTTGGGATTTTGTTCCTCCGACTGTTCAATTTCACGATTACGGCTGCTAACTTATTTCCCCGAACCGGCAGCCGATGAACCGCCTTTACATCGAACTCCACCAATTGCACATCGAGTTTCTGTGCTATCTTTGTTATCTTCTCTTTTATATTTTCGTTTCTTTCATAAGGCACACCGTGAATAATCACATTATCTCTTCTCGAATACTGATTTGTTTTTCTTATTTCACAACGTAACCGTTCGTTTTCCTTCTTTATCTCTTCTATTTCACTTCTGAATATTTCGTTTTCATTTTTCAGAAACGCTAATTCTGCATTAATATTATCGATTTTAACGTTCGTAATATTACATACCGTTTTAATTTCTTTTATTTTTTCGCATATTTGATTCAGTTTATCTATTATTATACTATCCATTTTAATATTTATATAAGCGCACTACTAAACTTAAGTGTTATCAACTTTTATAAACGCGATAAAGCACGACACAATTACTTATCTGCTCTACCCGAACTCATATATGTATAATATAAATATATATATATGTATAATATAAATATATATATATGTATAATATAAATATATATATATATATGTATAATATAAATATATATATGTATAATATATATATATATATATATATGTGTGTGTGTGTGTATAATATAAATATATATATATGTATAATATAAATATATATATGTATAATATAAATATATATATGTATAATATAAATATATATGTATAATATAAATATATATATGTATAATATAAATATATATATGTATAATATAAATATATATATGTATAATATAAATATATATATGTATAATATAAATATATATATATATGTATAATATAAATATATATATATGTATAATATAAATATATATATATGTATAATATAAATATATATATATGTATAATATAAATATATATATATGTATAATATAAATATATATATATGTATAATATAAATATATATATATGTATAATATAAATATATATATATATGTATAATATAAATATATATATATATGTATAATATAAATATATATATATATGTATAATATAAATATATATATATGTATAATATAAATATATATATATGTATAATATAAATATATATATATATGTATAATATAAATATATATATATGTATAATATAAATATATATATATGTATAATATAAATATATATATATGTATAATATAAATATATATATATGTATAATATAAATATATATATATGTATAATATAAATATATATATATGTATAATATAAATATATATATGTATAATATAAATATATATATATGTATAATATAAATATATATATGTATAATATAAATATATATATGTATAATATAAATATATATATGTATAATATAAATATATATATATGTATAATATAAATATATATATATATGTATAATATAAATATATATATATATGTATAATATAAATATATATATATATGTATAATATAAATATATATATGTATAATATAAATATATATATGTATAATATAAATATATATATGTATAATATAAATATATATATGTATAATATAAATATATATATATGTATAATATAAATATATATATATATGTATAATATAAATATATATATATGTATAATATAAATATAAATATATATATGTATAATATAAATATATATATGCATAATATACATATCTAAAAATATATTAACCGTTTCAATCGTGCTTAAATTTTATACGGGATGTATAAAATAAGGTTTCGTGGTTTCGTAGATGATTCTAGATTATTCTCGATGTGTTTATATATATAATTTATATATTTATTTAAGACATTTCTCGTTAGTCTGAAAATGTCCACTAAAATTTCGTGTGCCGTATATCGTTACTGACTGAAAAGGTTATGTCGGCATAAAAATCGGTGATGGTTTAAAAACAGATTATTAATATCGTCACAATTTCATATTTACATTTCGGAATTTTCATTAGCATTTCACATAATTGTAAATTATTTATTATCTGTTGAAATTCGTTCTCGATACTATACTCGTTAAATTTTGAAATTTATTCGTTTTGTACTACCGTCTACTTGTATTAAATTTTAATTTAATTTCATCTTTTTAAAACGCAAGTCGTCTGATAGAAAATTACAAACTCGCTGGATTGTTCTTCTATACGTTGTTTCTTGTAAGACTGTAACTTTATTATTATTATTATTATTATTATTATTCGAAGGAAAGTTTATTATGTACGAAATAATTTATTATATCGACGAATTGATAGATTTTGTTTTCTTAATTAATGATTTCAGAAACAAGATAAGTACCCGAATTTTGTGAAAGGCGATAATAGTTTCAATAATAATAAAGTGAGTATTTCAAAGTGATTTTTTTCGTGTGTGTGTTTTTTACGCGTAATATTGAAAATATCATCGTCGTTTTTAAATATATGATATTTTCTTCTTGCCTGTTCAATTTATAAAACTTTTTCTATTTAAAATTATTCGATTCGTTCGTACAATTTACTAGGTTATATATATATATATATATATATATATATATATATATATATATATATATATATATATATATATGTATGTATGTATGTATAATATGTACAAAGTAAAAAAAAAATAGATTTTTTCCCCGAATATTACGGTTAATTTCAAAACGTGTAACATATTTTAGTCAAAATTCAGTTTAAAGAAAAAAAAAACGACGATTCAAAACTACAATATATTATTTTGAACAGTGTGTAATGTGTAAATTAAAATCGCTAACCCCGTTTTTTATTAAAAAAAGCTTGCTATTAAATTATTATCAAGTGAATATACTACAAATAAAATACATACGATATATATAAAATGTAAAAATATTAATTTACATATCGTCATCATCGTATGCAGTGAATATATAATAAATAAAATATATACAATATGTATGAAATGTAAAAATATGAATTTACATATCGTCATCATCGTATTGTAGTGAATATATAATAAATAAAATATATACAATATGTATGAAATGTAAAAATATGAATTTACATATCATCCTATTGTTCGTTTCCGAACGTCGTGACTGTCTATTGTACGTTTAATTTTACGTACAAAGTGAGCTAGCCATTCAAGGTTTGTACGTTATAAAATAATCCCGTAGTGAATGTGGTAAACAACGCCTTCTACAATTAACGATATAAAATTTATATACATAGTGGAATGTAGTGATTTAAAACAAAACAAAAAAAATGAACAACTAAAAAGTAGTTTAAAAAGGCTAAATTTTGGCGTTGTTTATTCATCGTCGAATTATTTCATAAATTATTTTCTTTTTTAACATTTTACATCTAAATGTCTTAATAATAGCCGAAATTGTGGTCTTTTTATGTATAAAAATTTGTCGATTTTAACTACTTTTTTTTTGTATTTTACGATTTAATTATCTCTAGCTTATTACTAAACTTATCGGGAATATCTTTTTAAAAATATGCGTTTACGTATTGCTGAAAATAAGTAGATTAATCGATTAATAGCTTCCATGTATTATCGGCTTATTGGAAGAAACTAGACGAGAATAAATCGTTAATCTATAAAGCGATTATCAAACGGCTTCCAGTTGTGGGGTCGTGCAAAAACCACTCGCATCAAGATAATTCAAAGATACCAAAACAAAATACTTCGTATAATAACGAGTGCGCGCTCTGGTTCATAAGAGACTTGCATATAAACGTTCCTACTGTAATTGCAGGAATTAGACGATATTCGTCATGAAGACAGATTACACAGGCATCCAAATACGGAAGCAATTATTATATTAGACAACCTATATAACACAAGAAGACTGAAACGGAATAAGTCTTATGACGTTATTTAGTTATAATTTTATTCATTTCTTCTGAGGCTTCCGTCACTGGATGGATAACCTCTTCACGTTATATATCTAATACCTAAAATTACTAGATAGTCCAGGACTAGTTATAATTATATATATATATATATATATATATATATATATTTAAAAAAAAAAAAAAAAAAACGGTCAGAATTGGCCAAGTGCAGAGAGGTTAAATCGAACGCTCGGAAACCTGTTTAACGCGGATTGGATGAAGTAATGAGAGGGATCAGAATGTTGTTTGTCGAATAGAGTCATATATATTCAGTTTTATTCTGTCACTTCGGCTAGTGTTTTTTTCAGGCATCTTGTTCGTCGGTTATTAATGTGAAATTGTTGTCTTATAAAAGTGAGATTTACGATGACATCGCCGCGAAAGACCCATTACGGAATTTTTTAAGCGGTACATGTTAAAATGAAAATTCCTAATGTTATATATACACACAGTATTTCCTAATGTTATATATACACACAGTATTTCCTAATGTTATATATACACACAGCATGTGGGCAAATTCATTTTTATCTTTTTGACGGATGTTAATTTTTTCTTTAATAAAAAGCAATGTTCGGATTATACAACGTCCCCGGTGATTAACCCGGATAATAGGAAGTTCACTGTACGATCTTATTTATCTGTCGTTAATAAGAAATTATATATTATTCGGCCCCGATTAATCTACGCCTGTCCTATTTGGCTATATACTAAATCGTCCGGCAGGTATATAAAAATTATACACTCAGAATATGAAACATATTATACAGCTATTATCATCATTAGTCGCATCAGTCTTTTGACTGGTAGCGCTGCAGCCTCCTTTTCCATTCGCCTCTGTCTTCCGCCGTAATTTTCAAATCGCGATAGCTGCCCATTCCTACACTATCCATTATTTGTCTGATGTAGCACTTCCTTGGCCGGCCTCTTCTTCTTCTACCTTCTATCATGCCTTCCAATATTCGTAGAACCAATCCACCATGTCTTATCACATGACCTATCCATCTATTTCTTCTTGTGCAGAGGTGGTTATAAAATTCTTTTCTTCCTTTCACTTTTTCCATAACTTTCTTGTTTGATATTTTTTCGGTCCATTTGATCTTCATCATGCGTCTCCAGCACCACGTTTCAAATGCTTCCAGTTTTTTAATATCGACCTTCTTGAGTATCCACGTTTCGCTTCCGTAAAGTGCAATACTCCATACGTATGTTTTAAATAATCTTTTCCTCAGTTCTATTTCCATATTACTGCTGAGTATAATTTTCATTTTCAATAATTGTTGCTTCGCTATGTTTACTCTGTTTTTTATATCTTCTGTATCGTTTCCGTCTTGCGACACAATACTTCCCAGATATTTGTATTTGGATACCTGTTCCAGTTTATCGCCATGCAATTTAATATCGATAGTTCTATCCTGCCTAGCACTAGTTACCATTATTTTGGTTTTATCTTTATTTATTTTCTTTAGTTCATCGTTTAATATTTTCAATCCGTTTTCTAACCTTTTCCCGTTTTCAGCTACAATTGCAATGTCATCTGCGAATCGGAAGCAGCATATATTTTCTCCATTGACAGTAAGCCCTTTATCCTTTCCTCTCGTAGCGTTTTGTATGGCTTCTTCTATGTATAGATTAAATAGCAACGGTGAAAGCTGGCAGCCCTGCCGTACTCCTTTTCGGATTCTAGCCTTTAATTCTTCATCATTTATTTTCAATATCCCTTCTTGTTTGGTATACATCTCGTATATTATTTTTATATCTCTGCTATCTATTCCAATTTCCACCATCTTTTTAAACATTATGTTCCAGTTTACTCGGTCGAACGCCTTTTCCAGATCAACAAATGCTATATACGTATTTTTACCAACTTCTAATCTTTTTCTTATTACTGATTTTAATCCTAGTATTGCATCTTTAGTAGAATTGTTTCTCCTAAAGCCAAACTGGTCTTCTCCCAATGCAATATCAATTTTGTCGTATAATCTTTTATATATAATTTTCAGTAATATTTTACTCGCATCCGTTAATAACGATATGGTCCTGAACTTCTCACATGCGTTTGCATTATTAACTTTTGGTATAGGGATTATTATTGACTTTAAGCTATTATATTAGTAAATTATCGAGAAATTTATTACGATAGGCGTAGTAGAATACATCGAAATAGATTAATTTCATAGGTGATTACGATTAAGCCTCGCCATGCGTTATTGTACAAACAGGGTAGAATTAAATTTAGATTACTCATTTCATTCTGTGTCTGCGTTAATTATTTATTTTGCGTAGCTAATTACGGTATGTGTGCATATTTTCTTGCTTTTGTTTGTTTTTCCTGCAGCTTAACAATTTGTTTCATTAATTTTCTAGATTTAGTAGTTAGGGTATAAGGTACACTTTAACTTGACAAACTCTCCTTGTTATGTATGTCTCATTATGAAATACGGCTTCTTTTCTTTCGATGTGACGGACGATATTCGGAGATTGGTTTTTTCTTATTATTATCGTTTATTATACACCGTTCGCAGAGATGTAACTTTTCAGAGAATGTAAGCCATCGGAGAATCACGGTTGAACCTTCTTCGATTTCTTCGTCCTTGCAATGACTCCCGACGACGGCTGTTTTGCTTTCTGTTTCGACTTCTGCTTTCAAATACGCGCATTATTAGCTTTTTCCGGATTAGCAATTCGTTCCCGGCGGCGCCATCGCTATTTACTATTTAGACTTTCAGATAACGTTACTTACCGATATGTAATTGTAATAAACCTTAATGTGCTTAGCATTGCGTTTAATTGCTACGTAATAATTATCTAACGTAATTATTTCTATGCAAAATTTCATTATAGATGTACGTATTTTTATGGAAATGTGTTGTTTAAAAAAAAAAAAAAAAAACTTAATTAGTAATTAGGTATAATTATTTCAATGGGAAAGCGTCAATTTTAATTTTTTACCGATTCGACAATTGTAACATTTACCTATAGAGTGTAGACTAATTTTATCTTGAATGAATTATTTCAATTAAAATTTGTCAGCTCACGGCGAACTCTTAATCGCTACGAGTTGAAAATAAATATCGTATTTCTTTTTACTAACGTTGATTGAAAATTGTCCGGAATTCCAAACAGGCGTCGTTAAATCACGAGAGTAACGGAACTTATCAACCTCGTAAATCGTTTCAGCGTGTTAAAATCGAGGATGTAGAGATTGATGAAAAATTTGTACATCACAACGCCGAAATAAAGGTGAGATCATCGAGTACGATATATAATTACGGACGGACTTTTACTGCCTTAACCAATGCATGGAAATTGCGATGACGCGAACAAAATCGATGTGCCGATAAAAACTATTCGTCGAGAAAATTCTAATCGACATAGCGCGTACGACATTTGAAATCTCTTGTAAAACAAAACAAAAATTACATATATATATATATATATATATATATATATATATATATATATATATATATAAAATATATAGTTCCTCCGTAAGAAACGAGAGTACATTCTCGATTATACGGGGCGCCTTTTTCGTAATACGCGTTAATTGTTTATTATTTTAATTTCGTGCATTGGTTAGAGCAGTATGTTTATACTAATTATTACGTGTATTTATTTGCTTGTAATATAGGACGGCAACAACAGAAAATGGGATAATAACAGAGGTAGAGGTTACAGAGGAGGTGGTAATGGTGGTGGTCGACGATCTTATAGAGACGGACAACAAAGAGGTGGAAATAGACAAAGTTACGGAGGATTTAATAGGAGAGGTGGAAAATTCGGCAGCGGCGGAGACGACGGTGATAAATTCGAAAAGAATAATAGTTTCAACGACGTCGGAACCGCGAATGAAGAAACTAACGACGATAACGATAATAAAGGTTGGAAGTTTAATCGAGAGGTCGATGATGCGAATAACGACGACGAAATACGTTCTTTTGGCGATCGACCGCAAAGAGGACGCGATCGCGGATTCGGCAGGAATAATGGCGGCCGCGGAGGAAGAGGATTCGGTCGAGGCGTTGGTGGTTTCGGAAGAGGCGACAGAGGTGGTCGAGGACGATTTGGTGGTAATGATAGAGGGGGTAGAGATTTCGGACGAGGACGAGGTGATTTCAAAAGGTCGTTTAACTCATCGTCCGGAGGAGATGAACCCAAGAATAAGAAAGTTAAATTCGACGATTAAAGTAAGTACTTATAATGTATATACGTGTGTGTGTGTGTATATATATATATATATATATTTTCTTCTTCTTTATCCGCCGTCAACATTATCGAAGGTTGACGATTAACTAGATTTGACATAGCAGCGCGGAGTAATCAAATGGATGAACACCTAGACCAGCGTCTTAAGTTTCCCATCCGCGTGATCTCTTGCCAAGTAATTTTGCCATCCGTAATATTTTGTAATAACCGATACTTAGTTCCTCTCAGAATGTATGCTAAGTATCTCGGCTTCCTTTCCTTGATAATATTTAATAGCTCCCGGGCGTTTTTTTTCTTACTGTATTAAGAATTTCTTTATTAATGACTTTTTCTGTGTCGGAGAAATTTTTAATATTCTCTTCTATGTATAGGTACATCATCTCGTCGTTGTTTTTCAAGGCTAACATCTAGCGTCCAACTTTCGCAACCGTACAGCAGAATAAGAGACCATAGAAATTCTTCACCTTAGATCCTCGGGTTTAGTTCTTTTCTAGACAGCACGTTTTTAATTTTTGCGATCGTTAGTCATGCCTGTTTTATTACTTCCCTTTTCATTTTACACAGCTCTCGTCAAGGTTGGTGCCCCTTAAGTATTTAACAATATATATATATATATATATATATATATATATATATATATATATTTGTGTATGTGTGTATATGTATTGAGTTTTCAAAGTTTTGTAAGGCGTTTTCATTGTAAATCTTTTCGGTCGATCGATTTTTTACGCAAAAATACACATTTTGGGTTTATATATATAATTTTAGAAAATTTGCTATATAATATTATTGTTGTTTAGATGACTACGTAATTTTTAATGTATTATGGAAATATATTTTGTCGAAAGTTTACACGTATCGTAAATATGAAAAAATGAAAATACAAAAATTTCGGGCAATTGTAAAACATTAATTATTTTTATATCAATTTTTTTATTTTTTAATGATTTATTTTAAACGGAAACCTATTACATTTTGTTTGTATCTGCTTGTTATAACTTTATTTGGCTGCACATTTATTTGTACCGTTCAAAAAGAATATTAGACAATGTAAAAGTGACCTACGCAATTTTTTTAGATGTATCGAAAATGGCTTTATTTAATGATTTTTTTCGCGTTAAAACTTATCGGAAATCGTTATTTGTGTTTGTGTATATGTATATATACATATAAAGTACAGATCCGACTAAAATTGAGATTTTGAATTTAGGTAAAAATATACGAAAAAATACTTTAAATTGAAAATAATATGAATAGTGTCAAGTATTCGCGTTTTTTAATCCTTTCAATCACGATGTCCACTATAATATGGTACACACTAAAATTTTAACTCTAACAAAATTCTATACTTTCTGGTTGATGCAAAATGTCTCAATTTTCTTAAAATATTTATATAAACAGGGCGAAAATTATCTAAAACCATCTAAAAATCGATATTGTATAATAAAATTGATAATTTTGTGTGAAAATTTGATGTGATTCTATGTGTTAGTAGCGATGTTTTTAATTTAACGGACTATAACATATTTTTCATATGGCGAGCGCGATTGAAATTATTTTTATGTAATGAATTATTTTCATAAAATTAATAATTGAAATATAATAATATACTTTAGACGTTTCAAAATTATCAATAACAATACTATTTTTACAGCTTTGTTTTATGATTATTTTCTTATTATTTCGTGTTTGTTTTTTTTTCGTGTTTTTTTTTTAAAAAAAAAAAACACCCGTCGTGTGTGGAAGTTTAATTAGCAAAACCACCTCCTTTCGATTAAACCTAATCCACTATCTCAGCTGCTGCCATTTGCTTTCAGAACAAGAAATAAAAGTGTTATCCCTACCAGACTTCGAATATCCCACTCAAATTTTACCCATTCCTATCTTCTTCAAAAACCATTCACTCTATCCCTTTTGCCAAATGTCACAACTGCTTATACCTCACATACTAACATCCTGTCATGCTCTCACAACATTTAGAATCTAGCGCAGCCTTCCTCCTTCCTTACCTTAACTTTTATCAGAATCTGCCGACCGTATTCAAAATGTTTTACTTATGTTCCTATCATTGTACAGAGTTTGAAAATTTATCGAAGTGTCTTTAATATTTTTCTTCGTCCTATTTAACTCGCACGTCAAATAAATTAAATAATTAATTAATAATAGCCGAGCGCAAGCGTATGTTTTTGTTGTTGTTTTTTTTAAAAAAATTTTTATTTTACAAAAATCTCATTAAAAATTTAATAATATTCATTAATTTCATTTTTGTAATATATTTACGCACGTTCGTTCGAATGTAAATTAGTTTCTTAATTCGTCGATAATTTAAGTTTAAATTAATACGTTTTCCCCCTCTATAAATATAGGAAGGATGGCAAGATGGATGGGGCAAGAAGGCTGCGTTAATTTTGAAAAATACCCGGGGTAAATCGTTTAGAAGCGAAAAGACGAAGAAAAAAAAAGGTTCTTACAGAGGCGGTCCAATTTCTACTGCAGTCCGATCCATCAAATTCGACGATTAATTTTACTGTATAAACTTTTTAATAGTGAAATTTATTATTTATTATTCATATATTTTCTTAGCATATTTCTTATCTATTATTTTTATATACGTATATTAATGTACGGTTTGGTGTGATGAGTGGAATATATATTTACTTGCACAAAGAGTACAAAAGTCAGCTGTGATTTTTTACTGTTATTATTTGACGGGAACATTTATATTTCTTAGCCTTATTATTATTCTTTAATACATGGAAATACCATCGATCATTATATTAAATTTTTTTTAAGTTAATACCTTTTCAATTCGATTCTAATTCATTTTTTTACGCATACATTGCATATATATAAGTTAAAAAATTTCCACTTAAATTTTCTATTACAAAATTAATCTTTCCGCTTAAATTTTCAGTTACAAAATTAGTATTTCCGATTAAATTTTTAATTACAAAATTAATATTTCCGATTAAATTTTTAATTACAAAATTAATCTTTCCGCTTAAATTTTCAATTACAAAATGAATCTTTCAAATTAAATTTTCAATTACAAAATGAATCTTTCAAATTAAATTTTCAATTACAAAATTAATATTTCCGATTAAATTTTTAATACAAAATCAATAATTTCCGCTTAAATTTTCAATTATGAAATTAATCTTTCCGCTTAAATTTTCAATTACACAATTAATATTTCCGCTTAAATTTTTAATTACAAAATTAATATTTCCGATTAAATTTTCAATTACAAAATTAATATTTCCGATTAAATTTTTAATACAAAATTAATAATTTCCACCTAAATTTTCAATTACAAAATTAATATTACCAATTAAATTTTTATCGAATACACAAATTTGTTAAAACGCGTGCAATTTACTTTTTCGCGTGTATTTCTTTGTAACATTTATTTTATCTAGCTAATTTACATTTAATATATATGGCATGACCCAGAGAAGACGGACGATTTTGTTTTTTGAATAGCGTAGTTGGTAACGCACTACTACAACGCAAAACGCGTGCTCCGCGTTGATTTTATGTTCGAAAACTTTGTAAAAACTTAAGTATATATATATATATATATATATATATATATATATATATATATATATATATATATATATATATAGTTATAAATGGCGGTCATCTGAACGATATTGTGTAATCTCTCGTTTTGCTATTTTTAAATAAAATTTCATTTGAAAATTTTAGTCGAGTACTTTTTGAGTTATTCAAAAGACAGCCACAACCAATCCGTTTTCTCCCGGGTCACCATGTATTATGTGCCTTATTTTCCATTGTTATATAATGTAATCATTTTTATAAATGTTAATAATTTATGTTCATAGGTCGCGTACCGGGAAACAATTTTTAAAATTCGTACACGAATAAACTAGCTAATTTTGTTTACTGTTTTTTCGTACATTTGTCGGCGATGATATCGTTATCGTATTTCTCGTTGTCGAATCCCATTATTGTAGGTTTATTTTTACGTACAAAATGGGCTAAGGCACTAATTATATGCAGTGCAAATGCGCGTAAGATGTAATAGGGAGTAGTGTGTGCAGTTGCGTCTCCTCCGTTATAATTAAAAGTAAAGACGAAAACTTTAACGAAGGCGAACTGTGAGGGGTATCACTCTCTCGATCGTCGAACTGACAGTGAAGCGCTCTAACAATTGTAATATGTAAGATTTTATAAATGTTCAGTTACCTTTTTTTTTTTTTTTTTTTTTGTTTCCTAGTTAAATTATTAAATATTAATTAAAATTTATAAAAATATCGATATTTAATATTAATAAGAAATCGGTACTATGCTTAGAAAATAAATAAGCCGGGAATTATTAACTATATTTGAAATATACGAACGATTTAAGTTATACAGATTAAAAGATACAACGCAGCACTTGTAACGCGAGATATTACTCTAGCATTTGATAGTTTAAATTTGATTTTACAATAGCTACACGAGCGTATGATTTAAAAAAAAAAAAAAAAACACCCAATTGTGACAAGACAAGGATCTGTAAATATGAACGTATTGTAGAAAATTATATTTTCGAGAATTTATAAAATAAATTTACCAACCGGACGTTGAAAGTTATCACCGTTTATAGATGAACAACGCGAATAGCCGTTTAAAGTGAAATAAATATAGAAAGAAACGTACGTAATGCGTACAAAATAGTCGGACAATTTTCACGTGAATATAATTTAAATATGAATACGTCCAAATTAAATTACATATTATTTAAATAATAAAATAAATTGAAAAATAAACGTATTCTTAAAGTAGTGTATAATGTATATAATGATAACAATTCAAAACTGAAATTCTAATAATCATTTCCGTAAAAATAAATTCACGCGCGTATTTAATAAATTATAACAAATCTTACTTAAAAAATGAATTAATATTTTATAAATCAACGATGATATACATAAAGATCTGCGAATACCTACTGTAAAGGAAGAGATCGAGGCAGCCAACACACGATATATAGAACGATTACAAAATCACTGTAATCAGTTGGCACACTTTGAATATATATATATATATATATATATATATATATATATATATATATATATATATATATATATATATATATATATTATAATAATATCGAACATAATATATAGTAATTGATATTTATTATGGTGTGTTAAAAACTAAAACTATGGCTATTTATCAAACTGCGTGGAATCAGAATAATTAACTTACGAAAATACCTTCCTAAATTAAATGAAATTAATAAATAATTTACCTTATTTATTATAATATACAATTTGTCGCTGGTTTGTTACAGCTGAAATTAAAAATTGTGTGTTTATTTAACATTCAGGACGCGGTTTATAATGTATGTTACACAAGAGTGTAATTGTAAACAGACTGTATTACGTTATATAATAGAACGTGAGTGATACATAAAATTGTATATTTCGAAACGGACGTTTAATCAGAAAAACAGTCTATAACTTCATCCTTTACACGCTGTGTTGTCCCGAAATTATTTTTGCTATCTGAAGAAAATATTCTTATATTAAACGCACTCGACTTCTATTTTTATATTTTCGACTGTAATTATAGTCATATTCTACATTAGGCGAAAAAGGGGGTACAACAAATAGTTTTACGCGAATTACAATTAATTCTTTTTGATATATATATATACAGTTGTATCTGTTCGTATATATAACGTTACGTACCGTTTTCAAATATCGGAATGAGTGAATAAATATATACATTAAATAATGTTTAGATTAAAATATACATTTGTAATAAAGGAATGAAAATTTAACTAAATCATTGATCAAAAAAAGCAAAACCGAAATATATAAAAAAATTATCCGTATTAATTTTTTCATACTGGAAACTTATCAATTTTTTTTTTTTCAATTTTTCGTCATTCTTTGTGAATATAAGCAAAATAAAAATAAATTGATCGTAATTGTATAAATATGTAGAATAGTCGAGGTAATTACGAATTAATATTTCGTGTAATCAAATAAGGACGAAACTAAAAGTAAATCAAGTGATAGAAATTATCAGATACGAGAGATGCATTTGCGCTACAATATAATAATAAAATATGCATTGTTACGAACTTAAGAAAACTCGTTAAAATGCATCAACACCCGGAATTAAACTGACCGATTACAGTGTTACAATGGCCGCCAATAATAATGATGGAATGCAGAAATAAGTTATAAACAACTTTTACTCCTTTTTGTACGTTTGGAAAAGTTATTATAGAAGATGAACATCGCAAAATTAAAAAACAAAAAACGAGAACGAATTTTTTTATATAAAGAAAGAATCATGATAGTGACGAACAATGGAAGTGAAAGCGTCAGTTAAGATTCTATACATTTACTTGCATAAAGCGACTATCACAGTTTGTTTGTTTTTTTAGTGAAAATACATCCAGTGTCGATTTTTAAATAAGTTGTTCGAACTATTCAGGATGTAAGTACGTATGAAGATAGATCTGAAACAAATTCTTAAGAAAAGGCTCACTGAAAATCTTACTATTTCGTTTTTTAAGGGCACAACACCTATTCAAAATTACCGATCCGTTGAATTTTATTTTACATATATATTTATTATTCCTCGTTATGACTGAATACGTAATATGATGCCAAATAATCAATTTATATTTCTGACATTCGAATAATTGCATCAGATACATCTGAAATCAATTTTAAGATAAGGCTTACTAAAAATTATACTATTCTAGTCATATCGCCGACATCATCTTCGGCTTTTCACTCCGACACCGCGGTTTCAACTTATTTAGATGGTAAACCGGTTCCAGTTTCTAACCTCTGATCGCTACCTATAAGTCTGCATCTTGATCGTAAGATGGCACGAGTATATTAGAAGAAAACGCAAAATGTTGGACCTTCTGGTCTCCAACTTTCGACGGCTCCGTCAGCCTCATTCTGAGTTTAGTCTCGAAAGTAAGAGGCTCATCTATACTTCAATCTTCCGACCAGCATGGAGGTACGGTGCAGAGGAACCGCAGCCAAATCCAATCTCGAAATTCTTGAAAAATTTTTAAATAAGTTTATGCGTAGTATAATTTCAAGAGCACCTTGGAACACCCAACTTCTCATCGATCTCGAAATCGATCCAGTTCCTGTTATCATTCACCAGAAGGCAAACAGCTACATTCATCGGCTTCACCATCATCCGAACGTTGAAGCAGTTTTACTATTAGATGATTCTAATGACAACCGACGGCTGAAAAGAAAACATCAGCTGGATCTTATTAATATTTGATTTTATTATTATTTATAAAATAATTTAACTACCAGTGAAATCCTCCTATAATTAGTTATGGTAAATGTAATTAGTTTTACAGTCCCGATAAAATCTTTATTTATTAAAAAAAAAAAAAATAAAAAAATCTTCCGTTATTGTTATCGTCGCGGTTATTCAAAGATTAGATATTTATTTAAAAACGCCCGGCTTCTATGTTATTTGCGTCTATGATTATAATTTAGATAATTATAGATAATATTATAATGAATGCCAGGTTATATCTTCTACAAAATAAATCTATCATACGTATATCGAAAGTATTCGTAGATAATTTTATAGAAATTAAACCGAAAATTATGTCTTCTATATTGTAATATACTCTTCAGCAGTGGCAAATCCTCCATGTTTCCAGTGTTTCTGGCGGAAACGCTGGTAAAGTGAAGTATGAAGTAGTTTTACAATCGAAGCAAATCGAGGATAAAATTTTCCTATATCAGATAATGGCGCGATCTTTTGGCGAGAATATTTTTTTTTTTTCAGTTATCACGCATTACGGAAGATAGCGCTGTTACGTTTCATTGTGAAAGGTTGGTAACTAAGTTTTGTACCGTTTCAATTTCGGAAACGATACCTGTTGTATTTTTGTATATTTGTGAAAACTGCGAAACAACTAGTCACAACATTATTTCTGAATTACAAAAATCAGTTTATTAAATCACTAAAAGTTTATTTCCTTAAATTTCACAAAACTTTTCGGCAACTACGCCATTATCAAGCGATATTTTGTTATTACTGTTTTAACTTTATTTCCATAGACAATTTTTGTATATAATTTCTTTAATTTAATCGACGTATAATATTGACAATTTTTTGTTTTACTCCACTATAATAGGCAAATACGAAAATTGTTTTCAATTTAATATAATGTTTGCGTTAATTTTGTAAATGTATGTGTGTTGTGTGTGTGTGTGTGTGTGTATAAGGGAAAAGTCTATAACAACTTGTAATGAACCACGCTTCGCCACTGTACTTCAGTAATCTGAAATAGAAATGAAAATATTTCTATCGTATGTAGAATAAAAATTATATTTTCCGGTATAATTCTACAGTTTTTAAAAATTATAAAGTACTTTTTGTATTGCTGCTTCATCATTATCAAGTGCATCTGGTGTAGAAATTCTTTTATTTGTTCGTGTAAAAAAAAGCTTCCTAATGTTCCTCGTTCCGATTTGGAGACATACGGAGATGATATGTTCACTGGACCGGGGGTTTTTTTATTGTCACAAGACATAAATGTTGGTGGAGGTTCACTTTGTAATAAGTGTTCGTGAGTTAGTTTAATATAGTCGATGCAAATTCTGTTTAGTACAAACTCTTCTCGCCCGTTTGCGCGATATGAAGTTTCCCAGTGCTCTAGTACAACTTTGATTTGTCATTATTCAATTGGGTCACCCATACGTTTGGAGCGATATCCTTGATCGCTAACGTTAACTGGTTATGTTCTCTTTTACTGCATCGGTTTGCTAAGTAATATCTTTGTTATATTCCTCTTCATTTAACTACTCGAAGTCTGATATTCTTCCGCATAGTTAGTGATTCATATTTACCAGATACGTCGTAGTAGCGACCGGGCGTATTATGTTTAAAAAATAAAGTCCTGCCAACACTTCATTTTGCCTTCTATAATAATTCTCCTCGCTACAGTTTTCGCATTTTTAAATTTTAAGAGATTATAATAATTCGTTGAATAAATCTTATAAAGTAGTTTATGTTTATTTTTGATAGTCATCGTATAGTTCCACGCTCTTTTCTTCTTCTACTTCTTCTTCTTCTTCTTCTTTTTCATTGATTGCCGTGTACCAAGGCCACACGGGAGGAATTTATATTAACGGGTAGATTCTGGATAAATGAAGGAAGGTAAGGAGTATTCGGATGTAGGAGAATGCTGTAACATATTTCGGAGAGAGTATTCAGAAGGTTTGCGATTGTACGTTCGGAGGAATATAACGGACAGGTAATAAGCAAGTGAGGAATAGTTAAAGGAATATTCATTGATTCAGCGTTTATTTTTTCGTATATGTGTTTTAGCACAATGTGAGATTCGTTTTTCTTCGTTTATTGTATCAGATTCGATTAAATCCAATACTTGTTTAAGATTTAACAGACCCGACCAGTATAATATAAATAGGGGAGCAAGACGAGGATGCTTACACCGCATTCTTTTAATGTTTATCTGTATAGTTAATAGTTCGTAAAGCGTTCGAACGTACAAATTAGGGAATTGATATAGGAGGTGAAAGATTGAAAACGATAAAATTTACAGACGACCAAGGGAAATCTTCTAAAGTACTTTAATGGTAGAACGATTAAATAAGATTGGAAAGGTACTGGGCATGGAAATCGATACGAATAAAACGAAGACAATGATGATTAGCACGAAGAGCTTCGAGCATTTCGTATAGAAATTGATGAAGAAAAGATCAAACAAGTACAACGGTTTAAACATCTCGAACAGATAGTATCACAGGATCTATATATTTAGAATATCGAATTGGAGTAGCCAAGTGTGCGTTCCAAAGAAAAAACAAGAAATAATAAGACAAAAGTCCATGCCACTAAATTTAATAAAAACAGATAGTAAAAATGTACGTATGGACTACTCCATAGCTCTTTATGGCGCTGAAACGTGGATATTAAATAAAAAGAATAGAAATAAATTACACGCGTCCGAGATGTGGACTTGGAGGAAAACGGAACGGATAAGCTGAATGGAAAAGAAAACAAACGAACAGGTGCTCCAATAAATCGAAGAAGAAAGATCGCTGATGAGCGAAATAAGAAAGACTACTTCGACACGGCCGATTACTCCGATATCTATCAGAAGGAAAGATTGTAGAAATAAAAAAAAAGTCGTGGAAGACGAAGAAACACCTTCGTAACAACTCTACTAAGTGACGCGGGACTAAGAAATTATGTCGAACTAAAACGCGCGGCTGAAGACCGGAATCGTTGGTAGGCAATTATCCGTGGTAAGCGACCAGTCTTAGGATACAATGACGATGATGTTAATTATTATTATTATTATTATTAAACTAGCTGTTTAGCGTCATAATCATATTACTGGAATTACCTCGTTATTATGCGTACACGACGTCTACGTATGGATTTTAATCTTAAATTTTAGATAAATAAGTTCGTAGGTACATAAATATTCGTACGGACGAATGAAGTGTGTATACGTTTATGTGGCGCATATAGGCGTATGAATATTTTTTTGTATGATCGTATACATGTACCGAAAGAAGATTATGTATATATAATAACATCGATATCTTTTTATCTGCGGTTATTAATTTTTGTATGTGTGTGTGTGTATTTGAAATTAGTTAAGCCTACGGTGCGTAATGTTACTAATAAGCGACAAATTCTACGACACGTTATATAAGCTTTAAAACACAATGCTATGTTTTTAACCATTACGTTTGAAATCTGATCGTTTATTTTTGCAAATTTTAATTTATCAATTATTGTACGACAGCATTTGATTAAAGTAATTTTTTCTCTAAAAAAAAAATAAAAACTTCACGCATTGTAGACTTAAAATTTGTTTTATATTTTTTTATCGAATGAGGCGTGTTTTTTTTTTCACGGCGCACATTGCGACGATTTTTAAATTTATACGGAATATTACGAAACAATTAATTAAGAAACATTTTATAATTTTTATTTACAAATTTTTGTAAGGCGACTCGAACAACATATAAACCTCGAAGCAATATGCCTTCTTGATGATAACAGTCGAACAAGACGAAGATTGTTGAGAAAACACGTCTTAGATGGCATATTAGATTAGTAAGCAGCCATTCGGTCCACCTTGCGTAAGTTATTATATAAATAAATAATACCTAAATTAACTGTGGCCTCTCTAACCGTAGTGTAATTAAGAACATATATAAAAAAAAAAAAAAAAATTATAAATTTAATTTAATTCTTTCTCGATAACGGCATTATCAAATTTTTAACTCAACATTTTTAGACATTTTATACGGGATATTTATTATACAATACCACTTTTTAGACGACTTTCGTTTACATATATATACGTATTTTCAGAATTAAGACATCCCGTGTCAACCGGAAAATATACGAATTCATTACCTGTTAAAATGTCGCGTACCATATAGAGCGCATTGAGTCTGAAAGAATTATAGTATCGTGTTTTGTAAAATGCTGCAATTTTTAACTCATTCACAGGGCGCTGGAGCTATTTATTGCGCATAGTCGGTCTAGGTTTATATATATATATATATATATATATATATATATATATATATATATACATATATATATATATATATATATATATACATATATACATATATATATATATATATATATATATATATATATATATATGTATATATATATATATATATATATATATATATATGTATAAACCTTTTAACGAATTGTGATTAGAATTATTATTTTTATTTTTTGATCGTGTTCGTTATCGTTCGTAAATTTGTCTATGAAGAAACTGGAGAAAATCATATTAACCCTTTCAGTCACATACGAAATTTTGACAGAAAATTATAAATCTTATACAGACTGTTTATTATATAACGCTGCGTTTTAGATGACCCTAGGTGATTTTCAATGTTTTGACATAAATATAATTAGAATTGAAACATTTCATGATCAACCAGAAAATATAGAATTTTGTTAGTATTAAAAAATTTCGTATACCATATAGTGAATACGGCGACTGGAAGGGATAATTAATCAATTCTACATTAACGTCGATAAATGTCTTACAAATAAACGTTCCAATAATCTTCAATCCGTTCATATATATATATATATATATATATATATATATATATATATATATATATATATATGTGTGTGTGTGTGTGTATATATATATATATATGTGTGTGTGTGTATATATATATATATATATATATATATATATGTATATATATGTATATATATATATATGTATATATATGTATATATATATATGTATATATATGTATATATATATATATATATATATTCTTCTTCTTTAAATTTTCTGATATTTGGCGTAGGCTTCTCCCAAATTATTTCATCGTTGTTCTGAACCTCACGCATCCATGTATTATGACCTGCCTGTTCTATTAAGTCGTTTGTAAATTTCTCTGTAACGTCGTGTATCTGTAACGCGGTTGATATTAAATCTATATACTCTTTTTTTGCTTTCAAACTTTTCCGCAACTGCACTCAGCCAAAAGCCTTTTCCAGGTGTATATATATATATGTGTGTGTGTGTGTTTGCGTGTATTTTTACATACACGGAAACATTGAGACGATGTATACCGTACGTATTGGCGATCGCGCGCCATCTAACGTCAGTGAGAAGAAAAGATGAACCGATAAAATATACGGGTGAAAGGGATGTTTGGAGTAGCCGCGATAGTATATATTTAGGAACGTTTCGAAATAAGAGGACACACTCATTTTTAACGTGACATTTTTGGCTGGTTGAAATTTTCTGCGTTTCCCCTGAAGATACACATAATAGAAACAAAAAAAAAAAAAAAAAAAAGGTAAAAAATTCAACGCGATTACTTAGGATTGTCCCCGGAGCATATTTGCGGGTGTTGATTTTAATTTTTTGTATCGAGTTCTTTTTGTTTCGTTTTTCAGATGGATATCGGCAAAGTCGTCTTAGGAATGTTCGTAGGAGGAAGTAACGATATGGTTACCATAAGTAAAGTTCAGAATCACGTGTACAACGTGACCGATTATAACGTATCGTCGGTATACGATAAATTAATTGACGTCGGAATATTCGCCTTAGGTTTGGCCGGTTATACTATTGGACTAACTCTGCTGATGATGGGTTTTTTAAGTTGTCTCAGATGTTGCTTATTCAGAAATAGCAGCGACGAAACAGACGACGTTCCAGCCGATTCGGCTGATCGAAGAATTCAAGAGTGTTACGAATTACCAGCTATGAACGCAGATAGTTCTCAGTAAGTGATATACTACTATTTTTAGGTATTCGAGCTTATAAACTCTACTACTGCTGCTGCTGCTAATAATGACGACGATTATTAGTATTATTATTATTATTATTGTATATTTAATTTGATTATTTTTAATTATTAATTTTATTTACGCATTTTATTAATATAAGCGATCGTACGTAATGAAATTGCGTTAGTTTAACTGTAGTAAATGCGATTAACAGGATAAATAACTGGACGTTTTTTCTCACATTTAAGCGAATCATTAGGTAAACATTTCGGTTGTCGATTTGCGTTTGAAGTATTATAGATATTTCAGAGGGATTAATATTACACCTATCCGAGACGTATTAGCGTTTTTTAAATTAGGAAAAATTTATTCAATTTTATTCGTTTTTTATCACATTTTTACTAAATTACACGTAGGTACACACTCTATTTCATCTTATGCTTTCTAGCATAAATATTTTCTTCTTCTTTATACGCCTAGCCGATGTTGATGAACTTCATAATTTTATACGTAACTATTATTCAAGAAGAAATAAATGATTCGATTTAATTTTTATTTGATTAATATTATTATTGTTACTGTTGCATGATTATTATTCGATTACTACTACATAATCATCGCTATTATTATTCGAATAATATTACGTTATCATTATGGGCATCATCATCAATAGTATCATTATTATTAGTTAATTAATTACTGATTATTATTGATTATTTTATTTTTAGAGAATTTTTCGAAATTATTTCAAGGAAGAAAAAAATATTATTTCCGTTTTGTTTTTTCCAATATATATATATATATATATATATATATATATATATATATATATATATATATATATATATATATAAAATAACGTCTATTTTATTTGACAGGGTTTAAGAACTATCAGAACGTCCGCAAATAAGAAGACACAGCGAACAGATGATCTAAGCTACGCACGCTAACTTAATAGAGCAATATTATAAGGGTACTAGTTACGCAGTATTGTTTAATTTAATTTTGAAAGAAATGACACAAAACTGTTAATTTTAATAAAATTAAATCGTTTTCTATAACACGTATGCACACTAAGACGATGTATATTAAAATACATAATAAAATCACTCTTTACTGTTATTATTATTATTTAATTAATATTTTTCGCGACGAAATTTGTAATTTTTTAAAAAATTATTAACGTATGCATTAAACATCGTCGTTTGTGTCACACGTAAAAAAACAATTAGTATAATTATTTAATAATAAGAATGGTAAACAGATGTAGTTTTATATATATATACATTATATATATGTAATATGGGTAGGTATCATGCATCTCAAGATGAAACATATTTATAATTATAAAAATAACGGAATTAAAATTCGTCGATCGATTTATTCAATATCCATACTGACATTCGAAAATGTAAAAGAAATTATTGCACTCCATAGAATTGTAACAATAAGAATAAGAATATATATATATATATATAACATACATGTGAAAATGTATAAAATACCCTACTCAAACATGCATACAAACACACGCACAAATTCGACCAAGCACACGTGCACAGAATTATATTGTAGCGAAAGTATATATATATATATATATATATAGTTTAAATAGTGTATGTTATTAATATCTCGTAACATAATAAAATTGTATTGGAAAATTGTTGTTCATTTATTTATTTATTTATTTATTAGATTTTACAACAGTTTGGAATATAACGATTCTTAAAAAATAAACAAAAAGAATGTAGTAAAAAAAAAATTATATTGAAAAGAAAAAGATGATAAAACTTAATCCAAGTGGACATAAAAAAATAAAATAAAATTTAAAAATATATACAATTTATGAAAAATGTAAAAAAGAAAATGTAAAAAATGTTTAATTTAGATGTACTATATTACGAAAAATAGGCAAAGTGAAAAAATAGTTATTTATAAAATAATCTGATGTGTTAATTTTTTTTTTTTTTTAAATCGATATCAGATTATTTTATAAAAATGTTATTTCATGTCGTTATTTTTTATAGTATTTTACATTTAAATTAAGATCCTTTTTTTTTTTTACATCTTATTTTATTTTTTGTTTGTTTTATTATATTTTCTATATTAATTGTATATATGTTTATTTTATGTCTACTTTTTTTTTTTTTTTTTTATATATATATATATATATATAAAAATTTAATGATTCTACTTACTTTTTCGTTGTTTATTTTTCGATATGTCACTTTTCCCAAAACTAACTTGGTAGAGGTGCATTATCTGAAATATGATCGATAATAAAAATTATAACCTACTTTTTGTATTATAAATGGTTTTGTTGGTTTTTCACTCTCAATTTAACCAGTTAATACTAATAATATAGCGTGATATAATTAGTTCGCCACGTGTACATTGCTTACATTCGAAATACGTAGGTAAAAATTGAATTTATCAAGAACAATGTCTCAACAGATACACAAGTTACCTCGAGATCTGTTGCCGGAGCGAATTAAACGCAAATGTTAGAGAAAATTTTGAAAAATACACGATTATTTTCTACGTTATTAAAGTTATTATATACGATGAAAATAAAATCCCTATGAAAAATTACAATAGCTTTTCGTCAACCGTCACAAACCGTTATTAAAACGAGCGTATAAAAAGTAGTAAATTATAAAAAAGTATATACGAATTTATATAAATATAAAATGTAAAAAAATTACATAGATACGCAATTTACAAAGAAATTATCGAAATGATAAAACCGCGCATATTTAAATAATGCGACGGTGTAAACGACGTAATAAGCGATACATACAAATTTATACGTGTAACGCAATAACGCAATAACGCAATAACGCAATAACAATTTGAATAAAAATAAACCAAAGCATGCAACAATGCGAAATTTATATATAAACAATTATAAGAAGGTAAAAAAAAATTAATCATTTTAACTCATTTTTTGTTGTTTATTCTTTTTAAAAAAAAAATCATTTTTTCCGAACTTTTCAAATTATAAAGTTATTATTAGCGCACTTTTCTCTTATCTAGGTGAGAATATTCGAAATATAACCGGTTGTATATGTACAAACACGCTTGTTATCTTTCTCACGTTGAACCGATAACGAAACCGGATTTTCCAACGACCTATCAATATTTATGCGAAATCGAAATTCGACTGCTGCGAACTTAGAGCAAAATATCAAGCGTGGAATAGAAGAGAGCCGGGACGAACAAAAGAACAGCTGTATTTTAATCAAAATAAACATACAGGAACGCTACTAATACACCTTGAAAAAGCGTTCGATACTACATGGCATGATGGAATTATTTTTAAACTAATTAAGTTTGGTTTCCCATATTATTTAATCTTACTAATCAAAACATATCTATACAACAGACAATTTTATGCGCAATTAAAAAATATAAAATCGGGTAAAAAATATAGCAATGCAGGAGTTCCGCAAGGAAGTATCTTAGGTCCGTACCTTTTTATCTTATACATAAATGACCTCCCACTGACTAAGCATGTCAGTCTAAATCTATATGCTGACGACACTGCAATCGTCGCAACATCCTATCGTATCGATACCATTTGCCGACGACTCACCAATGCGGTAAATAAATTAATCGAATACTTTAATCAATGGAGAATCAACATAAACGAAAGCAAATCAGAGGCAATTATATTCACAAAACGTAGACCACTTATTAACCGACTATATCAGAAATAATATAATTCCTCGGAAAGATGAGGTGACTCATTTAGGACTTAACCTGGACAAAAAATTAACGTTTACTAAATAAATCAAAGTATTTATAAAACTCAACGCAAAATATGCAACTTATCTCCTATATTTAATAGAAAGTCTTCATTATTCGAATAAGTTCACGATATATAAGACCGTAATACTACCGAAATTATTATATGCTGCGCCTGTTTGGTGCTCGACTAACCGGAGCAACTTACAGAAACTCCAGACAATTCGGAATCATTGCTTTAGAATTATATTAAATAAGCCGCGATATACACGTATTAATGCACGATTACCTCCATTTTCCGTATATCAAAGACTAAAAAGCGGGCAGCCAATTTCTTTAATTGCTGTAATATGTCCGACATGCGTATAATAAATAATATCGGCAACTAAGATTATCAATCCTTAAAGCACAGATATAAAAATTACAAACATAGAAGAATTAAACACTCACTATTTTAAACATCCCTTCATAATTTCTTTATAGTCAACATTTCTCGCCGAACTGGCACAATCAACATTTTATATATAAATATATATATATATATATATATATATATATATATATATACACATATATATATATATTACTAGAGAATTTAAAGCCAAACATGGGGTATTGTAAACAACACCGGGTCGTTAATAACAGACATACGTGAAATAACGGAATTTTGGCGTGATTACTGTCAAAAATTGTATACAGATATAAATAGAAGTACAAATAGAAATTCAACGCAAATAAAGGACAATAAATTTGAACAAGAACCTATGCCTTTACGCGATGAAGTAAAACAAGCAATTGTCAAGCTAAAAAATGGAAAAGCTGAAGGCGAAGACAAAATTCCTGCCGAAATAATTAAAATATTATCCGGAGTCACTTTTGATTTCCTATATAAATTATGCTGTAAAATATGGAATACATGTGAATGGCCGCGTCAGTGGACCACGTCAATTTTAATACCGATACATAAAAAAGGGTCTACAAAAAGTTGCGATAACTATCGTACAATCGCCCTCATTCCACACGCTTCTAAGATATTATTACATGTAATAAATGAGCGTTTAAAGTCTTATCTTAATTGGCAAATTCCTGAAGAACAAGCCGGTTTTGTCGCAGGAAAAAGCACGCGGAATCAGATTTTGAAAATGAAACAAATTATAGAAAAAGCCAGAGAATACTACGTGCCTGTATATATAGCATTTATAGACTATAAAAAGGCTTTTGACAGCGTGATATGGGACAAGCTATGGATAATTTTGCCCGAAATGGGTGTTCCTAATCATCTTATAATGCTAGTGAAATCACTTTACGAAAACAATTATAATACAGTACGAGCAGATAATTATTTCTCTAAACCTTTCAAAATATCAAAAGGTGTTAGACAAGGATGTATCCTATCGCCACTTTTATATAACATATACTCTGAATATATAATGCGACGTACTCTTGCCGCAGAGGAAGGAGGTATTTCAATTGGTGGAGCAAAAATTAATAATTTGAGATATGCCGATGACACGGCAATTTTTGCATCATCTATGGAAGAATTAAGTACAACTTTAAATAAACTGACGACAGTAAGTCATGAATTCGGAATGCGTATAAACAAAAATAAAACAAAAATTATGATAGTGGATCATAATAATGAAAACATATCTAATACTTCGCAACAATTACACGGATATGAAATCGTCAACGAATTTGAATATCTAGGTGTCCGGATCAACAATAAAGGAGGCTCGAGCAAAGATATAAGGAGACGATCTGCGATGAGTCCAAATGCTATGAATAAGTTGCAACGTATCTGGCGGGATGGAAATATCAATTATTCTACAAAAATACAACTTGTTCGTTCCCTGGTGTTCTCCATCTTTACCTATGGTTCCGAAACATGGGTAATAAACTCCACGGATCAGCAATATATCGATGCATTTGAAATGAAATGCTGGCGCATAATGCTGGGTATAAAATGGCACGATAAACAAACGAACGTCTCGATCATTAAGCGTCTTAATATAGATAAACGATTGTCACAAGACATACGCGATAAAATGCACAAATTTTTCGGTCATATAATGCGTGCACGAGACTTAGACAGGACAGTCACACTAGGAAGAATGAACGGACATAGAAGAAAAGGTCGGCCAATGACCCGATGGACGAAACAAATATGCCGACGTGCTAAACTGTCAATACCAGATTTGGTACACTCGGCAGATGATCGACAACTGTGGAGGAATTTGATTGCTACATAATGGTCACGACGGTCAATTATGATCAATATACGACTGTAGAGAGATATATATACATATATATATATATATATATATATATATATATATAGCTGTTAAGATTATTTAAAAAGGTTTTTTTTTAACTTTTTCCTGTTAAAAAAAAAATGTAAGTACATATTATTTTGCATAAATTATATTTAAATACATATATATTAAGATTATAAGGAGATTATATATTTTCCGGTACAGATTTTTCTTATTGTTTTATATAATGTACGTAAATGAAGTAAAATATACGTTCTTCTTCTTCTAGGAGCAGGAATTGAAACTGTTTCAGCGAAAACTCTGCTGGCAATATCTTAAATGATTTATCACTTCGTGACAATTTTCATACGAACAACCTACATTTTTTTCCTAAACCGATACTTAAAATGTAAAAGAAATTTCACTCATTATTGTCTATGTCAACAAACAGCTGGTATAAATTATCAAAATGCATATTGGGTTAAATTTAAAAAATTACGTTGCGGACAATTTATTGCAAACTTCTATAAACGATGTTTATCTCGAACAACGTGTTAAAAATATGACAGAATTAATTTCGAAATCAGTTGATTATCGCATTCCTGAAAAAAACCTTTTCGCACGCTCCGACGGTTAAGTATCCGTCCTATTATATTCCTGCTTATTGAAATAAAAAATTACATTAGACTACGGACAAGAAATCGTTCTAAGGTAAAAGTTGCGCGTTTCTACCTTGTTAGGTATAAAAATGTTCTCAGTTCAACAATTTTCTCGCCAGACAGACTCGGTTATAATGATAAGATAGGAATATGTAATACCTTCACCTATTCAATTGGTCGCGTAAATACAAACCGGAAAGCCTAGATGACGTAATTGACGACGGATTAATAATTTTGCAGGATATTGGACATCATTTGTGACATAAGATTTATAGGGTTTTTTGGGTTTTTTTTTACTAATTATAGTTTTTGTGATCAACCGGAAACGCGAAAAAAAAACGACGGAATTTAATATAAGCTTCAACTAGCGTTTTTTTAATACACGTATGAATTAGGCTGCCGTTATATTATCCAGGTAGTGTCTTTTTCTTAATAACTTTTTACGCGACTTTTTTTTTATATATATATATATATATATATATACAGTCCTGGGACTATTAATTGTTACAATCTTAATTTTACAATTAATTTAGTAACTAAGTTAATACACACGGTTATACATACATACTAAATACAATTATTGCGGCGCACACTAGTCCAATGACTAGGTCCCTAACCATACTTTCATTATATTTCTACACATTAAAATAAGAATTATAAGACTAGGTCAGCTGAATGCCGGCGCTTAATCGATTGTCCAATTTCGTATTGAGCAGCTGTACAGGAGCTTCCTTATTAGTGTACTGTCGTAGTTCTCATGCTTAGTTACTATATGCTTTATGACATCACTTATGGATGGCATCTGAAGATCGCGATGTATATCGTCATTGCGTGAATTACGCATTAACTATCGTACGCAAAATGATATTCGCGAGTCTTTTGTCCGAGTACATTCCAAGATACTTTACAAAAGATGCCTGAGAGACCATCAGGTTTCCTAAATATACTTTGTAATTTGTATCAACGTTTCGGTTGGTAAATGTAATATGGACCGACTTCAGTTCGTTAAACTTTGATCCTCCAATTCGTTGCCCAATCGCTAATTCGATTAAGTGCACGTTGGAGTTTTGTTATGGCATCAATATGATTGTTAGCGACTGCAAGAACATCATCGGCAAACGTCGCGGTTGTAATATCGTCATCTGTTGGTAGATCTTTTGTATACAGTATGTATAAGATCGGTGCCAACACGCTGCCCCTGCGGGATACCTGCTTGTATAGTGTAGTATGATGATACAGCATTTTCATGTCTGAATCGACGACCACTAATATACGATTGCAGTAGTCGACAGAAGTTTCCCGGCAGTAGTCGACTGAGCTTGTATTTCAGGCCCTTGTGTCACACTTTGTCAAATGCCTGGCCAATATCTAGGAATATCTAGGAATATTGCCGTGCAATATCTTTTTCTCTCCGAGGCACTGTTGATTGTTGAAACTACCCGGTGCGTTTGTTCAATTATGATGTTTCCTGATTCCGAACTGATGTGTGTCGGAAAAACTTCGCCGACAATCTTTTAAGGAGTAGTTTTTCTAGTAGCTTCGATAATGATGACAATAATGAAATAGGAGACGATACGATGTAACATCTTCTTCTGGTTTTCCTGTTTTTTTTTTTAATCATTATTATCTCAGCCGTTTTAAAACACGACGGAATATATACGCAAACACGCATTAAGCAGATATGATAGCATGACAATGCCGTTCTTGGACAACTTCTTAAGTAAACTCGGTGGAATCTTGTCAATTCCCGGTGATTTTTTAGGATTAATTTTTTCATCGATGTACTCGGCGATTTCATACGGTGTGACTGTAGCTATATGCTGGTTTACTGCATAAGTGACAGTGGTGTCAATATGTGACTGCAAATCGTGAGGCACGCGCGAGAGATGTCATGCAAACAGCTCAACTTTTTTCCCATCGCGACGAACCCATTATCACCCAGAAGTGGGAAAACACGAGCAACTGGACGACGCTTTATTCGACATGTCCACAGAGAGTAGTCGGTGTCTGCATATGGATTGAGTTGCTCTCCACATAGGTTGCGAGTGTCCGTTGCTGTATTACCTTAATTAACTCGGTTAATTGTCGCCTAATTCGGTTAAATATTGTTTTATCTCGCGGATCACGCGTATTGTGTCATTGACGTCGAGCTTTACGTTTTTCTGCTACCTTGAGTCGTACTTCAAGGGGGTATGACATTTCCATACAATAGCTCGTGTTATTACTTTTGGGTGTTGCTGCTGTAGCAGCTTCGCAAATTATTTTAATAAAATTTGCAGCTTGCTACTTCTAAAAAAGTATGTGTTAATAGTTTTTCTAGTAATTCTATATAGAGTTCACACAATAGCTATGCGAGGATTTCGAAATCGGCATTTATATTAGTTAGAGGCTGAGACGTGGAAAGAAATCGCAGCTCTACCGACTGTCAGAAGATCAAGAAGGAATGCCTAAGCGATAATTACAGATGTCGGGGATTATTTTGTACCATCCTCCGAACGAGTCTATATACGCCTACTAAATAGTTTTTTTTTTACTGTGTCTACTTTTAAACGAATCAATTAAACACTAACAATAGTAATGACGATGATGATAATAAAACTTCAAGACGCCTCGCTTACCTTCGGTTATGTTAATTTCGTATACCGTAGAAAATAATAATAATAATAATAAAAAAAGAACAAAGTATTACTTAAAGAATGTAACGTAAATAATAAATTAGCAAACGTATTTATTTCGAAAATTCATAATACGACTTCGTTCATTCTTCTAAGTATAACACACTCGTGTATATTTCAGATACAGCCACACACACGTACTATGTACCTCCTGGGATCCGGAGCTCTAACCGGAACGGGACACGTCCACAGGTGATGGATAGTGGAATGACCAGTAAATATATAGCAGTCGCGAACCAAGAACGGCTACTGGTGGAAAGTCTCTAGCAGACGATTCCAATAGTGACAGGACAAGGAGACAAGACGATGCAGATGGGCAGCTTCAGTACCTGCCTACTAAAAGTCTGCAAAAATCCTGTCTCTCCCTCGGTGGGTTTTTATTTCGCATTACTAGTATTTAACGTGCACTGTTTTACAAAATACGTTCGATTTGATTCGTTTTTCCTAATTATTATTATTATTGCAAATCGTCCACTCGAAAATACGCTATATCGTTTTTTCATTTAATTTTTCTATTTTTTTATTATATGCTTTTATCTAAGTGGAACGTGTATTATAAATATAAGTATATATAATTTTAATCCGTGTTCAAAGCTTCCAGGATTATTTCTACTTTACTAACAGAAATACGTATATATATATATATATATATATATATATATATATATATATCCTGTAATTTTATAAAAAAAAAGTATTACCTTTGGTATGTTCGTGAATTACATACAAATAAAGGCACACTTTTACGAGAAAAGAAATATTGATAGAAAAGCGTATGTGTCTGCGAAGTTGAATAACAATAATAATAATAATAATAATATATTTTCTCCTTAGACGAACTTAAAAGCTCTGTTAACGTCTGGAGCGTCTGATAAGATTTTCTACATTTAGTGTTATTTCAAAGAAACGCTAGATATATTCCATGTTTCTTTTTTAATCAACTCTGCGAATACGGGCAGTTTCATATAGAGCATCTTTTCTTAAAGAATTATCAATAAGTCGTTTTCATCTTTCTTTCGAACGCAGGTTACCATTTTCACCGTCCAACTTTCGAAATTATTTGCGGCGCACATACACACACACACACACGCGTGCGCGCGCGTACATGTAATGTATTATTAGTTTTTTTTTTATATCGATATATAAGAAATACGAAAATATGGTCCGATAAGGAAAATAAAGAGCATTATAGGGTACTAAATACCCGGATTAGAGGGAAATTCTTAGCGACTAGTTTCAGCAAAAGAAATTTATATATATATATATATATATATATATATATATATATATATATATATATATCGCACGAGAGATCATTCTTTGTAAGTATTCAACGCGTTTATTAAACTTTCTTAATAGTACACCTGCCCTTCTTTTCTCTTCTTGTTTTTCTTTTTCTTCTATTTCTTTTGCTTTTTCTTTTTCTTTTCTCTTCTTGTTTTTCTTTTCTCTTCTTGTTTTTCTTTTCTCTTCTTGTTTTTCTTTTTCTTCTTCTTCTATTTCTTGTTCTTTGTACCGCTGCAGCACGAAATAATTCTCTTATCGATTTATCTATGCGAATTTCCTAGTCCAGCTATCGATGGTCGTCCTCTTTTACCCATTATTTTACCTCGCCTTATTAATTGAGGTGAAATTATATTAGGCTGGGTTCCTCAATATGTGATCAAAATATTCTTGTTACTTTTTTTCGTTCGAGACTTATTAAATCCGCATTTCGAAACTTTTTATTTTTTTCAACTTTTTTATTAGCGTCCACGATTCTGTATCATCTTTTTTAAAAAAGTACAATGAAAACTTAGCATCTAGTCATTCGTATTCGGAGGTTTAGATTTAGATTGCCAGTTTATAACTACCCAACAGTGAGGCTATGTAATAAATTATTTCGTAACGTGTAGGAAGAGTATCCGATGATATACATCCTCTCAAAAAGGTTACAGTATTAAATTTCTCATTATAATTTGCCCCAGCCTTGATAACAGTGTTTTTTTTGTGTGTTTTTTTTTTGTGTGTTTTTTTTGTGTGTTTTTTTTGTGTGTTTTTTTTTTGTTTTATTTTTGTGTACCAATCTATACGAAGATTATAAACACAACCGCGAGAGAAAAAAAGAGAAAAAATATCAGATAAACACATCCCAATGGATAATGTTATTTTGTTTTAGCGATTTATATTTATTCTTCCTCCATTTTACGATGACGTGAGTGCTTCCCGACATTGACCTTTTTTTAAGACGTCTGTTATTTGGAAGATATGTTGTCGACATTCGTGATATTAGCGGATTTGAATTTTCACCGAGTGCCATTTTCCTGTATCGCCGTCTGTGATTTGTTGCAACGGTTGGTATTCCGCGAGGTCATGATGAATGATATCGTTACGAACATAAAATGGTGCATTTGTCATTAAAACCTTCGACTGAAACGATTGTATCTTATTTAGGTTGGTTTCGGACGTCGAACCGTACACCTGGATATTTCCAGATAGGAGCAATTACTGTGCTGTATAAGAGGAGTTTGTTTGCACAGGACGAAGTTGCGATTTGCGCCCTATTAACGGATAGAACTGGCGCAATAGAAGCGTCAGCTTTTTCCGCGTATTTATGACGTGCGGTGGTCCCTACGTTAATCTTCGATCGAATGTTAACCCTAAATATTTACCTTCCGGCGCTGTTGGTATCATCCGACCGCAATATGGCGGGCAATTCTGTCGTCTAGTTGTGAAAGTGACATGCGATAACTTAAGGTTATTTATTTCGACTTTTCACTTTCGGGAACGTTGTTCGGTTAATAGTAAGTGTCTCCGTACATATCTTGACTAAAATAGCAACATCATCCGCGAAAATAGTCTGAATAGTGAACATTGTGATCGGTATATAGCCTAGGACGCTTCCTTGAGGGACTGATGTCATAATCATTCGCGGAGTAGATAAAACTTTCCCTATTTCGACTTGAAATTATCTACTGTTGAGGTAGGATTTTAAAAGAAAGTATATTTCAAGCGGAAAAATCTCATTGATCTTGTAGAGCAGCGATGCCAGACGCGATCGAATGCCCTGGCTACATTCAGAAACACCGCTGAACAGTATAATTTGCGCTGCAAAACCGACTCGATTGCGTCGACAACTCTATGACACTAGCGAACAGCCGAGTGCTTAGTTCAAAATCCCCTCCCCCCCCCGAATTGATGATCCGGAAGTAAAACAATCTCGTTCGTAATACCGCAAATAATTGGGTGAAGAAATTTCTGAAATAGTTTCCCAAACGTGTCCGATAAACTTATTGATCGGTATTGATGATACGTCAGAATTTTCCATATTTGTGAATTGGTATAATTATTGAATGTTTCCATCTTCTCGGAAAATAATATAGTCGCATCGTCGAATTATAAATGTAAAGGTGTAGGAGAAGACTTTTTTGAGCTAGACGTTTTAGGATGTTATTTGTAATACCATCTTCTCCCCGGGGGTTTTATTATTATTTTGTAGGTTTATAATACAATAACGTAGCTTGTTTTTGGTGTAATATAGCGTTTATTATTTGGACAATACCGAATAACTCTGGTATTTCGTTGCATAACTTTCTCCGTATGTAAGAGATTATCCAAACTATGAGGTTTAAATCGGTTCTCAAAATAATCTGCAAAAATAACAGCTTTCTCATTATTAGTCTTCGCCCATGTTCCATCGGGTTTCCTCAGATGATAAGAAGGAGCCGACTTTTTTTCTTAACGTCCTCGCTGCTTTCCAGACAGAGGGGGTCTGCGCTAGTTAAGGTCGAATAATGATAATGCGCATTGTTATATTTATCAATAGTCTCTTTTAACTGCTTGCAAAGTTCTTTGGTATGCGTAATAATTAGACGGACATCTTCTGTGTTGCCATTTTTTCCTAGCTTTTCTTCTCACGCTGATCAGTTTACGGATTTGCAGGGGTAATATAGCGCAATTATTACTATTCAAAGTTAAAGTTATATTGTGTACATTTTTTACAACTATCTTGAATGATATCTGTTAAGTAATCAACTGCCGCATCAATATCGTCGGGTGCTTTTAAGTTTTAAATCGATTCTTCCCGCGACAACATTGCCAAATTCGATCCAGTTTGTCGATTTGTTGGTAAGCCCCTCGTTTTCGCATAGAGGTATTTTATATAGTATCACTGGTATGTGGTGTCAGATGATAAGTCAGGAATATGGAGCGTAGCATAATTTATGAATATTACATAATACTTTAGGTTGACCTATTAATGTGCTTAGACCAATATGTTGGTGAAAAAGGAGAAACTATGTCTAAACGTAGTTTCTGATTTAAATTAGTTGAACTCCATTGTTTGCAATCTTGATCCAAAACGCTTAGCGTTATAATCGCCTCCCGCAAATAAAGATTTTGCCTTGACGACGAACTAAAATTTAGGAATTCGTCATTCGGGATACAGTAATTTGGGTGGACTGGAATTACCGTTATTTCTTCATTGTTCAAAGTGTTTATACAGACTGCAACTGCTTAGTACGCTTCGGTATGGCGAGTAAAACGTAAGTATTGCTTAATATTAGCCTTAACCAGGGCAGGCAGCATTATGTGTAAAAGTTCGAGTGCTGTTTTGTAATCGCATCAGATGTCTTTGTACGAGTCTCCGGATAATTTCGTTCACTGAATCGGTTTTCAAATCCCGATGTTTGACTCCGTCGGACACGTACCCGTGACATTCGGTGAATCAGGCGCGCCTCGCTAACTCTTCAGAATGCAGTATATTTAAAAAAAAATAAATGAATCTGTGAGGGCTAGAAGGCAGACGCAGCCAAGTCGTTCTTCTTCTATTTCCCATACACCTAATGTAATGGACAGGGAAGTTCGATTGCTGTCACTCGTAGTAAGGGTAGTAATGGTGTAACAGTAATAATAATAATAATAATGAATATAATAAGAATAACAATAATGCTAACAATACTTAAACGCTGTTAATATAGCATCACTCGCACGGCAGCAACTTTCGAAAATAATATCGATGCTCGGTCCGATGTATCTGATGTATCGTTTTTATTAAGTTTATTTAAGGAACTGAATATCACGAAATTCATCGACGTTATAAGAAAAATAATTACTCGATTAAAATTATGTAGAAATAGCGATACGCTCGCAAAAGTTAGCAACATATTAGAGAAATATTCGCAGCTCATTATATTTAATTTAATGTCTCATGGGTACTAATAATAAGTTGAAATTAATTGCTTGAAATTGTAATTCCATAATTAACAAACATAAGTGAGCTATTTTACCATTTAGCAGTCGAAAATAAGGGTTGACATAATTGCGCTCTCAGAAACTAAGCTCGATAATGATATCCAGCTAAAATTTCATGGTTTTAACTGTCATCGCAACGATCTAAAAAGCGGCGGGGGTTGCTTTAATAATAAATAAAAAGATTAAGTACGATATTTTAAATGTTCCTTCTTTACATACAAGCTGTAGGCGTTTATCTAGGATAATCCTACAAATACTTCTAATAGAACTCTCGGTAATGATTATTCCATTATATCTCTTTTCCCCGTATACAAACCGCCAAGGCACAATCCAAAATTGCATGACGACATTTCTTCGCTGGCTAAAACTAATCGTCGAGTGATTATAATTGGCGATTTGAAAACCAAACTTTGGAATTGTTTCGTTAATAACGCTGCTGATATACTTCTTAATACTGCAGAACAAAATGAGCTTCAGATACCGGCTCTGTTAGAACCCACACATATTTCTCATCATAGGGTTATAGACTGAGTGTTTTAGATTTCGTACTGGTTAAAAATATAAACATCGCTACTCCCGTTTCCGTAAATTGTTTTTCGTCCGATTACAACCCTATAGATAAAATCATCTAAAAGTAATTCCCGACTACACTAATGCTAATTGGGCAAAATTTAAAAATTACATAATAACAACTAGTTCACTCTATTAAAAAAAAAAAAAAAACTCTACTGATATACTCAGCGACCTTACACGATCAGAGAGTCGAAACAAATTTCTATACCACTTATAACGTCGAGCTGTCGATCTCTGCCAGCATTCGTTATTGTTATCATCGGGGCTTCGAAAAAAATTCGTAGGATGTATACGAGACGTCATTCTTCTAACGCTGATTGCCGTTTTCTAAAAAAAAAAATCGACTAAATTTCTTTATCGAGCTAGTGCAAAATTTATTGATTTAAATGATAAAGTTGCTAAAACCTTAACTCTCTACTAATGATAACAGTCTTCGGAGGGTTTGTAAACGATACAGTCAACGTACTGAAGCACTCCCACCGCTTTTTTACGACAATCTTCTTAACAGGTATGTGTAATACGGATAAAGCGGAATTTTCGGCAGGATATTATTTCAGCGCTCATAGTCGTAATGCCAATTTATCGACCAATTATCGGAATAATAAAATAAGGACTAGTCATTAAAAAATATATAACACCTTCTAAATATCTATCTCAACTCACTTCTCCAAAGTAGGTACTCCAACATATTGAATCCTTCAAAAAAAAACAATCACTCTGTCGGAGATGATAACATTCCGTCGATTATCATAAAAAAAAATCTACCGTTCAAGGTTAATATTATCAATAGTATGTTTAAACTGGAGTATTTTTCCTTCTAACTGGAAACTAGCAAAAATCATAACTCTTCCGAAACCTAGAACAGATTGTTCATCACCAGAATATAAGTTTGTTGAGTAATCTCAGTAACAGAAAAAATCACACTAAAAAGATTACGTACTTTCTCGGACGAAAACAATTTATTAACAAAAGTACGATTTGTTTTTCGTCCTGGCCATTCTACGTCAAATCGCTAGAATAGCAGAACATATTACAACTTTAACTGTGTAATAAACATACGGGGACGGTTTTATTGATACTATACATGATGGCACAATGGTATCATATATAAAATGATCGAATGTAAATTTTCGAAATATCTAATTCTGCTTATTTTAAGCTATTTAAGTAATAGATCATTCTATGTGTTTATAAATGATCTATTATCCACCCGTAGAACACGCACTGCAGGAGTAGCTGGAGGTAGTGTTCTCGGTCCATTTCTATTCACCTTCTACTTATACGATATCCCTATATAAAACAAATAACACAGAGCTAACCCCTTGTATGTAGATGATACAACATCATTTTCTAGTTCTTACATTTCAAGGACAGTAAAGAATAAATTACAGCTATGAGTAGATAGGTTAAGTCGTTATTTTGCTAAGTGACGGATTTAACCGTGCCAAAACTCAGACAATACTGTTTACTCGTAGGAGGCCGCTTCTACCTACTACCTTAACGATTAACGAATGGTCAGACGAAATCAAATACATTTAGGCGTTAGATGACTTTTAACAAGCATATTTAGGATTACGCGTCGATTAAAGCACATCGAGTAATTTGTACCATTCATAATTTGTTTAAGCGTAAATCTTTCCTAAATGTCGATAATAAATTGATGATATATAAATCGCTCGTTAGACCAATATTAACGTATTCCTGTCCAGCGTGGAGTTTCATTATCAACTCTAGCTCTACAAGAGGCTTCTTCAGAATAGATGCATTAGATGTATATACTCCCACATATATAGTATAATTTAAGGAAAATGCGCGTGCAATTGAAACTACCTTTGTTTGCGAGATCATGTATTAAAAATGTCTACTACCTTTTTTTAAACAACGTGTTACGCATGATAATGGCCTAATGACGGCGATTGTAAATTACGATTCCAAGCAAGAACAAATTTACTACAGCTTGTTAAATAATTATCGCTAACATCCATTTTTAAATATTAAGTACGTTTTGATTTTTTTTTTAAATTTATCGCTATTTTTGACAGTCTGTTTTGTATATTTTTTTTAGGACAGTTTTTTTTAGTTTGTTTATTTTTCCTGCATTTTGTATGTATATGTGTTAAAAAAAATTTAGTTTCTTCTTATATGTTTATGGTTACTGCGGTGAGCTTATTTTAAACGGTACGCAGTGTGTCATAATTATCGTTTTCTTTTTGTAATGATTAATAATGTGAAAATAAACGTTTTTTATTTTTTGTTATTTATATATATATATATATATATATATATATATATATAAATATATATATATATATATAATATATATAAATATATGTATATATATCATATATTTATATATATATATAAATATGTATATATAGAATAAGAAGAAGATGAAGAAATATATTTACAAAACATATAAACAAAATCATGAATACATGAATAATTGAATAATGAAGAATGTTAACTACCTATATATATATTGTAACAACCATGTTGTTACATGTTAAGGATTAAATAAATAAATAAATAAGATGAATTTGAGAATTAAAAAATAAGTAAAACTAAACATTATATAAAAGTGAGTATATGTGTGTGTGTATATATATATATATATTGTGTATACATTGTTAGTAAAGGGTCAATAATAAGTTAAGATGACTCACAAGGTTTATTAACCTTGTAGTTGCTTTCTCGTCGTACTAATTATACAATAAGTATACGTGAATGTGTGTATAAATATGTATGTGTAAGTACATGCCTAATTTTCCCACGAAAAAAATTAGGAGAAATTTAACACATTTGAATTGGTTATTGAAAATCATCTGATCTATGTATTAATAATAAACACACACACACAAATATTATAATATATTAAATGACAAGATAATTACTACACGTGAGATGCTCAACGTGGAGCCGGAAAAATCACGTTTATGACTGGATATTAAAAATTATGTTAAACCAATCAAAAGATACACTCACACATAATGTAAATGTACAAAGAATTTTCTAGAAGTTCCATATATATATATACAATAATAATAAACGAATCTTTTTAAAAAAATCTATAAAGTTCTAATTAGGCGTGTATATATGTATATGCGGGTGTCTATATGCATATTTTTTAGCGTAAAAGGAGATGTTCAGTCTAATTTTTATTCAGTTTATTCAGTTTAATTAATTCAGTTTCAGTTTTAATTTAATTCAGTTTAATTTAGTTAGTTTAAATTTATTCTAAGTCAGTTTGAGTTAGTTTCAGTTTTAGTTTTAAAAAGTATCTGAAAATTGCGCGCATTCGAAAATCCGTAATCTGTCGTTCGAAAATCCGTAATCTATTAATTGTTTTTTAATTTTAAATTCGAATAAAAATAGAAAATGCGTTTTGTTTTGTCCAGGAGTTATAAAATGGCACTTCCGGTTATAAAACGAAAATGTTCACATAAACAAAAATTGAATAAAAATGACTAAAAATATTTTAGCCACTTTTACAATTCGTTTTTTGTTTATGTGAACATTTTTGTGTTTTCTTCGTTTTGTTTGAGATGTCCTTGTGTTGACATTCTCTCGTTGAGGCTATACTGTTTTTTGCTCTGTTCGTTTATTAATTATGCTCTCTCGGATAGCTCATTATGTTCTTACTCTGAGTTTAGTTCTGCAAAAACTGTAGTGCATCATGCGGTTCTATTTTTTTTTCCTTACGAAAATTTTCTTTTCTTTTTTTAGTTCTGGTGAATTTTTTGTATGAATAAAATGTCGCGTAAATGTTTATCATTAAAGGAAAAAAAATTCTATTTTAGACAAAATCAAAATTCAACCTCCCAATATTATGCCTATTCGGGAGTTAGCAAAAATCACGGGTGTCTCCAAAAACACCATCTCCCGTTTAAAAACAGATGAACAGAACATACGTAAAAAATGGAGTAGTATTGAAAAGGGCAGTCAGGTGGTGGAAAGGAAACGAAAAAGAGAAAGTAAAAACCCAGAGATTGATGAAGCTCTTAATTTATGGTTTAGCACAGTAACACAACGAGGTGTTCATGTCAGTGGGCCAATGTTGAAATTAAAATCTGAAGAATTTGCGAAAAAAATGAGTTATGAAGCTTTGCAGCTACGGATGGTCGGCTTGCTCGGTGGAAACGGAGACACGATATCAAATTCAAAAAAAAAAACTCATGGAGAAAAGGCAAGCGCTGATTTGACAGGAGCTGAACAATGGAGTTCAAGCAAAATTTCCAAATTCCTTCAAAGTTTACAGCCTGAATGACATTTATAATGCGGATGAAACTGGTTTATTTTATCGAGCCACTCCAGATGGGTCATTAGTATACAAACACGAACAACTTATTAGTTCGAAGAAAGCTATGGATCGTATCACTGTGCTATGTTGTTTCAATGTAACTGGAAGTGACAAAAAAAAACCTTTTAGTTATTGGTAAAACTAAAAAGCCGCGTTGCTTTAAAAATCTCAATGTAAGTAATCTGCCAGTAACATATTACGCAAACAAAAATGCACGGATGACTGCTACTATTTTTTCAAAATGGTTAGAAGACTGGGATATAGAATTACAGAGAGAGATTCTAGAAAAATTTTACTCCTTATTGACAATGCAACTTCGCACCACACTATCGTTAAACTGAAGAATATTCAAATTGAATTCTTACCTCCAAACACTACTTCACTAATTCAGCCACTTGATATGGGTGTCATAAAAAATTTAAAAATGCAATATGGGAAGATGTTGATACAGCATATCTTAGAAGCTATTGAAGACGACCTGGTAACAGTTTCTACAATGGCAAAAGATATCAGTTCCACAATAACAATACTGCAGGCTATACAATTTGTTGCTGATAGCTGGAGACTTTTATGACAATTCAGAACTACTTTGCTCACTGCGATTTCAAGGAGCCCGATTATGAAATTGTTGAAATGGAAAGTAATGAAACACCGAATGAATTACTACGTGTGACCAACTATCAACAATTTTCTTCTGATATTGACGTCAGTCTGCCATGCTGTCACTATTGAAGACTTGGATAACGAAATTATGGAAAATATCACAATGAAGAATCAAATACAAGAATCAGAAAGTGATGTTGACACGGACGACGTTTCCTTACCTCCTGTGTCTACTGCAGAGGCGAAAAAATGTATTGAAAAGCTCCGGCGGTATTTCATGCAACAGAATAATGAAGGTGCTCCTACGGCATCATTAGATGTGCAGATTTTGTTCAAACGCAGCAGATGAAGAATTTACACCAAACAACTATAGCGCATTTTTACAGTAAATGAATAATTTTTGGTCAGGTTCTTTTACCTTATGTATGCCTCCTGTATTTTTCTCTTAATTTCCATATAAATAAATATTACGCATTAATAAGGTTATAAGTATGTTAATTGTTTACTAAATTGTATATATTCTAACACCCACTCGTTTCAATAAGACATTTTTAAAAATTCGCTTTTAAGCGACAGCCGGTTATAAGGGACACATGACTTCCGCCCGATGTGTCCCTTATAAGCGGCTTCGACTGTATATATATATATATATATATATATATATATATATATATATATATATATGTATATATACGTGTGTTGTGTGTTTATGCATGCATTGCATATAAAGAGAACAGAAAAAAGCTTTTTCCCGTTGAGCTGAGTAATCGTAAGATCATTTCAAAATTTTCACTATTTTTTTTATATTTTTTGAAATATTCCATTAAGCTTAAGATGCTTTACCGAGCATTAGTACTTTTTCTTTTAACATATATACATATATATATATATATGTGTGTATAAAACTGTCCTATGTATTACTATAGCCCTTTCGAAATGTTATATTTTCCTGAAATTTATATAGATTCCGGTTTTATTTAAGATTATTTTATCGAATATTCTTGTTGCATTTTTCAGTTTGCTTCTTCGAGATATTCCATAACGTGGATACACACACACACACATATATATATATATAAGTGTCATAGTATGATTTATATATACACACTGTTTAATGTCTCTTCGTTAGTATTGTAGATAGGGATTGCATTTTCAGCTAGAATACAACTGAGAACAGACTACAACTCTTTCGGAAGACTATTTTCATCCTATTACGTTTACGTCTCTGGGGAGTTAAAAGACGAACAGACTTAACTAGAATATTATAGCATGTTGCCATTCGCACATCTCCCGTTGGTTTATTTTGCGGTATCATATATGGATATGATATCGAAAAATCGGATTTCATTTTACAAAGTCTGCGTCGAGCTTGAGACTACTTTTTAGTTAACTCTTAAAATATCGAAAAAAAAAAAAAAATATTATATATATATTTTTTTTTTATTTTTTTTTTGTATAACGTCTTTGAATATGCAGACGCCATCATTTCTTTTCTTTCATATCTTACTTAATACATGTAACACACGTGTATTAATATTTTCATAAATGCATATATATATATATATATATATATATATATATATATGATTTAGCTGATATCAGTTCACTGCTGGACATGGGCTTTCGTTTATTTTATTCGCGCGTTCCGATCTTACAATACGTACATTTTACACATATACATACGTGTGTGTGTGTGTATGTGTGTACGTTACCACATAGTGTAAATAATAATTTTAATTGAAATAAACGTAAAGGATCGATTTCGATTGATTTAACTTAATATATAAACTTATTACTTATATATTCATACGAAATCAGTTGCCAAATTACCTATTCGTTAAACCGTACGTTTCTAATAAACATTTTAAGTAAAATTTAAAAAAAAATTAAAAAAAGTTACTTCCTTCCATATAAATTATAAATCTGCTAGAGAAACAGCTATTGTCCTTGTTTTAAATTCTAGTGTTGCCGTAAAAACTTTTTGGAAATCCTATACCAATTTTCCATCTTTCTTCCGAATTAACTTACTTTTTTTTTTTTTTTTTTCAAGATATCAATAATAAAAGAAATAAAGTAGTATATTACTGGCATCGTGAAATTGCTACATCAAAAAAATACGGAAATTCCACTTAGGACCGTGTCAAGTGTAAGCACGTAATTCGGATAATGTAATTTTTTCCGTTATAACGTCTGAAATATTCTGAATTATTGCATACGATTGCTCTATGAATTACAATTTCTTCTTATCATCTTTCCAGGTAGTAACCGGTTTTCAGAAATATGGCTAATAATAAACTGGTAGGCGAGTATGTTATTAGCGCAAAAACGTGCAAAAATTTCACCGATAGTTACGTCTGGTTACCTACTGCATCCGATTAAAAACAATAAATAAATAAAATGCTCAAGAACCTGCTTAAAATAGCCATAGTATACTTGACAAATATAATTAATGCTATTATAATCACTGGTCATTACCCTAAAATATGGAAAACTTCAACTGTTATTCCCATTCCAAAAGTGGGGAAAGATAGTTCATTACACAAAAATATAAGGTCTATTAGTTTAATCAGTAACATTAGTAAAATAGCTGATACTTCAAAGATTAAAACAATTCTCAGATGAACATAGTATTATAAACGAAACCCAGTTTGGATTCAGACCCCAGCTCTCAACCGTCATGCAGCTAGCGCGCCTTACTGATCACATTCTTCATCAGTTTAACCTGAACAAACATACTGGACTATTGTTATTAGATGTAGAAAAGACATTTGACACTACGTGGCACAATGGCATAATATACAAAACGATTCATTATGGCTTTCCCAAGCAACTTATAATGATCATGAAATCGTATCTAACTGATAGGCAGTTTATTGTTAAGGTAAATTATACCTACTCTAGTACTAAAACACTAACAGCTGGACTTCCACAGGGTAATGTATCTCCGGACCCTTCCTATATATTTTATATATTAATGATTTTCCTCGGCTGAGGGATGTTGATACATCTCTTTACGCCGATGACACTGCTCTATTTACAGCTTCCTATCGAATCGATACAATAACAAACAGACTCATCAAAAGTTATTACAAAATATACAAATATTACACAAAGTGGAGAATTAAAATTAACACCGAAAAAACGGAAACTATACTATTTACGAGACGCAGGCCGCAAATAGCTCACCACATTGAAATAAGCAACAGGCAACTACCGTGGAAACCTCGTGTAACATATCTTGGTCTTACAATGGACAAGCGACTGTCGTTCCATGAACACATTAAACACATCACGGACAAAGCGCACTCCCGATTATATAAAATTTTCCCCATTTTTCACAAACGCTCTAAAGTTAGTATTAAAAACAAACTAATAATATATAAAGCATACATACTGCCGATATTATTATACTCTTGCCCAATTTGGTCCGGTGTTAGTAATTCCACTTTAAATAAATTACAAATTGTTCAAAATAAATGTCTATTGTACTTAATGCCCCTTACTATACTAAGATAACTGACATGCACGCAGCTCTTCATCAGCGTACTATTCCTGAGCTAGTACAGGAACAGGCAGATAGGTTCTACAGCAAATGCCTGACTAGCCATTATCCTATCGTACAGCGAATTGGAAACTATACTCGCGACTCGCTGACCAGAAAATATAAAAAATATAAACGCAAAAGAATTAAACATTCGCTTCTCTAGCACCAGATTGTCGAACTACTTTAATAAGTCTCTATCCTCATGTAATCTATTGTATCAGTATTTCTCTCTTCTATCCTCTTATTTATTTGTTTAACCTTAATATAATTTGTATAATTTTACCCATATTTTTATTGTACTCGTAAGATTATAATTAATTAATTTCTCTATTTTCGGCTACGCAGGGTTTTTAGTTGTATGTTTTTCCCTGTATAATTATTGTATAATTATAAAATAAATTTTAAGATTTCTTTGTACACTATTTCCTAAGACGCGTAGTAAGAAACGCTGCTCGGTATGCGCATTTTTTTATTTACTTATTATTTGCTGATGTATAAAAACATAAATATACTTTATTGAATTGAATTGAATTGAATTTAATATATATGGCATTAAATTATAACCAACAATATGCAACTAACTAAAATAATATAAATGCTTAATAATAATATAATTAATTATAAAAATCGATGTTTCAATCCGACGATGTTTATATGTAGTGTAACGTAAGCGGAGCAACTTCATATCGTAATTACCGATAGCTATGATTAATTTGTTCGGATGTTTTTCGCAGTTATCATAAAATGTTTTCGACGCATATTTCAACAATGAAATAATGTCGGGGAGTCCTAGTTGGGAATATAAATAACGTGATTCTGGTGTAGCGTTCAATGAGATTCTGTAATAATGATTTTGCAGTATGTACGCGTTTGAAATTGAAGCCTACGTGTGCACACACACACACATATATATATATACATATATACATATGCACACATGAGCATTTAGATGTATGTAAACAGTAATATCGTCATCGTCATTAAGTGCTGTCTCCGTATCGGAGGCAGGCGATTGTACAGTGTAAGTAACCTATAAGGTAATCATCATACGGTGTTAGCGTAGATAGACATACACACATACACACACACCGGTGAAAATTGATTGTAAGATCGTACTGCGGAATCCGAACTCCGGCTAGGAGCTGTCGTGTAAATAAATGCCAAAATAAATTGTTAAGTGGTTAATGGACAATATTTTACTAGAACGCGCAGCGACACCACGCATTTCTATTAGCAACGACGCGGAGATTGTGAATATTTTATCGAAAACATCCAAGCGAATGACGTCTTTTTCCCGTCTTTTCTCGTACGATAACCACGTAAACCCCGTCGTAAGGAAAAAATATTTTTCAACCGTAACGAAATATAAAAGAAACATTATAAAATCCAAAAATGAACATTGTTCACGTAACGGGAATTTCGAGCAGACGTTTTATAGCGTGTAATTCGGCAGAATTATAAACCCCTGAGTTAGAAGAGGGAATAATAAATGGCTCGAGCGAATAATGGAGCGGACATACAGAAAAAGACGGCGACGTACTGGCAGGTCCTGCACCGTGAGAAGAGATATGATACATGCAGAATGACCGCCGAACGGTGTGCAAGATACTGAGACAAGTTTACAACCGGTAGTAAATCGATATAAGTAATAAAGAGTAAGATATGGAATATTCAATCAACGTTTTATATATATATACATATATATATATATATATATATATATATATATATATATATATATATATATATAATGTATATATGTATATATACGAAAAGAGCAATAAATAATTTCTTTTAAAAATTGTTTTTCGGAATATATGCCGCAGCTAGCATTTCGCGAAAATTTTTATATAACGTTTATCGGATGTTAATTGAAAGTTACTGTTATTGATGTGAATATTAGTAACGATTAATAATATTCAAATAATCGTAGATTCTTGGAAATATTATTTTATTTCATCGCATTATCGTAATAATTGTCGTCCTGATAGCCTAGTGGCTAGAACATGGACCTCCATATGGAAGGTACCGAGTTCGAATACGATCGGCGATGCAAAAATTATCATCACAAAATAAAAATATAAATAATCCTAAATATTATTATCCCCTGGAAGACAATGACAAACCATCATGCATAACACCGTATAATAATAAAAAAACAACACACGGGACTGCGACATTAAAGCGATTACAATCAGTTCTCCATGATGTGTGCGTGTGTATATATATATATATATATATATATATCTACGCTAATGCCATATTACGTTTGCCTTATACGCTACTTACACCGTAAAATAGAATATATATATATATATATATATATATATATATATATATATATATGGGTAAATAGTCGCCTACATCCGATATGGAGTCGTAGGAATTAATTAACATCCTCGGAAGACATAATAGCGGTTATTAAAATTGTCGGTAAAGATAATTTCGCTCGCGTTGGAGTAATATCTTCTGCGCACGCATTGTCGACGCGTTAGCGTCAACATAAAAATGACTACCTTTCCAAAAGCAATATACTCTGGATTCTGCGCAACATTCCCGAAAGCGCTCTTCATGGGTGACGTCAGAAATTGTTCGGTTGAGCGACGAAAAAAATTCTGCTTATAAGTTAAATCTGCGTTTGCTATTAACACAGAAGGATTATTTAAGCATAGGAGGTATGCAATAGAGTACGGAGGGAAGATACCGAACGGTAGTAATATCTTGATAAAGGCTTCTCTGTGTGCACTATATAGATTGCATGAAAAGATGACATGATTAATGTCTGCTGTCGAACCGCAGTCCAACGGGGACTGGCAAGTACTTATATTATTGTTCATTGTTCAGATCTGCCAAATTATTATTCTATCTTATTGGATAAGTGCCGTAATAATTCGAGGAATTACTGGAAAGTCGCTAATAAAATTATAGGTAAAAAAAATCCTGAGCCGGATTGTTGGGTTTAAAGTGCTTATTGTGGGTAGCGAAAAGTTAGTAACGAATGAGTTTTTAATAATCGTTTCAATATTAGTGTTTGTAATTTGCTGAACAAATTTAAGCATCAGACTTTCAACGCTCCCTACTGACATTAAATCAAATTCTTTCGCATTTTTAGGTTTTACAGCAGAAGCCGCTATTATGTCGTCATCCAATAGTTATTCATTTAGACTGGACAAATTATCCTCGACATTAAATTAAGGAAAACGTGAAGTTTTGTATTGAACCATTAACTTTTTTATATAACGCATCTATTACATCGGGAAAGTTTCCGGACGTTTTAAAGGTTAGCGTGATTACACCAGTATTTAAATCAGTGAATAAGGCGAACTGCCTAATTATTGCCCAAATCCTTCCACATTGTCGAAAATCTTCGAAAGTAAAAAACAATTTAGATTTTTACAGGGCAAGGTACGGATGATGCTATTTTTCAGCATGTCTCGCATATTGCAGACTGTCTAGAGGAGGGTAGATCGGCTGTGACGGTATACTTTGATTTTCAAAAAATACGATCGATCGTAAAATTTTGCTTGATAAATTGCACGATTTGGGATACGTGGTTTTCTGCATGAATGATTCAAATCTTAATAAATAGGACCTTAGTAACTAAACTAAACGGTGTCTATAGTGACCCTATAATATCTCATTATGGGATACCGCATGGTAGTGTTTTAGGCCATTATCTCTTCCTAATCTATATTAACGATTTATGTAAAAATCAACGGACGTGTTTTCAGCCGACGATACTGTGCTGGTGGTAAATTCCGGTTATATAAAAGTGATGCGGTCTTTAGTTTAAGTAACACTAGTTTTTTAAACATAACTAAAATTATTAGTATCCAATTTACAGTTTTCAAGCGCAATATGAAATTTCTGATAATTTCCCGGTTCCTGCGGATGGTACCTATTTAGAAAGAATGCACGAGCATAAATACTTAAGAATATTGATGGATAAATAAGCTTAGAAGATGAAACTATTTATTTTATTATCTAAAATCAATACCTGACACAAAAGCATCTCCGTCATTTATACGTTGCAATTTATTAACCAGCTCTAGCGTATGTAGTTATTCATCGGGAAGGAGCGGCTCGAATGTATATTTCCTCATTGCAGACTCTACAGAATATTTTATCTAGGAATTTATTTAAATATAGTTCGATTTTCACTGTGGAGCAGTTGTTGGACTTTGTATTTAAAAATGAAAACACATTTCAAATATCGCTTAAAGACGGTATAATTCGGAGTGCGTTTTCGGAATATGCTGATTTAACTAATTACAATAAATACCGTACGAAAATGCGGGAAATTTTAATGGGTGCCATGTTATTCAATAAATTACCTTGCATCTCTTAAAGTTGATTTGAAATAAACGACGCCGGCTAAAATTATTAATAAAATACGTTACAACTACAGGCAAGCTCTAATTGTTTCATTAAGTTTTTGAATTATTAGTGCTTATTTAAAAGTGGAGGCTTTGTTTTACTTTGTTTATTGAAAACGCGCGTATATATATATATGTGTGTGTGTGTGTGCACATTGAGTTGATAGTTTTTTGTGTGTTAACAAATTTTCCGTTTTCGAATAATATTTCAAGAATTAGTAAAACTTCAGATGTCCCATGCATCCGGTTTATTTTGAAAGTCTTTATGCATGTATATTTTACGCTGAATTATGAGTATTTTAAGCAGGAGAAGGTCGTTATTCTGTTTATTGCCCAATCTTGTTTTTAATGTTATGCGTTTAATAATGCCAGTTTTATGTTTATATAGTATCCTATTTATCTACTGTGTACCGAATTTATGGTGTAATGAAATTTTTATAATTAGTATTAAGATCATTATCTGTGTGTATATGTATCTAAAATGTTTATGTGTATTTATAGGCATGTGTATACATATATGTATGTATATATGCATGTATAAGTATATGTACGTGTTTTATATCTATGTGTGTATATGTGTATAATGTATGTGTATATATGTATATACGTATACGCATGTATAGATATGTAGCATTTAAGTACCTTGTATTTTTCCATTCTATCCATTATGAAGTAAATTTGAATTATTATTATTATGGAGTTCATCTTCAGTTGGAGCAGTTTTTATCCTTTACTTTGAAGGAATTTGAGCTGGCTTCCTATGCAGATGATCTCGCAGATACAGTCCCTTTATGCACGTGACTCTCTTGTTTATATGAATAAAAACATTTTATGGTCTCTCAACAAGTGCCAGAGGAAGTTTATCGGAACTGCCCCACTTCTGCTGCTAATGTTATCTCCAGCATTATGTCTTTTGATCTTTTCGTCATTGGTGCCTCTTTAGTCTCTGAGTTTTTGTTAGAGATGTCAACTGTGTCGAAAAGTCGACCATCAGCTGGTTAAAATAATGGTTTTACCTTTAAAATTGAATTAAATTTTTTTTTTTGGTTAGAAAATTTACAGGTACTCTCCGAGAATTTAAGAAAGGCATGTAAGTTTGTATTGTTCAAGTTGGAATTTATCCAATCGGTCTTGGATGTAGCACGCTGTGAAGCAAAGTCTAGGCATTCGAACAAGAAGCGTTGTAGATCATCTATTCCGTTTCTAGAACAACGGGTGCAGATAGGAGTACTCGCAATATAGAACCTATATAAATAGGCCGGAAATTTTGACTCGACGTGAATTGTAGAAGTTAATATTTAGGTTCTTCATGTTCATTCTCTCGACAATACTTGGGGAAAACTGATGTGTTTTTCTCCCTGTGGTATCAGAATCTCACATCCTCTGTCACTCTAATGGTAATAATAATAATAATAATAATAAGTGAGAAATGTGTTTTTTAAATATCTTATAATTGGAATGTTATTGCTGAGTGTATTATGTAAGTTATTATTTATAAACTTACTAGTTGAGAACAAATTCAGATCCCCGAGTGAGTAGTGCTCTGCCTATGAAGTATAGATTCATTAAGAGTAGACCACTAATGACACATCCGCTTGATGAAGATACAATTCGATAAAAAGATGAGATACGCCGGAGAATTTTCATCTGATGTTTATTTGTTGCAGTCTAATAACCGTATAATAGGTTAGTTTAATCCTTTATATATTAATGATGTGATATAGGAAAAAGATGGTACAACTGCGCATGTTGGAACGTAGGAGCTGTTACGCTGCAAATCCTACGCTACCTCTTCAACTACAGTGCGCGATCTGGTGGCATGGTTAATCCAAGACAAACGGACGTACTATAGCTGGTACATTACTGTCAAGGATGAGTATGCAGTGGAAAGTAGAGGTAGGGTAATTAAGAAATTTATTCAAGGTGATACTCTAGCCTTTGGAAGAAAATCATGATCGCAAGGAAGCGGTTTACTATTGAGAAATAGCGGTATTTTGACAACGACCAAACCTCGCTAAAGATCGAGACAACCGTAGAATTTTAACAGACATTTAATAGCCAGTTCATCAAACTGCTCATCCGCATTCTCTTATCTCGTTACCTTGTCACTACTGGAATCACGTACTAGAGACTTTCCGCCAGTGGCGACTTTCTCGACTGCTTAATTATTCGCAGCTAATCAGTATATTATCTACTGGCCATTCCGCGCCCCGTACGGATTAAAGTACCAGCCTCTAAGGAACAAAGTACCCCCTTTCTGGCGGATATATATATTTATATACGTGCGCAAATTAATATAATAAAATAGGAATATAATGATTTTTGATTAGATGTATGCGAATCACTTTCTATAGTGAAGCATGCTTACACACAAATCCACGCAATATATATATACATATAGTATATGAACTCATTTAAGGAGTTCATGCGTTTCTCGTTTTATATGAAAAAGGTTTCTATCATTTTTCCTCGTTGTGTTTAATCTCGTAAATTGCAGCGAACTTGTTCAATCGCAAACAATACGGAAATAAAACAAAATTTCAATTTTCCTTCTAAAGCATAAAAATAACTTTGTCGATACATACATACATACATATATATATGTGTGTGTGTGTGTATATATGTATATAGTTATATACGTGCGTTTGTATGTGATAATAATCGACGGTACCGTTAATATATCTGGACGTTCTATTTATATTGCACATATGTGTGTGTGTGTGTGTGTGTGTGTGTGTGATAATAATCGAGGTACCGTTACTATATTTCGACGTTCTATTTGTATTGCTGATATATATATATATATAATCATCATCATCAAGGCTATCGTATTATCAAATTCGTATCGAAAGGTTCCATTTCTTCAAGAACTATATTTTCAGTTTAATAATTGGACATCATCCCTCGGTAAGTTGTGGTTACTTTTAAATTGCCAATTACTTTACTATTTCACATCTACTTCCATTGATGCTGTGTAAAGATAATATTTTTTCTATTTTTTGTTTCTGGGGAGGTTCATAGTTCGACTATCCAATTAGTTTCGAGTTTTCCTTTTCTCATCAATTTTTCTACCCGTCGGTTTTCAACTTATCTACCTCGTTATATATTTCCGCTTTTAGTTAATCACTGTAATATAGTAATATATATATATATATATATACATGTAAAATCAAAATTTTTCATTTTTTATCCCGTAGTAACTTCTGTATATGATATTTGTTTTGTCTAAGATACAAAATACGTATCGTTCTTCATGCTCAACCAATTCGCGTCGAAATTAATTAATCAATTAATTAAATAATTTAAATAATTCTCGTTTTGTTATAAACAAAAAAATAGAATAAAAACGAAGTAGGAAAACGTTTATTTGTTTATACAATTTTCAAGACAGTAAACAAGCAAGTCAATAAAATTATACGTAATCCGTAATTACAACATCCTTACCTAGTGTCAAATCGTCTAAATTATTTAATAATCTTCATCATCGTCATCGTCGTCAATATAGTCATCGTGACTTAGCCCCATTGTTTTTCGGTACGAAATAGACTAGCATCGTGCGCATATTACGTTATACGGATTAGAGGAGTGCCATTGCCTTCTGGATGATAATTAAGAATTGTGTGATGAGGAAATTTTTAATAATGCCATTTGTAAATAAAAATAACCGTGTGTACTCAGATCCTGGACTCATATAATGGGCTAGGAAATACAACGAAAAAACCCCGTTTCATAACAACTCCCGTTTGTCTAGCATTATTAAATGTACTACAAAGAACATTAGAAAATAAGGATACTATAAATAATGAAACGGAAATAGAATAACACGAGAAACAAAACAAAAATATACATATATATATATATATATATATATATATATATATATATATATATATATAAGGGGTACTTTGTACCTTCTGAGGACCGGAGCTCTAACCGGTATGGGGCGCGTCCACAGGTGGCGGATAGTGGAACGGCTGCAGATATGTAGGTTAGCTGCGAATAAGATATTAATCAAATAAGCAGTCGCGGACCAAGAGCGGCTACTGGCGGAAAGTCTCTGGCAGACGATTCCAGTAGTGACAGGGCAAGGAGACACGAGGATGCAGATGGATAGCTTGAGGACCTGTCCACAAAAGTCTGCAAAAATCCTATGACTGTCTCTCCCTCGGCGGGTTTAGGTCGCCGTAAAAACCTAAATCGTTACCTCCTCAGTAACAACCCGCTGCCTTGCGGTTTGGGTCTTTACTCAAGGGCTAAGGGAGAGAACCCTGACAGAAAACAAAGCCACTGCCTTGTGGTTAGAGTTTTTACCCAAAGGCTAAGAGAGTAAACTCTAACAGAAAATCCGCTGGAAGGCAACAGAAAACCACGAGCGTACCTTTTCTATGAACAACTATGGAACTCAAATTATACAATGATAGTATGCCATGCGGTCCGACTAGCAATCGGCGCTATCTGAGATCCGGGCCTGATAGTGTTAAATTAGTGACTGGCCACGATGATGTAGGAAACCAGGCATCGCGTGGAAACTATGCAACTGGAATGAATATATGGAAGTATGTAAAGATCGGAACATGGAATGTTCGTGGTTTAAATTAAACTGGAAAACTGGCTATAGTTAAATATGAAACTTCAGAATTTAATATTGTTGGAATATCAGAAACGCATTGGAAAGGCAAAGGATACTTTGTCAGTAACAATAACAATGCAGTCTACTATTCTGGACATGAAACCCGTCACAAAAGTGGAGTAGCAATCGTAATACACAATAGGGATCGTAACGAAGCAGTAAACGACAGGATAATAGTAGTTAAAGTGAAAGCAAATCCCGTAAACTTAAACATTATTCAAGTCTATGCTCCAACTAACGAAGCGGAACAAGAAACTGTAGATAACTTTTATGCTGCTCTGGAAGAAACGATGGGAAAGATACCATCAAGGGAAATGACGGTGGTTCTTGGAGACTTTAATGCAAAAATTGGGGAAACCGCCCATGATTTGGAGTTACGGAATGTTATAGGCAAGTATGGCCTCGGCACTAGGAATGAAAGATGTGAACAATTAATTAACTTCTGCGCTAGTACAAGAATGTTCATATGTAACTCCAGTTTTAAGCATCACCCGAGACGTCTCTATATGTGGCGTTCCCCAGGTGATCGGTTTCGGAATCAAATTGATTACATATTAATCAACTCGAGATGGAGATCGTCGATTCGAAATACAAAAACGTACCCAGGGAAAGAATGCGATAGTGATCACCAGCTGCTCGCAATAAAATTAAAAATCAAGCTACAAAATTGTAAAGCCAAAAAAATGTACCTAACAGATGGCATTTACGAAATAATAATTGTTATCAAAACCTAGCTATGCGAGAGCTACAAAGAATAATAGGATTAACACGTCAATATGATGATGCCAATAGCATTTGGGAACACACAAAGTGTGCATTAGAAAGAGCAAACGAAGCTACCGGAAATGTTAATATGGTATCTCACAGTAGAAGGAAACCATGGATCACAGAGGAAACATGGAACATGGGCAACGATAAAGATGCGTAAATATATTAAAAATAAAAGAATTAATTGTGAAGAAATGGCCCAGAAATACCGTGATATTAATAAACAAGTAAAGCAACAATGCAGAAATGATAAAAATAAATTCCTGAATAACATATGTAAGGATATTGAGCAAAATAAAAACACAAATGACGTTAAAGATATGTTAAAAATTAAAATAATAACGAGACGTTTCACCCCACAATACTTAGGAATAAAAAGTAAAAGCGGAGAAACACTATGTGAAGAAGACAAAATAAGATCTAGGTGGCGTCAATATTGCGAGGAACTGATGAAAGTACACGGAGAAGAAAAAGAAGCAAAGGAAATTTTCAGTAAAATAATGGAAATTGAACCCATGATACTAAAGGATGAGACGCGAAATGCGTTACAGAAACTTAAGGCATATAAGGCAGGAGGAGAGGATCGAATTGTAACAGAAATGTTAAAATACTTAGGGGACTCAATGGTAGAAATTTTACATGTCATATGCAAAAAAATATGGATTACAGGCATATGGCCAAGAGACTGGACAACGTCAATTTATGTCCCGATTCATAAAAAAGGTCCTCGAGACATATGTCAGAATTACAGAACTGTAGTATTGACGTCACATGCTAGTAAAGTAATGTTGAATATTATCCTTGAGAGACTGAAACCTCATGTACTACCACAAATATCATGGCGACAAGCAGGGTTTATGCCAGGAAAAGGCACAAGGGATCAAATTCTAAATATGCGACAGATAATTGAAAAATGTCGGGAATTAAATATTACAATTTACATATGCTTTATAGATTACGCAAAGGCGTTCGATTGTGTAAGATGGGTAAAATTATGGCAAGTTTTAGAGGAAGCTGGCGTACCACAACATTTGATAGAATTAATTAAATCACTATATAAAAACACAAGCGGAAAGGTGAAAATAAATAACAAGCTATCTGAGAAATTTCAGCCTGAAAAAGAAGTACGTCAGGGATGCATACTAAGTCCTATTTTATTTAACATATACAATGAATGGATAATCAAAGAGACCATGAATGGATGGAAAGATGGAGTTAAAATAGGAGGAACATGCATTAACAACTTACGATACGCTGACGATACTGCCATATTTGCCTCAACTGAAGAGAATCTACAGGTTTTACTCCGAAAGTTGGAAACCATAAGCAAAGCTGCAGGCTTAACAATAAATAAAGACAAAACTAAAATAATGATTATTAATCGAAACAACTCTGATAACATCCAGCAATGGCATGACTTCCAGGTAGTTGATAAATTCGTATACTTAGGTTCAGTAATTACCAAAGATGGAGGATCGACCGATGAAATTAAAAGAAGAATAGGAACTGCAAAAAATGCATTGGCTCAACTGACAAGAGTATGGAAGAGCCACGACATAACGAAGAATACAAAAATTCGCCTCATGGACACCTTAGTCTTTTCGGTTTTTCTGTATGCATCGGAATGTTGGACTTTAAAAAAAATAGATGTCCGGCGAATAGATGCTTTTGAAATGTTCTGTTGAAGAAGGATGCTGCGGATTCCCTGGACCGAAAAGAGAACAAACCTGTCGGTGTTAAAGGAAATCTGTCCAAAAATACGACTGCGAGATGTAGTAAGGCAGCGAATAGTAACTTACTTCGGTCATATCATACGTCAAAATAGTTTGGGAAAGTTAATTTTGGAGGGTATGGTCGAAGGTCGGCGAAAACAAGGAAGAACGCCTACACGATATACGGATGGAATCAAAGAATTGCTAAACATTACATCATTCCAGCAAGCGGTTCGATATGCAGAGGACCGAAACATATGGCGGAAGCAGTTACATAAAATCAAGGTTTCATAGTATCACGATGCTCGGATCGAGCCTACGATGAAGAAGAATATATATATATACAAGTACTACGCTTATACAGAGAAAACGTTAACACTTGGTTTAATATTATTAATTTATATATACATATATATATATATATGTATGTATGTATGTATCACGTTATACCTATATCAACTCACTGCTGGGTGTAGGCAAGTCTCAGACATAATCATTCCTATTTTGTGCAACTCGGATCCAATTGATCCCTGCATATTTCACAATGTTATCTCGCCGTCGTGTTGCTGGTCTGCCTCTTCCTTTTCAAATTCAATGGGCACCATTGCAATGTATGTTTTGTCCACCAGCCATTTTCTCTACGCGCGACGTGTCTAGCCCGAGTCAATTTTAATTGTACTATTCGCTCCACTGCGTCGGTCTATTTTGTCCGCTTCCTCGTCCAAGTAATGGTTTTTCTGTCTTTTAACCTAACTTTTTATAATGTGGAATGTAGTGATTTTTTTTATAAAAAATCAATTGAAAATTAGTTAAATCACTAATATTTATTTTCTTAAAGAAAACACAAAGCTTTTCGGCATTTACGCCATTATCAAGTGAACCATTTTAAAACATCAAAATTTTAAAAATATAAATTAAATATAATTACTTAAAAATATGCGATGGTGATTGTGAAAATATGATCCGAAAATGGTGTCTGCTTCTGTTCTATTTTAAAATTTTGATGTTTTAAAATGGTTCACTTGATAATGGCGTAAATGCCGAAAAGCTTTGTGTTTTCTTTAAGAAAATAAATATTAGTGATTTAACTAATTTTCAATTGATTTTTTCTTTAACCTAATGTTTAGGTATTATCATTTCGTGAGCTATTTGCGTATTCTTTATTTTCGTGATTATGAAGCTCCATGTTTCCGCTTATTATTATTATTATTATTATTATTATTATTATTATTATTATTATTATTATTATTATTAAAAAAATGTCGTTATTATTACGTGCGGTTGTCTTCTGTATTACTCTTTTTTGTTTTGTTATTTGTACTGTGCGGTAAAAAGTTTGTATTATAAAAGTGTCTTGTTTTTTTGTGTTTTTTATGCTGCTTCCATTTCCGGGAAAACTAATTTGATCCGACTAACGGTAAAGAAGTTATATCGGTTTTAGTATCGCCTTTTTTAATACGCGTTCATTAATTTCTATCGAGTTAACGAAAATATTTTATCTTATCGCTCGATTCGTGTACGCTATTAATGATAACTATTGTGTTTGTCTTATCAGCTGGTAAGTACATATCGATAAAATGGTCGCGTGTGATACATGTAAACTATCTTTGCCATTGAATGGCGATTACGTAACGTGTCATAATTGTAACCGCTGTTATGATTTTCTCTGTGCTGGTATTAAAAAAGGAACTTGGAAGGCTAAATCGGCACAAGCAAAATCGGATTGGATCTGCTTATTCTGTCGTAAAAATAAAAACGATAATGTTGATAATTTAACAATTGAGGAAGATGGACTTACTTCAATACTTAGCGAAATTAAGTCGGAATTATCCCTATTAAATACGAAATTTAATAATATAAATGTCTCGGTGAGCAATTCGGATAAAAAACTGGATGACGCTTTAAAAATAATTAAAGAACTGCGAACAGAGAATGAACTCTTAAAATCCGAAAATACGACGTTAAAAATTAAAGTTTCGGAATTGGAACAATATAGCAGGTCTAATAATCTCATACTTAATAATGTTCCTACTGAAGCAGATGAAGTTGTGAGTGATATTGTTTGCGCTTTGGGAAATATCGTGGGTGTTCATATAGACACAAAGGATATTGATGCTTGTCATCGGCTACAAAAGTACACAAAGCAAACATATCCCAGTATCGTTGTGAAATTTTGTAGGAGAAGTGTAAAATCAGATGTATTGCGATGTTCGAAAAGGAGAAAAATAACGCACCATGATCTGGGATTATCAATGTCATCAGCAAATAGTAAAGTATACGTGAATGAGCACCTTACGTCGGATAATAATCGGTTATTAGCCGCAGCAAAGAAGTTACGCGATGTCGGTTACGAGTTTGTTTGGTTTAGTAGTGGCAAAGTCCTGATTCGTGAAAAACCTGGGACGCCGGTAGTTCGTGTCACATCTTTCGAGCAGATCGCTGATTTGGGTTTGAAGGCTTCTGCCAGACCATTAAGCAAGTGACTACCTAGGTTTGTTGCCGCGGATCTTATATTTTTTTCAATGCAAATATTTTTTCGGTATGTTTTATTTTTATTTTTATTAGCTGCCATAAGTGGGATTATTGATATGTGTTTACACTGTATGTTTGATTGCTTGACTGATGTGATTGCTGTTTACTTTAGATTAAATTTTATGTGGGTAAATTTTATAGCGTGTTGTTTCTTTCAACGTGTTTATGTGTGATAGGAAAATTACTTGTTTAACTTTAAATGTTAGTAGCCTGCGAAAGCATTTTAGCGAGTTTCTAATTTTTTTACATAATCAAAAGGTTAATTATGATATTATTACGCTAACTGAGAGCTGGTTGTATCCAGATGAATTGAGTAGGTATATTATTGAAGGATATGTTATGCATGCACAGTGTAGAAAAGTTCAAAGGTCGGGTGGTGTTATTGTTTTTGTTAAGAAAGATCTGAAATTGAAAAGTACGAATATTTCAATTGTGTCTGGAAATGTGGTACACGTGGAGATTCAACTAGATAATGGTAAGACTATATCTTTTTTTGGTATTTATCGTTTTTGTACCTCCCGGGTCACTGAATTTTTAGATGACTTAGATATTATATTTCAGATACCAGGTAATCATGCAATAATTTCTGGAGATATGAATATCGATTTATTAGATACGTGTGCATCTAGCGCTTATTTAGATGTAATGTATTCGCATGGTTTTGTAAGTATTGTAGATCAGCCTACTTTTAATATTTCTTCGCGTAATTATGAATCTTGCTTAGACCATGTTTTTGTTAAGGGTTTGAAAAGCAGAGCATTGGACTTAGACGTTTCTTACAATATTTTACCAGTGAGTTTTTCTTTGCATTCTGCTATTAGTGCAGTCTATACTGTTGCCAATGTACAGCGAAAATCGCCAATTGATTTAATTTACTATTTTGATAAGCGGTTATTCCAGAGCTGTCTTACTTCACTTGATATATCTCATATTTTTTCTAGTACTGTTACTATAAATGAGAAATTCAAATGGTTTGTCGAGAAAATAAGTAATATTATGGATAACTGTAAAAAACCTGCGAGCTTTAATAAACGTACGCGAAATAGTTCTCAATGGATTACTGAAGAAATATTGAGACTAACACGTATAAAAAACATTCTATACAGTCTTACGAAACTAGACCCTTTAAATTATAATTTAAGAGTTAAATATAAGGTTGCTTCAAAAGCTGTACAGAGGGCTGTTCGAAAGTCAAAGGTAGAATGTTATAGTAAATTATTGGATAAATGTGGAAGTAATCAAAGAAGATACTGGGCGTTGGTAAATAAAGTAGCTGGTAAACAAAAGTCACATTTTGATGAAATTAATATAAACTATGTGAACATCGCCGTGACTGGTAATGAGAAACTTGTCGCCGAAGAGTTTAATAAGTATTTTGTTTCTTGTGTAAAAGACATCTTGCATGAATTTAAGTGTGATCCGCAGTCCACTACAGAATTAAATCTGTGTCAGTGTGCTGATTCCTTTGAATTTGCTGAGTTCACTTGTCAGAATGTTGAGAATGCAATCCTCTCGTTGGCGAACAAATACTCGTTCGGTTCGGACAAAGTGTCTATACATTTAATAAAAGAAAATCTCGGCTTTTTTGTGGCTCCTTTAACTTACCTATTTAATGCGTCCGTGCGTGAAGGTTTATTTCCGGATGTGCTAAAGTTGGGGATTATAACCCCAGTTCACAAGAACGGTGATAAATCTGTTATATCGAACTACAGACCTATATGCATTCTGTCGACGTATTCTAAAATATTTGAAAAATGTGTTAAAACAATGGCATTAAATTATTTATGTAATCGAAAATTTTTCAGCCCAAATCAGTTTGGTTTCTTGCCACATAAATGCACGGATGACGCTCTTTTTCAACATGTTTCGCATATTACACAGGCATTGGAAGATGGTCAGTCAGTCTTGGCAGTCTATTTCGACCTAAGAAAAGCTTTTGATGTAATTGATCACAATATCTTGTTAAAGAAATTGGACGCTCTCGGATTCAGAAATAACGTAAATAAATGGTTTAAATCTTACTTAACTAGTAGACATTATAAAGTAAAAGTAAACGAATGCTATAGTAACGAAGCTGAATTTCAGTCCGGAGTGCCTCAAGGTAGTGTACTAGGTCCTTTATTATTTCTTATATATATAAATGACTTATGCAGTGTAAAAATTTCTGGCCGTATTTTTAGTTATGCGGATGACACTGTGCTCTTGGTGAGTTCACGATTTCCTGATAAGCTTCAACACTTGGCGCAGACAGATGTAGACATAATATCTCAGTGGCTCATCTTAAATAAGTTAGTATTAAATACAAAAAAAACGAAATATTTGATATACAGTTTTCAAGAGGATAATTTATGGAGTGATATTAATATTACTTTGAATGACGTTGTAATCGAAAGAGTAAGAGAAGTCAAATATTTAGGTTTAATTTTGGATTGCAAATTAGTGTGGGATTCACATGCACGTTATGTGACTGCAAAATTAAGGAAAGTAAATTACCTTTTTCATTATTTAAAACAGTACTTTACTAGAAAACATCTCTGTCGATTGTACATAGTCCTGTATCAATCATGTTTAACTTACGGTATTATACACTGGGGTGGGGCTCCAAAGTATCATCTTGAGCCTATACAAGTACTTCAAAATTCTGTGGTTCGTGCTATTGTTGCAGATAGTGAGAACAAGAAAAATACGTTTTTAAATTTGAGCCAACTATATGAAGTAGCTATTTTGGATTTTGTTTTAAAACGTAATCAGTATTTTAATATATTTACACTTGGTGGTATTACAAGAAGTGCTGGGTTAGATAAAGCGCGTCTTCCTCGTTTTAACAAGTCCCATACGCGAGCGCAATGTATGTACGCTGGAGCCGTTGCTTACAATTCTATCCCAGAAAGTGTGAAATTATTGCTTAAGAATTATAAAAGGCGACGAAAGCGTTTGGTTCTTTATGTATGCAATAAGTAGTATAATAAAGAACAGTGAAAAATATTGATGTATTGGCTATAAATGAGGACATTTTGTGTAACTTTTCAGATGGGTGCTCTTGCAGGTTTTGATTCTGGTACTGGAAGGAATAGTATAATTGTATGATCATATGTATATAACTGTATATATGTATATATACGTATGTATGTGTATATGTGTGTGTATATTTATTCTTTATAATTTGGTTTACCGAAATTTATTTTATTTTCCTTAGTTCAGTCATTCTATTATAATTTGGTTTTCTTATGTAAATACTCGGTATATTTGGTATTAATTTTCATGTGTAACTGATTCATAAAGGAGACTGTGCGTATTTTTTTATTTTGTATTTTTTATTTTATTTTTTATTTTTTTATTTTATTTTTTATTTTTTATTTTATGTTTCTATGTCTGTTAGTATACATCAGTACTTAGTTAAAATGTAATGATATTGGATTTTATATAAGATAATGAACTTACAATTGTTTAAAATGTGTGAGCAGATATAGACTGTTTATGGCTGGCAGCGTTGAATGGTATTTAACGATTAAGCTATTTTAATATATTCAAATTCTAAGTGTAACTCAGTGTTAGCGCATTCGTGCGTATAACTGAGACTATAAATATGATTAATATAATACTTTATTCCATTTAATTTACTATTACTAATTTGTTCATACATGATTTTGGAAATTTTGTAAAATATATTGATTGATTGATTGATTGATTATTATTATTATTATTATTATTATTATTATTATTATTATTATTATTATCCTACATTATGTAAAATCTTTGAAAAGTGTGTCAAAAGAGTTATACTAAATTTCTTGGAAGAAAACAAATTTTTTAGCAAAAATCAATTTGGATTTTTGCAGGGCAAGGGTACTGATGATGCTCTTTTCCAGCATGTCTCGCATATTGCAGACTGTCTAGAGGAGGGTAGATCAGCTGTGGCGGTATACTTTGATTTTCAAAAAGCATTTGATACGGTTGATCATATGATTTTGCTTGATAAGTTATACGTTTGTGGGATACGTGGTTTTATGCATGATTGGTTTAAATCTTACTTAATAAATAGAGCATACATAACTAAAGTAAACGGTATCTATAGTGATCCTATAATATCTCATTATGGGGTGCCACAGGGTAGTGTTTTAGGCCCTTATCTCTTCCTAATCTATGTTAACGATTTATGTAACTTAAATATCAATGGACGTATTTTCAGTTATGCCGACGACACTGTGCTGGTGGTGAGTTCCCGTTATATAAATGTGATGCAGTCTTTAGTCCAAGCAGATGTAAGTGATATTTTGCGATGGATTAATAATAATAAATTAGTGCTAAACATAACTAAAACTAAGTATCTAATTTACAGTTTTCAACCGCAATTTGAAATTTCTGATAATTTCAAGATTCTTGTAGATGGTGCCTGCCTGGAGAGAGTTCACGAGTTCAAATACTTGGGAATAGTAATGGATAATAAGCTTAGTTGGGCTGCTCACGCTCGTTATTTAGCAAGTAAGCTTAGAAGGCTAAACTATTTATTTTATTATTTAAATCAATACCTGACAGAACGGCATCTCCGTCGTTTATACGTTGCAATTTATCAGCCGACTCTGGTATATGGAATTGTTCATTGGGGAGGAGCGGCCCGAATGTATATTTCCCCTTTGCAGGCTCTACAGAATATTTTATCTAAGATTTTATTTAAAAATAGTTCAATTTTGACAGTGGAACAGTTGTATGTGATGCAATTGCTGTGCTTTGTATTTAAGAATAGAAACACATTCAGAATATCGGTTAAACATGGGGTAACTCGGAGTGCGTTTTCGGAATATGCTAAACTGCCAAATTACAATAAATACCATACAAGAATGCAGGCAGTTTTTATGGGTGCTATGTTATTCAGTAAACTGCCTGCATCTCTTAAAGTTGATTTGAAAAATTATAAACGGCGTCGACGAAAATTGTTAATTAAATACGTTACAACGACAGGTGAGTTAGCCTCTCACTAATTGTTTCAATAAGTATTTTAATTGTTAGCGTTTTGTTGAAAAGTGGAGGCTTTGTTTACTTTGTTTATTAATAGCGTGAGATGTGACGCTGCGTTGAAGATGTTTTTTGTATATAGATATTCAAAGGTTATTTCTATTTCAGAGTAATAACTCAAGAATAAGTGTGTTTAAAAAAATTTAGGTATCCCATACTTCCAATTAATTTTGCGTCTTTTACGGTTAATTATCAGTATTTTAAGCATATTTTAAGCAGGTTAAGGAGTTTAGTTGTGTTTTTCACCCCAATTTAAGTTTCGTTCAACTTGTAAATCAAAACTTGTTGTACCAGTCTATTTTTGGTTTATATGGCATTGTAAATGTTAGTGAATAAACTAGAAAATTTTATTTTTGATTATACAACATTGTCAATGTCTAAATCAATGTACATTTTTTTTTCTTATTTCATATTCAATTAATAACTCGCATGTGTAGAACTAGACTAATGATTCAGCACTTAACAATGTATGTTACTATTATTTTAATATTACTATTTTTAATTTGCATAAGGTAGTTTGCACGCAGCTATTGATATTGAAATTCCCGCTACTCGCGCAGGTATGCGCACAGCGGACTTTATATTATATCTATGTATTGTATTTATGGTGTAATGGAATTATTATAATTAGTATTAAGTTCATTATCTACATATTACTTGTGTGTATGTATCTAAAATGTTTATATATTTCATGGGCATATAGGTGTATATATGTATCATGTATATATGTGAATATGAATGTATATGTATGAGTATATTTTATATCTATGTGTGATATGAGTATAATGTATGTATGTAGGTATTTGTATACGTATGTAGAAAATTTTTCCATTCTATGTGTTATTAAATAAATAAATTTGATTTGATTTGAAATTTGATTTGATTTGATTATTATTATTATTATTATTATTATTATTATTATTATTATTATTATTATTATTATTATTATTATTATTATTATTATTATTATTATTATTATTATTATTTGTAGTCTACAGAATGCGGTTCACGATAGTACAGAACGGTTTGAGGATGCTTTGGCGATTATCAGAAGACTGACTGAGGAAAATAAATCATTAAAAGAAAATAATGCTACATTACAGGATCGGGTTTCCGAATTAGAACAGTACAGTCGCAGGAACAATTTAATAATTTCTAACGTACCAACATCCAGTAGTGAGGATATACCTGATTTGGTAGGAAAAATAGGTCACATCGCAGGGATTGATATCAGTGTTAACGATATAGATTGTTGTCATCGTTTAAGAATTACAGAGAAGCAAGCTAACCCGAACATCGTTGTTAGATTTTGTAGACGTTCGATTCGTGACCAACTTATTCAAAAAACGAGGAAACGCAAAGTTAGACACAGTCAATTAGGACTACCTGAATTGCCGTCAAATCCATTTATCTTTATTAATGAGCATCTGACCGGTGGAAATGCCAAGCTTCTCTTAGCGGCGAAGAATTTGAAAACTCATGGGTTCAAATTTGTGTGGTCCAAACGTGGGAAAATTTTCGTCCGCAAGAATGATAGTTCTCAAATTATTTTAATTAAAAACGCTGAACAAATTGCGGACCTTGTTTCGGGTGATACGTTGAAGTTGTGACTATATGCGTCAGTGTGTATTCGAGTTCGTTTTAATATTCGGGGTAAATGTGTATGTATATTTTGTGTTTGCGTATGTATGATGGGAATTTATATTTATTCATTTGCATCGTATATTTATTTAACTATTTTTATGTACGGTACTGGCGTCGTGGATTGCGATTTTAGGAAACTATGGAACCTTGTAAAATTAAGACTTTAACTTTAAATATTACTAGCCTGCGTAGGCATTATGATGAATTTTTAAATTTTTTATCCGCACATACCATTGAGTATGATATTATTATTATTACTGAATCTTGGTTATATGAAGAAGAAGTTGATCGCTATTTCATCCCCGGATTCACAATGGTTGCGCAATGTAGGCAGAATATGAGATCTGGCGGTGTAGTTGCGTATGTTAAGAAAGATATTCAGTATACCAGTACTCACCTAAGCTTAACATCGGCCAACATAGTTCACTTAAATATTAAGCTTGAGGGTAACTTGATTATATCTCTAACCGGTATCTACCGGTTTTGTAGTTCAAGTTACTCTCAGTTTTTGTTAGATTTAAATAAAGTTATTAATGTATCTGCTAGATTAGCAATTATTACGGGCGATATGAATATAGACCTACTAGACGAGGTTCGGAGTAGTGATTATCTAAATTACATGTATTCAAACGGATTTAACAGTGAAGTAAATTCGCCTACCTTTATACAGGTTGGCAGGCATTATATTTCGTGCTTGGATCATATTTTTGTTCGGGGGGTTAATAATAGCAACGTTGCGATTGAATGTAAACACAATATACTCAATTTTGACTTTACTAAACATCGTGGACTTTCTGCTGAATTTACAATATATAACAAATTAAAATCATTAGATGATGCTGGTTTTTATCGATTCAATAAGAATTTATTCAATAGGTTATTATCTCTCACTGACTTTTCGAGTTTATACACTAGCAGGGCTTGTTTGAATGAGAAATTTGAATGGTTTCTAACTAAAATTACAGAGCTAATTAATTGTTCCAAATGTTACATTAATACTAGTAAAGGTCACTATCTTAGTAGAAAGGAGTGGATATCATCGGATTTAATTGAGTTAACTAAACGGAAATACACCCTGTATAAATTAGTTCTTCAATTCCCAGGGAATGTAATAATAAAAAATAAATATAAACTTATATCAAAAAAGGTTCAGCAGCTCTCCAGGAAATCGAAAAAAGAATATTACTCGCAGTTACTAAATAAGCACATATCTAATCAAAAGTACTACTGGTCTATTGTAAACAGGGTAGTGGGTAAGAAAAAGTCATCTATTTCGGATCTGGTGATTAATGGCGTAAAAACATCTGTGGAGGGTAACGAGAAGTTCGTATCTAATAGCTTCAATTCGTACTACAAAGAATGTGTAAAGGATCTATTATTTGATAATATAGTTTCAGTGCAGTCTGAGGATATAAATCCATTTCATCTGTATAGTCATAGTAGTTCGTTCGCCTTCTCTGACTTTACTCACGATGAAATACGGAATGTAATACTTTCGATGAAAAATAAAACTTCTTTCGGATTCGACAACATTTCTATGATTCTAATAAAAGAAAATATCGACTTCTTCGTCCCGACTCTTACTTACTTGTTTAATGAATCTATTAACTGCGGACAGTTTCCAGAAGTTTTGAAGCTAGGTATAATTACACCGATTTATAAATCTGGCGATAAATCAGTTATGTCCAACTACAGGCCTGTTTGCATCCTTTCCAATATCTCAAAAATTTTGGAAAAATGCGTCAAGGTTTTAATGTCCAATTATTTAAAGAGTATAAATTACTTCAACTTAAATCAATTTGGTTTCTTATCAGGCAAAGCTACCGATGACGCTCTCTACAATCACACTGTGTATATTACCGAAAATTTAGAAGAAGGTCGTTCTGTTGTTGCGGTTTATTTTGATCTAAGTAGAGCATTCGACACAGTTAATCATGTTATTTTATTGGATAAATTATATGCTTGTGGTTTCAGAGGCAGCATCCATCATTGGTTCAAGACGTACCTTACAGAACGTAGGTACGTTACTAAGATAGGAGACAAAATGAGTGATGAGGTGGTGCAGGACTTCGGGGTTCCGCAGGGTAGTGTGTTAGGTCCGTATTTATTTTTAATATATTTAAATGATTTATGTAATTTAAAGGTAACAGGGAAAATTTTAAGCTATGCTGACGACACAGTTTTGTTAGTGAATTCACGATTTCCAAATATAATGCAGTTATTAGTACAGAATGATGTAAACAAAATATCCAATTGGCTAGCTATTAATCGGTTAGTTTTAAATCAAAGTAAAACTAATTATGTTGTTTATAGTAATCAAGATCGAAAGTTGTGGTCAAATTTTTCGATCAAATTGTTTAATGGTTCAGTTTTGAATAGGGTTTCTGAAATTAAATATTTGGGTATACAGCTGGACAGTAATTTATGTTGGTATGCACAGTCTAAATATCTTGCTAATAAGTTGAGAAAATTGAATTATCTGTTTTATTATCTTCGGCAATACTTTTCGTATACTCATCTCCGTCGGTTATATTTTGCCTTTTATCAACCTGTATTGTCGTATGGCATCGTTCACTGGGGAGGAGCTGCCACCTATCACATTACACCATTACAAACTTTACAAAATTCAGTGTTAAAGGGAATTACTTCTGGTGAGGTGGCACATGTCAAAGGATCAATTTTGTCCATTAACCAATTGTATGAACTACAACTTTTGAACTTCGTTTGTAAGAACAGGAAGGGTTTTCGTATTGCAATTTCGGGAGGTAGATTGAGGTCAGCGAATGATGAAAAAGCTGTTGTTCCCCTATATAGAAAATATCATACAAGAATGCAGGCTAGTTATGCCGGTGCTGTTCTATTTAATTCGTTACCGAACGTTGTAAAGGTTGATTTAATAAATCGCAAGCGGCGGCGCAAGTATCTTGCCAAGTATATTACTAGCAAAATTGTATAACTTTATAAACGTTAGCGTAACATTTTCAGTACCGTTTATTATTATACTTTATTCTTTTGATACAGATGCGTTTTAATTTTGTTTGTTCATGTTTTATTTACTTATTTATTCATTTCTTTTATTAACCTATTTTATTTTTAATTGTGTTTATTGATCTATATTTATATACATGTTTTTTATAGTTGTTACTTATGTATGTGTGTGTATGTACCACTTTGTGTTTTTTGCTTTCTGGTCGGATGTGTTGGGGTTTGCGTGGGTATGTTATTTTCTTTGTGTACTTACCGTGCTGATGAGTTAAGTTTATTTATCGGTGTCGTCATTGATGTTTTTTTTGTTTTTTTTTTAATTATCCGCAAGTCGCGCAACTTATGCGCATTAGCGGAAGTTTGGATTACATGTTCATTTGTACTTTAATAGCACATAAATAAATGATTTGATTTGATTTGATTATTATTATTATTATTATTATTATTATTATTATTATTATTCTTTTGATACAGATGCGTTTTAATTTTGTTTGTTCATGTTTTATTTACTTATTTATTCATTTCTTTTATTAACCTATTTTATTTTTAATTGTGTTTATTGATCTATATTTATATACATGTTTTTTATAGTTGTTACTTATGTATGTGTGTGTATGTACCAGTTTGTGTTTTTTGCTTTCTGGTCGGATGTGTTGGGGTTTGCGTGGGTATGTTATTTTCTTTGTGTACTTACCGTGCTGATGAGTTAAGTTTATTTATCGGTGTCGTCATTGATGTTTTTTTTGTTTTTTTTTTAATTATCCGCAAGTCGCGCAACTTATGCGCATTAGCGGAAGTTTGGATTACATGTTCATTTGTACTTTAATAGCACATAAATAAATGATTTGATTTGATTTGATTATTATTATTATTATTATTATTATTATTATTATTATTATTATTATTGTTTTATTTACTTATTTATTCATTTCTTTTATTAACCTATTTTATTTTTAATTGTGTTTATTGATCTATATTTATATACATTTTTTTTATAGTTGTTACTTATGTATGTGTGTGTATGTACCACTTTGTGTTTTTTGCTTTCTGGTCGGATGTGTTGGGGTTTGCGTGGGTATGTTATTTTCTTTGTGTACTTACCGTGCTGATGAGTTAAGTTTATTTATCGGTGTCGTCATTGATGTTTTTTTTGTTTTTTTTTTAATTATCCGCAAGTCGCGCAACTTATGCGCATTAGCGGAAGTTTGGATTACATGTTCATTTGTACTTTAATAGCACATAAATAAATGATTTGATTTGATTTGATTATTATTATTATTATTATTATTATTATTATTATTATTATTATTATTATTATTATTATTATTATTATTATCGGCCAATCTGCATCCTTCCTACATTATGTAAAATCTTTGAAAAGTGTGTCAAAAGAGTTATACTAAATTTCTTGGAAGAAAACAAATTTTTTAGCAAAAATCAATTTGGATTTTTGCAGGGCAAGGGTACTGATGATGCTCTTTTCCAGCATGTCTCGCATATTGCAGACTGTCTAGAGGAGGGTAGATCAGCTGTGGCGGTATACTTTGATTTTCAAAAAGCATTTGATACGGTTGATCATATGATTTTGCTTGATAAGTTATACGTTTGTGGGATACGTGGTTTTATGCATGATTGGTTTAAATCTTACTTAATAAATAGAGCATACATAACTAAAGTAAACGGTATCTATAGTGATCCTATAATATCTCATTATGGGGTGCCACAGGGTAGTGTTTTAGGCCCTTATCTCTTCCTAATCTATGTTAACGATTTATGTAACTTAAATATCAATGGACGTATTTTCAGTTATGCCGACGACACTGTGCTGGTGGTGAGTTCCCGTTATATAAATGTGATGCAGTCTTTAGTCCAAGCAGATGTAAGTGATATTTTGCGATGGATTAATAATAATAAATTAGTGCTAAACATAACTAAAACTAAGTATCTAATTTACAGTTTTCAACCGCAATTTGAAATTTCTGATAATTTCAAGATTCTTGTAGATGGTGCCTGCCTGGAGAGAGTTCACGAGTTCAAATACTTGGGAATAGTAATGGATAATAAGCTTAGTTGGGCTGCTCACGCTCGTTATTTAGCAAGTAAGCTTAGAAGACTAAACTATTTATTTTATTATTTAAATCAATACCTGACAGAACGGCATCTCCGTCGTTTATACGTTGCAATTTATCAGCCGACTCTGGTATATGGAATTGTTCATTGGGGAGGAGCGGCCCGAATGTATATTTCCCCTTTGCAGGCTCTACAGAATATTTTATCTAAGATTTTATTTAAAAATAGTTCAATTTTGACAGTGGAACAGTTGTATGTGATGCAATTGCTGTGCTTCGTATTTAAGAATAGAAACACATTCAAAATATCGGTTAAACATGGGGTAACTCGGAGTGCGTTTTCGGAATATGCTAAACTGCCAAATTACAATAAATACCATACAAGAATGCAGGCAGTTTTTATGGGTGCTATGTTATTCAATAAACTGCCTGCATCTCTTAAAGTTGATTTGAAAAATTATAAACGGCGTCGACGAAAATTGTTAATTAAATACGTTACAACGACAGGTGAGTTAGCCTCTCACTAATTGTTTCAATAAGTATTTTAATTGTTAGCGTTTTGTTGAAAAGTGGAGGCTTTGTTTACTTTGTTTATTAATAGCGTGAGATGTGACGCTGCGTTGAAGATGTTTTTTGTATATAGATATTCAAAGGTTATTTCTATTTCAGAGTAATAACTCAAGAATAAGTGTGTTTAAAAAAATTTAGGTATCCCATACTTCCAATTAATTTTGCGTCTTTTACGGTTAATTATCAGTATTTTAAGCATATTTTAAGCAGGTTAAGGAGTTTAGTTGTGTTTTTCACCCCAATTTAAGTTTCGTTCAACTTGTAAATCAAAACTTGTTGTACCAGTCTATTTTTGGTTTATATGGCATTGTAAATGTTAGTGAATAAACTAGAAAATTTTATTTTTGATTATACAACATTGTCAATGTCTAAATCAATGTACATTTTTTTTTTCTTATTTCATATTCAATTAATAACTCGCATGTGTAGAACTAGACTAATGATTCAGCACTTAACAATGTATGTTACTATTATTTTAATATTACTATTTTTAATTTGCATAAGGTAGTTTGCACGCAGCTATTGATATTGAAATTCCCGCTACTCGCGCAGGTATGCGCACAGCGGACTTTATATTATATCTATGTATTGTATTTATGGTGTAATGGAATTATTATAATTAGTATTAAGTTCATTATCTACATATTACTTGTGTGTATGTATCTAAAATGTTTATATATTTCATGGGCATATAGGTGTATATATGTATCATGTATATATGTGAATATGAATGTATATGTATGAGTATATTTTATATCTATGTGTGATATGAGTATAATGTATGTATGTAGGTATTTGTATACGTATGTATAAAATTTTTCCATTCTATGTGTTATTAAATAAATAAATTTGATTTGATTTGATTTGATTTGATTTGATTATTATTATTATTATTATTATTATTATTATTATTATTATTATTATTATTATTAGCACTATCAATCTTTCATTTGGTTTTCCGATAGAACCGAAACAATTAGACTTCAAATCCGCGTGATTCTTCTCCATTCTGCTCTTCTTCTACTCAGCTGCTTCAGTTACTGGTAATTATTTGTTCCCGTATCATCTATAATTCTTTCTTGCTCTTAGTTTCTTCTATTTTTTCTTCTAATGGCATGTTTCTGTTCCGTATGTTAATACCGGTAAGGCATATTGATTATAAAGTTTGCACTTCGAATTGTTCGGTATATCTTTGTTCCGAAATATATTGGATAACTTCCCGAATCCAGCCCATGCGAGAGGTATTCTTCTTCGTATCTCTCCCTGCATATCTCCTCTGTCTACAGTTCTGTCCTTACCCAGATAAATGTACCGTTATGCCTGTTTCATGTGCTCCCCCATTTATATTTATTGACATACCATCCGTGTTATTATATATATATATATACATATATTATATATGTAGTGTGTTTTAGGGCTTATGATTCGTATAGATACACTCCACATTTCGGGATCATAATTATTAATCATTGAAATGTATTCGTTTTCACGCAAATGATAATAATAATTTGTTATTATTAGACCACGGTATACTGTTAGAAAAACTTTTTTAGTTGTGGGTTTAGGAGTAGTGTTTGCAATTGGTTTAAAAACTATTTAGAAAATAGAACAAACTAGTTAATGAATATAGTGATTGTGTAGTGCAGATCTCTGATGTACCGCAGGGAAACGTGTTATCTTTTCTTAATTTATATAAATGATCAATACGATTTAAAACTAAACGGAGAAGTATTTTGCTACTTCGACGATACTGCGTTGACAGTGGATTCTAATTAATAGTAGAAGATACTAAAACGAAATACGTAATCTATCCAAATCAAGACCTGATATACTGGGATCATTTGCATATAAAATTGGATAATTAAATATCGACTAAGATTAATCAAATTAAATACCGCGGGGTATTGATTGATAAAAGATTAATTCTCTTTATTTGTCTAAAGAAAGTTAAGAAAACGTAATTATTTATTTTATTACCTAAAGCAGTTTTTTTCGCTGGTAGATTTGAGATGATCGTGTATTTAGCATTGTACCGTTCAATTTTATCTTATGGTATTGCACTTTCGGGTTGTATGGCTAGAGATATGACAATAAAGCAGTAGGGGTTTCCATACAAATCTATTATTCGTAATATAAAGGGAAATAATGATGCGCTATTAGAAAGTAATTATCTTAACCGTATCTGAACTATATAAATTGCAACTTCTCGATAAAGAATTATCATAAATGTAATATATCGATCAATGTAAGGAACGACTAGATCAGCGTTAGTACCTCAGGCGGTGATTCCATGCTTCAATAAAACTCATACGAGATTCTGGGCGATTTATCAAAGGAGCTGTAAGTATTCAATAATTTACTGAGAGAAGTAAAAATTGATAAAATTGATCTTCTCGATTATAAACCATGGGGCGTCGAAAACTGTTAAAATCATTCATTTTGGGTTAATACAATAATAAATAATCGTATGCGTGGTGTAAAACTGGGTGGACTTAAACTTACAACTAATATTCAGCCGTCAAGTACGTTGTTCCTTGTTTCTATATAGCCTCGCGATATTCATAAATTTTGAAAAAGGTAACAACTGTAGAGAAATGTATTATAAGAAAATATAAATTTCGAATGGTACTTTAAAAACGACCTAGAGGTTTTTTAAACAAAAATATTTTTCGTGTTCGTAAATGAAAACGTGTAACATCCGTCAATCTATACAATTAATTATTTTTTGTCATCTCAGGCTTAATATTTAATCAAATACAATCTTGGATACTTCAGATAAATAATTTGAAACTATCCCGATTCCACACACTAAGCGCGTTAGAAAAAAAAAAAAAAAACACTTGCGTATATAGCACTTCAAATTTGTCGATCCGAAACACAATCTAAATAGTCGAATTATGAGTAATCGTAGAATAAGAGTTTACTTAAACGAGAACAAAAGTTACACGAATCTTAAACAACGCACTACCGCAACGGTTAATACTTGCCCCCCCATTGTTAATTACTGCTGATTTACCGCATAGACCGGAAATTTATTCGCGCAGACGGCATAGCTTCCGATCACACAGAACCCTTACATAACGGAGAAAGTATTACAGGAAGATTTATCACTATTAGCAGATTGTTTAAAAAAAAAAATTGTCGATTAACATTAAAAGCAGTTGTATCATGTTTCCACCTTAATAATTAGTTATCTAGAACTAAATTAAATATCACAATCGGAGAGCGCAAACTGAAACATGAAGAAAATCCTAAATATCTCGGAGTAACTCTAGATCGCCAACTGACCTACCGCAAACATCGTGAGAATAGATTCGGAACACGGACGAACATAATAAAAAAAAAAGCTCGCAGGTACAACGTGAGGCGCTTCAGCGTCTACATTACGGATATCAGTGCTTGCGTCGGTTTACTCGTAGGCAGAATATGCAGCGCTAGTATGATTGGACTGTAATCAAACGAAAAAATCGATGCAGAACTAAACGCAGTTCTACGCACAATTTCCGGTACAACTAAATCAACCCCGATGAAATGTTTACCAGTACTAGCAAAAACATCATACCGGGCCAAGGTAAATTGCAACTATTAAAGAACGGACGAAGTATGCAAATGAACCAACTATACCGATACATCAAGATCTGGAACGGACGGAAAGAATCGAAAAAGCCAGCTCACAAATTAGCTACAAAGCTCTTATCGGAGGATGTTGATGCGGTCGCAGCCTGAAAGGAAAAATAGAACCAAAAAAAGAACCTAGATAAAAAAAGAACGATAGTAGGCATAACACGCCACTTAGCTTTAATCCAGAGCGAAAAGTTGGGTGCCCCTGAACCACATTCGTTCGGGCCACGGACGTAGTGATCCTACGCTCGCAAACTCCTGACTTAATGAAAGACCTACCGACTTATATAAAATCCTCAGTACGTAAGTCATGGAACCTCTAGTGGTCTGCACTTCCACTTACCAACAAACTTCGACCGGTTCGAGATTCAACATTCCTCCAGACTCCATCTCACTCAACAAACAGAAGGGATGATGTTGTACTTGCTCGTCTGCGCCTAGGTCCACACTAATATCTCACACAAAATTTTATATCCAATCTTCCTCCTCCTCTATGTTCAGCCTGTAAAATGTCCTCATTACCTTCCACCACATTCTCCTTGAATGTGTGCAATTCAATTCCGAACGTTCTATCCTCGACAAACCGCTCAGCCTCCCAAAACATTCTTTCCTACACGCACGATGCTATCGATAATTTATTAAATTTTCTTAAATCCTCAAATTTATATCATCTAATTTATATCATCTAATTTAACAATCCGTCCTTACCGTTTATTCTTCAAACTTTCAATTCACTCTTACTAACCTTACATTCTCTTGTGCCTCTGGCCTCGGTGCAGTACACGGCAAAATCTACAGATAATCTACAGGTAGGTAAAAATAAAAAAAAAAAAAAAAAAAAATACAATAAAATTCAAGAACGTCAACAGGGAAGGTGGCTTCTGACTTGATCCAGTGTGGAAATGATTATGATTAATGATTGCTCGATTGAAAGCCAATCTAATACACTGTTTTATTTTTATTAATAATTTTCTTTTTTTTTTTCTATTTCGTACGTTGTTACGAAATTATTATTTTTAATTATGAATATCGACCGCGAAAATAATTTTAAGAATTATATGAAAACGTTTAATCGTGTTAAAAAATTCATTAAATGAATGAAAAAAGCCTTATCATCTAATACTATTAAAAAATAAAATAAAAAAATATTCTGTTCTAATTATTAAAAACAAAAAATATTCTCTTCTAATAACATTAAAAAATAAAATGAATCCGAAATAAAAGAATATTCCGTTCTAATACTATTAACAAATAAAATACATCGAAAACAAAAAAATATTCTCTTCTAATAAGATTAAAACTAAAATTAAAAAACAAAAATATTCACTTCTGATATTAAAAACAAAATGAATCAAAAACAAAAAAATATTCTCTTCCGATTATTAAAAACAAAACAAAAAAATAAAAAATAAAAAATATTCTCTTCTAATAATATTAAAAAATAAAATGAATCCAAAATAAAATAATATGTTCTCTAATACTATTAAAAGATAAAGCAAATCGATAGAAAAAAAAATATTCTCTTCCGATATTAAAAATAAAATTAATTAAAAACGAAAACTTAATTTTTCTGCGCAAAGTACCATCCGATTAATGAGGTACACAGGAGTGTACTCCATATTATCGGTATTACTAAAAAAATACAAGCAAAGGAAGAATGGTTACAGGAAGAACGCAATTGGAAGAACTAGAACGGAAACGATGATAGTTTTAACCTACATAGGAAATTAAAATATACACGCGAAATGCGAAAGAATGAATGTGAATAAAACTGGCAAGATAGTAGCGGATAATGAAGATAGAAAAGCATTAGTGGAAAACTATGTACGAAAACTATTTGGCACGAAAAATAATAAAGATAAAGCAGAAAATGAGACAGAATGCGAATCAGAACCGGAAATAAGCCATCCAGAAGGATCGACAAGCCCCAGGAGCAGACATCACATCGGAAGTATTGAAAGCGCTAAACGCGACAAATGTAATAATGTTACAAAAACTAAGCAATAAAATATACGAGACATGAATAAAATTCCTACAGATTGACTCCAATCTATTTTTATGCAAATTCTAAAGAAATCAGCGATGAAAAAATGATTCCCGATTAATAAGTTTAATGAGTAATGGGTTAAAAATTACGAATTATCAAAAAAAAAAAAAAAAGAATTTATAAGAAACTGGAGAATCATATAGGGAAAACCTAATTTGGATTTAAGACGGGATGAGCACGCAGGAAGCAATGATTGCAGTGCAACAGTGCTATAAAGTCGAGATATATGCCTTGGTTTTATAGATTAGATACATCAGAAACCTATACTGTCGCCAGAAAGTCAAAGTACGACTGGGAACAGAAGAAACGAAAGATATAGATATCAAATATAGTGTACGACAAAGCTCTATATTATCACCTATGCTGTTTAACATATATTCAGAACAGATACTATAACGAGACATAGCTAGTTCACAAAAAAGGTGTGCGAATTAATGGAATTCATGCAGCCAGCTTCAGGGAAGAACTGAAGAAATTAATTAGAGGTCTACAAAGAAGCGCTAAACAGATGAGAATTCAAATAAATTACATTCGCTTCTAAATATGGTTTAATAAAGAAATAATATGTAATTCGTTGCTTCGTAGTGAGTGTACACGGATGTGCAAAGTCTAATTGAATTTTTATATCTAATATAAAACAAAAGATAAAGATGTTCGACATAGCAAACTCAATTCTATTATCTATTAATGTTAAAACTTTTTAGTTTAGGATTTACAGACCGGAAAATGGAAACTGTGATTATTATTAGGTATTATTATTATTATTATTATTATTATTATTATTATGTTTGAAGAATGTGGAATGTAGTGATTTTGATTAAAATAAACAACAACAAAAAAGTTAAAATCACTAAAAGTTTTTTCTTTATGAAAAATCACAAAAAGCTTTTCGGCTGTTAGAAAAAACCTTTTCTTGATTTTAACTTATTTTTTGTCGTTGTTTATATTATTATTGTTATTATTGTTGTTTATATTATTATTATTATTATTATTATTATGTTTGAAGAATGTCGAATGTAGTGATTTTGATTAAAATAAACAACAACAAAAAAGTTAAAATCACTAAAAGTTTTTTCTTTATGAAAAATCACAAAAAGCTTTTCGGCTGTTAGAAAAAACCTTTTCTTGATTTTAACTTATTTTTTGTCGTTTATATTATTATTGTTATTATTGTTGTTTATATTATTATTATTATTATTATTCTCTAACGATATATTTTAAAAATTGAAAATGTTCAATTTAAAGTGAAGTTATTCATTTTTAAGCCTATTTAGAGATTTTTAATCTCGAACGAAAAATAATATCAAGACTCGACGAAAATTAATCACCACTATTAATAAGTTCTTCGCATTAGTTCGTAACACGTTGGCGTTCCATATCCGAAAGAACGGTAAGCCGGCACAAACTGATCGTCTATAAATTGAAATCGTATTAGTCTGAAACAGAAACAACAAATTTAAAATATTATAGAACGAATCGATAGAATTAATTACATACTGTAATTATAAAAAGGGAAACAATTTCGGATAATGTACAATCTTTAACGATGTTACATAATAATCTAATAACTTGAAACAAGCGACTCCAGATTATTGTCCACATTTGAAGAAATCGTAATGCATATTGGACTGCAAGAAAGAGCCATAATTGCGAAATAAAATTACAAAACAAGAACACCTATATAACGATATAATAATAATTTTTTAAGCTTTTTTTTTTTCATGAAATCGTCACATTTATCATATATACATGCGAACGAAGCGATGTTGTGATGTCCGCGGTATGATTATTAATATTAAAATTTAAAAAACTTTCCGTCGATATCGCGTCCCTATAAAGCCGACGTTTCGAACATGCTTACACAATCCATTATCAAGGCAGAACATCAAATGACTGTTTGCGCGACTTCCAGAACGCATCCATTGGCTGTGAAAATTAATTCAACAAGCAAATTCCGAAAAACTTTGATTTATCAAACTACAAATACTATCATAGAACTCATCCTTCTGGTACAGCAATAGAAAGTGTTGCAATAGATTTCGGAAATAATGGAAAACAACATAAATCTCAAAAATTAAACTCAAAAGTAATGATGATATTGAAATAGCTATTCAAAACTACACCAATCTTGTCGAACACGCATGCAACGTATCCACTAATCACAGTTTGATAAACACGCATAAAAATTATTACGTTCCACTTCAAATAAGGAAGTTAATACGAGAAACTCGAGCAGCTAGAAAAAAATGGCAACGAACTCGTTATCCATCCTTAAAAAAATCGTATGTGCAACTACAGACAGAACTAAGAAACAATATTCGTCAGTATAAAAATGATACTCTGTCTCAGCAGCTAGATTCTATGAACACCGATAATAGATCTCTGTGGAGAAATGCAAAACAATTACTGAAGGAAATAGACGAATCATTCAATATAAAATTCAACAATAACTGGGCTAAAACAGATGTAGAAAAAGCGGACGTGTTTGCAGAACACCTAGGCGCAGTATTTAGTCCGCATCCTGACCATTCCAACAAACAGTTCGTCATCGCACAAACCTTACTAAATGAGTACTCTAATCCTGATGTGTCTACCAAATTCTTTACCCCTAAAGAGATATTCGAAGGTATTCAGAAGGCGCCGTTGCGAAAAGCTGCAGTGTTAGACAGGATCAATGGGGAAATTATCTCGCACTTACCTAGAAAATCGGCAATTCTATTATGCTACATTTTTAACGGAATTCTGCGGACTGGATTCTTTCCTAAGCCGTGGAAGAAATCAGTGATAATTATGATTCGTAAGCCCGGTAAGCCGCTAACTGATGTAGCTTCTTACAGATCTATTAGTCTACTGAGTTCGCTATCTAAAGTCTTAGAGCGACTGATTCTAAATCGTATTCGTCCGATTATAAACAGTAATAAAGTGATACCAAACCACCAGTTTGGCTTTCGTGCTGAGCACTCCACGATCCAGCAGTGTCATAGGCTGGTCGATGCTATTTCTTCGACGCTAGAGAAAAAAGAAGTATGTTCCGCCGTTTTTTTGGACGTCGCCCAAGCGTTTGATAAAGTGTGGCACCGTGGACTACTCTTCAAGTTGAAACAGATACTTCCTTATGATCTCTACGTGTTACTTCAGTCATATTTAACTGACAGAACATTCGTAGTCAGGATCAACAACTCTTATTCGAAGGAACATGAAGTTTTAGCATCGGTTCCGCAAGGTAGTGTACTTGGACCCCTTTTATATACGATATACACAGCAGATCTGCCTACCTGTAACCAAACAGTACTAGCCACATTCGCTGATGACATAGCCATCCTCGCATCGAATTCAGACGTCAGACACGCGAACTCTGCTGTCCAGAACCACCTAAATCGTATAGTACAGTGGGCCCAGCGTTGGCGAATACAGTTTAATTCACACAAAAGTCAACATATTATGTTTACAAATAGATCAGTTAAGTATACACCTATAATAATTAATAATAACGTAATCCCAAAAGTTGATTTCGTACGTTATCTCGGAATGTACCTGGATCGAAGGCTTACGTGGCGCTTTCACGTGGCGCAAACTCGTAAAGCCGTCGTTGCCCGTGCCAGGCTGTTACATCCGCTGCTGGGACGAAGGTCAACCTTGTATCTAAAAACTAAAAGACGTATTTATCTAACAATGATTGCACCAATTTGGCGTTATGGCATCGAATTATACGGATCGACCAGCGCAAGTAATCTGAACAGAATACAGCAACAGCAGTCGAAGATACTTCGCGTAATCACGTCCGCGCCATTCTATGTCTCCAACTTAACTCTGCACAACGATTTGTACATTCCATTTGTTCGGGATATTTACATCGGCCAGTACGAAAAACTGTTTAACAACTTCAAACATAATCCCAATATCGCCAGAATGCACTCATCAGGACTTCCGGGCAATCCAGCTAAAAGACTCAGACGAAAATGGTGTCGAGACGCTCCACGATATATTCTTTATCAATCATACATAACTTTATACTTTTAAATCACACTCTTAAATCATTACTTATATTATCTATCTTATTGTTCGTATCGTAATATTTTAATTTTAATTTTCTATCCACTTTAATTTTAATTTTCTATCCACACCTACTCATTATCTTCTTATCGCAATCTAATGTCTTGTTGGAGACATTAAATTAATACGTATGTTATTGTGATCGCCATTGTTTATGTGGTACCGGTATAATGTAAAAAAAAACCTTAAACATTATCTGCATTTTATTCGTTAAACAGCGGCATACCAAGCTGTCGCAGTCAAAATAAAAACATCAAATAACGAGGAAGTAAACTATGACATCAGTTTACTGTCGCACGAAGTAAAACTATTTCATCATCAAGGTAGTAAATTTATATGTGGAGGTGACTACAATGCAAAACATCGTCATTGGGGATCGAGAACTCGGAGTAAACGCAGAGAGCAACTTTTTAAGCTGAATAATAAACTGTTGTTTCATCATTTTCACCCACATACTGGCCAAAGCATACCAACCGACTTCCAGATGGCTTAGTATTTTATTTTAATATCTATAAAAGCTGCAGTACTTCAGCAGACTCGTCATCTGATCACATTCCGATATAACAAACTCTAGATACAATTCTACTATGTCGTAGAACAGATAACAGATTAACTAACAAATCTACAACCTGGAATCAATTTGGAAGTACAGTAGAAGAACAAATAGACTTAAATACAAAACTAAAATCGCAGTATTGATATAGCTTTAGTTAACGGGCGTAATTCAGGATAGATGTAAACAATCAAGTAGACTGGCAAAATTTACTGACAATAATAATGATATGTTGCCTATAAAAATAAGGGAATTAATTGGCAAAAGACGAAAAACACGCAAAAAATGACAACGTAACAGATATCCATCTAACTACCGATTTTACCAAGAATTCTATAGACAACTAAAGAAACCGGATAGTACACTACCCAAAATCAGCGTTACAATCATTACCTATTAACCTTAAACAACGCTGACAGTTCAATTTGGAAAGCAACTAAAATACTGAAGAAAGATACTTCATCATACCACACCAGAAAAGTAAATACAGATTGGGCTAAAATCGATGATGAAAAGAGGTTGACACGTTTGCCAAATATCTTGAAAAAACATTTTTCAACCTCATGATAGGGAAAATCAACAAAATAACGAAGCAATAGTAGCATCATACAGTACTGCCAAAATTACACATGCATTGCACCAAATAGGCTTCGTACATGTATCAAAGGCTTGAAAAATAATAAAGTCCCCGGAGAAGATGGAATCATAAATAATATTTTGAAACATCTGCCAAAGAAACGACTTTTACTACTTTTATGCAAATACGATTATCATATACTTTCCAACCAGATGGAAAAATTCTCTAATTATACTTATTCATAAACCTGGTAAGCCGACTACAGACGTTTCGTCCTATAGACCGATAAGTTTATTAGACACATTTGGGAAAGTACTTGAGAAACTAATTCAACCATTGTCAAACGCGGCTATACATCAGGATTTAAACGAAGACACTGTTGAAGAAACTATTCGTAAACAAGTTCAGAAGCATTTTAGCCGACTAAGTATTCATCCAAATCAGTTAGCAGCATCACACTTGCACATACGGATGTGACAACAACGCGATTAAAAAGGACAAAGACAAATTATTTAGTATCATAGTTTCTTAGTGTGTAAGGTTATTCCACTCGAGATTATTAGCAATATATAATTTATTGGATAGCCTCTCAACTGGCTAGTTATAAATTGGCATCTAACACGAAAAAAAAAAAAAACCTCAGTATGACAGACGCACACTTCCTCAATCATCAATTCGGGTTTAAATCGAAACATTCGGCTATATATCAGCGTCACCGAATTGTCGATACGGTTGAGTCAGTTTTCCATCATGAGGTGTACTGTTTAGCAGTGATCCTCAACGTTGCAAAGGCATTTGATCGCGTCTGGCATGACGGTTTGCTATATAAAGCCCGCAAGATTTTCCCGATTAAATATCATCTGTTGGATCCTATTTGAGCGATAGATCTTTTCAAATCAAAACAAACGACGTCCCGTCTAGTCAGCATTCAATACTGGCGTCAGTACCTCAAGGTATTGGACAACTCCTTTACAATATATATACATCAGATATACCCACCAGTGTTTACTTTGAACGCAATATTCGTCGATGACGTCGTTATATTAGCCAAACATAAAAATCCTCACGAAGCGTCAGTATATTCAATACCATTTATCTTTACTGCATAAATGAGCTCTCAAATGGAGAATCGCAATTAATGAACAAACGTCATTTATTTATTTATTTAATGAAGCCACACAACAGCTAACAGCCAATTATAGTGTAGGCTTATAAATAAAATAATACAATTAATAATTTTTCTGAATTATAAAATTAAAAGTAAAAAAAAAAAATACAAAAAAAAATACATTGAACACATTCACCAGCCTCACACCCATTAAACACAACAAAAAAACTACACTCATTCACAAGTCTCACACTCATTAAAACATACATCATTCACACCCCATTCACACAATCTTACTCGAAATAAACGGATGAATAATCTTCAACAAATTAATAAATACAATATAAACCTTAACGTATATACTACATCATGTACATTAGTAAAGGAACACATATACCAAACACACACCACATAATAACAATCTAGAACCATTGGAATAGACAACAGCGAGAGTCCTGATCTCATCGCAAAATATGTTCGGGAAGCAACTTATTAAAGAAATATCTGTTATCAAAGTATATATCCATACAGGGAAATATGTTTAAAAGAGAATTATATAAGCGGAAAGCTGACGGCAACGAAGAACTTAAACCCAGGTTTGTTCGTGCACGCGGCTCACTAAAGAAACGATTCGATCGCCTATTTGATCTTGGTACAACGTAGGAGATGGTTGATGTTAAATACTCACTATTAACTCTACCGTTGCATACATCATGAAGAAACCTTAATTTGGCTATTTTCCTTCTGTACTGATTATATTTCTTAATATATCGTAATTCATATATTTAGGGTAAATACCTGATATACGGTAATATAGACATTTTAAAAATTTACACTGAACTTTGTCAATTAACCTAATGTATTTATTATAATACGGATCCCAAATAATTGAACAATATTCTAAATAATGCATTATAAAGCGACAATAGCGTCCATGGATTTCTAAACACATATGAATTTCTTATAATAAAACCTAGCATTTTATAAGAGCGATTAACAACATCGCTTACATGTATTGAAAATTTTAATTTGTCATCAATATTAACTCCGAGATCCCGCACCACAGATTTTTTAATTATCTGCTTACCATTCATCGTGTAAGTGAACGAGTACCTATTTCTATTTCTACAGAAACTCATGTGGACGCATTTATCATAATTGAAAGGTAAATGATTTTCTTTGCTCCACAGAACCAGCTTATCTAGATCTGTTTGTAAAGATTCACAGTCAGCTAGTGAAGATATAGGAGCATAAATTTTGAGATCATCAGCAAATAAAAGAAATTTTGAACAAAGGTTCTTTCCAATATCATTGATAAAAATTAGAAATAGAAGGGGACCCAAATTCGAACCTTGTGGAACCCCTGAAGTAGGTGAATATGTATTAGAATGGTATCCATTATACACAACATAGCTCTTACGGTTACATAAATAGGATTCTAATAATATTATAAAATCTTTTGACAGTCCAAGCAACTTTAGTTTATTCAGTAGATGTGAATGACTAACTGTGTCAAATGCTTTACTAAAATCAGTGTAAATACTATCAACTTGTAAACCACAATCCATGAATCTAGAAATCTGATCAGTGTATGTAACTAGATTTGTCACAGTGGACTTGTGCTTCATAAATCCGTGTTGCTCAGGCATAATTTTAGTCAGTAAATAACTGTTCAACCTAACGTATAATATAGATTCTAATAATTTAGCAGGTGTACAGAGTATAGAGATAGGTCGATAATTGGTGATCAGCTGACGATCACCCGATTTATATACCGGTATTATTTTAGATGTTTTAAGAGAATTAGGCCAAATGCACTGTTTTAATATTAGATTAAACAGATACACTAAAGGTTTTTCTAATAAATCAGAACACAATTTAAATATAAACGGCGGCAAGTTGTCAGGACCAGTAGAAAATTTAGGCTTCTAGTTCTTGACGGCTTCATCATATTCACAAGAAGAAATAGAGTTGAGTTTAAGAATACTAGCTGCAGTTTCAGTGTCACCATTATCTAATGTGTGTCCACACGAATGCACTGAAGCAAAATAATCAGCAAAAGATTTACATATATCCTCACTGATTTCAAGATTTCTGCCATTGTACTTCATAAATGTAGGCGAAACACGAGAGTCTCTCTTGTTTTGCACAAATGACCAAAATCTACTGGGATTGATTTGTATATTTTTTTCAACGTTACTAACATAATTTCTGAATGATAGCCGAATCAACTTTTTAATCTCAGCCCTTACTCTACTGAACTTTATGTAATCAGTATGGTCAGCTGTTCCGCGATATGACTTCCTACATTTCATTTTGAATCTAAGTTTGCGTTTTATTTCTTGTGTAAACCATGGGGGATACTTAGATCTAAAAATTGATTTCTTAGGTACAACGCTTTCAAGCGCACCATAAATCTTAGTATAAAAGAAATGTGTTACCTCATTTGTATTAGTAATATTATAAATCTCAGTCCAGTCTATTCTTGAAACTTCACTTCTAACAGTAGAAAAATTGCTAAGTTTCCCAAACCTATACACCGGATAAGTAGTAACATAATCAGGTTTAATTAATGAGCATCGTTGAACAGTAATTTCTAAAGCCGTATGATACGTATCTTCCGATACTAAGGGATCAATTGCTTTGCTAATGCTAGTTGAGAGTGCAGAATTTATCAGTACCAAATCCAGTGTTTTGCCCTGAAAGTTCAGTATATTATTCACCAACTTCAAACTACTGATTTCTACAAAATTTGAAAGCTTAGCCAGCTTGTCATCTGGAATATTTAAAGAAGTACTTCCGTCAACAGACAAATTAAAGTCACCCATAATAAGAACCTTAGAGTGCATGAACTTGTACAACAGCAGTTCATACAATTCACGATAAAGCTGTTTATAAATAATAACCGAGGTACGAGGAGGTATGTATATACACGCCACAATTAGGTTGTACTCAGAAATTTTTAAACAGACTGACTCGACTCCAGAAATAGCGGTTAATGTTAATCTTTCCACGTGCAAAGAATTCCTCGCGGCTATTAAGGATCCGCCGCCTCTCTTACCTTCTCTATCATTTCGGTAAATTTCATAACCATATTGAATGATCTCATTATTTTGTACACCGTTATACAACCACGTTTCCGTTAATCCGATCACATCGTAATTATGACTATGAATATTTAAATTAAATTGATTTAATTTGGTGTTTAAGCCCCGTACATTTTGATAGTATACATTAAGACCCATTGTAATTTTTTCATAAAATAATAAAATAATAATAATAATAATTAAAAATAAGGGAAAAGTATAGAAAATATAGTAAGCGCAGCTTCCATTTTAGTTTCAAGTACAACAAGGTTCCGCGAATTATGTGCAAACAATATAAATATTTGGACATAAAATTCAAAGTAATAATACTATGTAATGACAAACACTCGTGATGTAATAAACGAATTACGGACACAAACATCAAAACCAGACATGTAGATAATATAAGAGTAACACGCCCTAACATAATCATGCTTATATATATACTTATACATACAAATTACATTCCACACTCGTACACAAACGTACACACTAACATTCGGACAACCACGTTTCAGAAACACATCGACATTATCATACGCACACACGCAAAATAACCTCACACGAACCTTCACATAATCCCATTCACTACTAAAATACATAGTTTTACAAGCCAACATTAACAACAGAACGCAGCGCAGTTATATAATCTTAATTACTGATGCGACGTCAGTGTAGTTGTAGATAATTTTAAACAATTCTGTATCGACCGGATTATCATGGCCTGCCCCATCGATACAACATATTGTACCGTCCTTTGTCCACACATTCTTATTTCCGTACTTGGCTGATAAATCCGGGATAATTTGTAATAACGTTAAGTGTTCCCGGACAATAATTTGCGTTCCCTTTAGTTTCCTCTTCTTTCCGTAAATTTCCCTTTTTAAACGCGTAACGAGTAAATTTTACCAGAATAGGCCGCGGTTTAAAACGATCTTTGTCCTTTTCATGTCGTCGCTTACCCAAACGGTGCGACCTACAAATAGCATCGGCCGGAATTATAATACCGAGTTTATCAGCAGCTAGTGCTGTTACTCGTTGATCGGTATTTTCATTGTCGTCTTCGGAAATTCCGTGTATATCAACAATGAGTTCCTCCGCGAGTACTGTTCAAGTTCGTCGATCCTACTGTTGGTATCTTTCTCCATCTTATCTACACGCTGATTAAATTGCGATAAGTAATTATTGAGCGTGGATTTAACCGTCTCCATTATATTCTCCACTAATATACGTTGAAGGTCTTTATCAAATTTGAAGTCTACTTTCTTTATTGCTTCTTCAATCTTATTTGATACCTCTCCCTCCAACATAGGAGGTGTATTACATTTAACGTGACTGTTTCTTGTATTAGCTCTAGTCACCACTCTCCGCTTATCCCCAGTTATAGACAACGACGACGACGGCATATCGACGAATAGAAATTAATATCACACTACAACAGTAAATTATTAAAATACACAACAACAACATTCACGCTACGCACTGCTGACAACGTTACAGACGCGAAAACATACGTGTACACATGACAATTAATGATGTTTTAAAAATCGCCTGTTACATTTACGAACGTGAAACATATCCACCTGTTTATTACGATAATCGTAGAATACCGCAGGAACAAGCAGTAAAATACCTTGGATTAACCCTTGACAGGCACCTTACATGAAATTTGTACGTAATTAATACTAAAGAAAAAAAAATTTAGATCCTAACTGAAGTAGTTATACCCACTGATAGGAAGGCAGTCGAAACTGAGTCTTGGAAATAAAGTTTCACAACACTATCATAGTTCCTATCTGAAAATACGGTTTAGAAATGTGCGAAACAGCTGCTAAGACGCCCCTAAACAAAATACAGTCATATCGATGATTCATCTAAATTAACGTGCCGAATGCAACAACTAAGGCAAGAGGCAGGAGGGAGAGGAAGTTAAATCAAGTAGTAGAGAGGGTACACGCGTAAGAATATGATTAGGTTAGTAAGAGAGTATTCATCTTTGAAGAGAAGAGGAAGTGAGGAGGATTACGTGAAGAGTACAAAGTACAGTCAATGAGGATATGGGAGACGGAAAGCGTTACCCACGGGGCACTGAGGAGCCGCAGTTCTGTTGATCAGGTATAAATGGGCGAGTCTATGACCCAGACGCAATCTGCTTAGGACAGCGTCATATCTGCGATTTGGAAGCGAAGTCTTCCAAGGTAAAACGGAATCCTTGATTTGGCGAAGCTTATACAATGAGGAGGTCGATTGTCACTTTTGTTGTCACTAAGCGAAAAGTCTTGATTTAACATAATTACGTACATCAATAGCTGGAACTGCAACGTTTTTTGACATCAGCAACGATGTAGCAGCCTCCTTTGCTGCTCTATCTGCTAGTTCATTCTCTGGAATCCCGGCATGAGCTGTAATTCAGAGGAACGAGACTAATTGTGTCGGTTTGACTAATAACAGCCGTGTCACTTCTCCGGCTGTAGGATGCTGATCGTTGCTAAAAAGGAGTTGAACGCTGATAGTCGGAACGAGGTCAGTTCTTTCGGTCACGTATTGAAACAATGAAATAAATTGACTGAAACGGGGTGAAAATATAAAGTTATATCTCGCGTATAAGATAATAATATATACGTATGTATCGGATAAGTATACTAACCGTCCGCATACAATTTTCTTTAAATGATGATTATGTTCAAATTCAGTAAAATCGTCGTTTGTAACAAGTAGACCTCTACGATGCGATGTGAAGTTTAATAACACTCTGGTTAAAAACAAATTTTCACGATAAAAGTTATTAAAATGATTGACCAGTACGATAAAGTAGATATAACATTTTTTAATATTAAATTCACTTTTAAACTTTCACGATTGATATACATATATATTGACGATTTTTTTCAGTGTAAATCGTGTCGATTTTTTAAAACAATTACACTTTTCGTAAATGTGTGGTATATTTATACAATCAGCTTTGGCAGAACGTAATCTAGACTTAATGTTGTCCGGGTATTTTGCGATAAACAAATATATTCTTTTATGAATGTTTTTCGTCATCATTATTACTATATGTAAACGACTGATGTTATTTACTAAACTAGTAATTGTTTTTATTTTAACCCGAGGTTTTTTTTCGCCTCTCTCTGGACAGTGACCGGAAACCGGGGTTAATTTAGACGGTATCGATGCTTACTGGTTTTGACAAGAATGGAGAGAAGGAACAAAGGAAAATCCATTAATAAAAAGAAAAAAATGCCAACTACAAAAGACAACGCAGACAGAATAAGCAGAATTTCACGAAGAAACCGTGTTTAGCGCGTGTACATAAAACAGTATTTACAAAGCGTTACGGATCAACTACCTAAAGGGCATATTACGGATGTATATAAAATTCCTTACTCGAGCGAGCTGAGCTATATTGGCCGAGCTGGTAGAATCATCGATCAGAGATTAAAAGAGAACGAAGTAGACTGTAAACGTAAGAAAAAAGATTTCACATCAATGTCTTGAGAATCACGAAATACAATTTAGTGATTTTATAAAATCTTTTTCGAGACGGAAAAATAAAACTTCAGAATTGTTTAAGATGCAAATTAAATTTTTAAACGTCCAAATTTCAACAAAGAAGGTGGATATCGACTAAATTTAACTTGGTTACTACCGGTCATCGCCAGCAGAAGAGAAAAAAAAAAACAAGTAAATACAAAAACAACTGCCGGTGTAATAAACACGTCAGTCTCTCTGATAGTAATAACAATGTCGAAAACATCGGCAAACGGATGTGTACATAGCGCAGGACATTTATTTAAAAGTCTAGACCGCTTACGCGTAATAATCACTTTAATAAAATGAGTTTTGAAAGGCGATGAAAAGAAATCGTTGAACTAATATAAAGAATGATTTGGAAAACTTGATATTAATTTATAAATTTGAATCGCATGTGTAGTAAATTACTGTTTAAAAGATTTATGAATAATAAAATAATAATAGTTTGTACCGGACGAGCGTGGGTATTTATTTTAGAAAACATAACCTTAAATTTGAGGATCGTTAAACGCTACTAGTAAATGGGCAACCATCGATCAGAGATTACACGAAGCAAACTGTATAACAGAAAACATACGTCTGCAGCAGTGGCTTATCATCAGTGTTCTAGGAGTCTCGAAACACAATTTAATGATTTTGAAATCTTGTCCAAAATGGACAAATATAGCTCCGGAATTGTAGGCAATTGAATTTTTTAAGCAGCCAAATTTCATCAAAGAAAATGAGGATACTACCTAAATTCAACCTGGTTCCCGGTCATTTCGCCGGAGGAAAAAAAACAAGCTAATTACAACTACTAGTTTGGTAATGTAATTGTTTTCGAAACGTCACGTAATAAAAAAATTAACACGGTTTACACAAAAACAAAAAAATGCGAATAAATAAACATTATTCAGAAAACGTTGTACGAATATTTCAATGAGCTTACTTAGGGTGTAACTAACTTCGAAAAAACCCTAACAAAATAAATATCGACGAGTTAAATATTAATCCGTCTCGGTTCACTCGTTAACGTTTTTCTTTGATTTTTTTTTTTTAAACAAATTTGTTCCGAGGTATTCGAATAAATTATTTCTATTTGAATCATTTTCAATTTAAACGTGATGATCAAAATTGTAGGAACGTCTTTAATAAAAGATTTGTTGCAAAGATATCTTACATAATTTCGACTTTTAGATATAATGTAACGACGTAGCTTCACGTTATTTATTTTATATTTAGTATGTATATAGCGCAATTGCACGCGTTAATATATATATATATATATATATATATATATATAAGAAATAATAACTTTATTTCATGACAGTTGTGTCAACATTACCTGATTAAACTTTTTTTTCAAATACCATACTTGTAGGATGCGCCTTTTAAAATTTATATTGCAAAACTAAATTAACGAACAAAATTAAATAAAAATACTTTTATACCGTATCACAATAGATGTAATAAAAACAGTTTATTAGCTGTGTTTTATTCAATACCTTACTGATAGAGCAAAATTATTTGTTATTTTATCTTGTTAAATTAAATATGTATCACCAAAGAAGCACTGCAGAAATACTTTTTGATAAATTAATAAACATTTATATATAACACAAAAATAAATATAAGTATAATATAGCTTATTACTTTTAATAAAACACAGCAACAATTTCAACATGTTACAGAGGGACGCTACGGAGACTATTTTCGTTAAAACAGAAATTCGTATTCGATAAATTTTATCCTAGAGCGAAGAAGCAATACCCTCACATAATCAACAAAAAAACTTACACGTATGTGCAAAGTTTGCAATAATAAATGCTGTATCGGTAAAAAATTACCTTCATAATCACAACAAACTACATAACATAAGTTCAGTTCAGACGGCTTTAGACGCCATTTATAAGTCTTCCTTCCAATTACTACAGTTTAGATAACAGGTAGATATTAACTCATTCGATACAGCCAAAAGTTTCTTAGATAAAGTTAACAATTCCATTGTCGAATCGGCATTGGGGAGGGAGTAGAACGCTTATGAAATTATATACACTGATGGCTCTATTGAATATATTAAAAAGAGGTATACAGTAGCCTTTTCTACCACAATCGAAACATTTCTAAGTTATTCCGCACATACCACGTGCATGTTCGTCATTTTTTACGAAAATGTACGCCATATACGAGGCGGTTTCTTTTATTTGATTATATAGAAATAAAAATATCCCAATACTCATTGACTCCCTGAGTGTTCTTTTACAAAATTTCCGGAATTTACAATAAGTATATTAGAACCCTCAATACGACAATGGATTTGGCAACTTCAAAGCGATGAACTAAGGTGAAATTTAGTGGCATCCGTAGAAATGAAATAGCGGATTCGATTACTCGATCGGACCTAACCATTCAGAAACATTTTAAATTATAACGGGGACGTTTAATACTAAAGCTTACATAAATGTTTTACCGTTCCTTAGTCATCTTTCGAATGCAAAAGTTTATTAAAAGGTAAAAACTATTTAAAAGGCAATTCCAAAAGAGCCTTTGGTTAAACATGGAAATCTCCTCCATAAAAATTTTATCTCTGTATTTGTTAGATTAAGAAGTAGTCATAATAGTCATCCTGCCAATTTAGGTATCGTCAGAAGTGGAGTTTGTGAGGAATGTAATATTGAAGACAGTATGGAACATCAGATTTGGTCCCGTACCAAATACAAGAATAGAGATAGCATTATACTGTCTGAATTTCTATCGACAAGGAATACGCTACCAATACAACTTGAAGAGCTTATTGCGGATCCTACCTCCTTGGATGCGCGTAAATTATATTATTTCATTAAGGCCAATAATATAAATTTATAATCCGAACTGTCCACTTAAACTGGCCAAATGGTGAAAACGCGGCCAAAAAAATAAACACAATTATGTACATAAATTAATTTGTAAATATTTTAAATATACACACACATATATATATATATATATATATATATATATATATATATATATATATGGAAGTGATACAGCTATAAGTTAAAATACATATAGTTTTCAACTTAAAATTCACTTATTATGCTGTATTATGATAAAACAAAAGAACAAATCTGCAGATCGCTCGAAAAATTTCTATTCTTCTTGATAATTTCACGCGTCGTTCATTTCTGTGGTTTTCAAATACTACATGTTTTCAAAAGCAACTAGCTAATTGATATTTTTTATAAGCCTCGTTTGATCTCTTTCTTCATATGGCCAATGACTATTTCTAGACAAATGCTTTTAATATTAATAATAAAAACATTTCAACAAAACCACCACGTCTAAAGCGTTATGAAAAATAATAACATTTTTACAACTAAATTTTTTTGTACTTGACGATTAAGGCAAGTGATTTTGTATTATTGCTCGATATAAAAAGCAAATTCTTCGTTAAATGTTGACATTTTTATTGATGACACTATCTAATAATATACACAACTTATGAAAGGGTTTTTTTCTACTAGCGACATCGATATTTCGAAAAAATTGGCAAATACCGCGTGATTCGTACGCTTTTCTTAATTTATCGGACGAGATTGTACGAACCAAATTATATTTGTTTCAGCTGCTTAGACCACCGAATGTTACGAACATATTACAGGAATGTAACAAGCATAAACATGCTATTAAAATGGAGGAAAAGTTAAAAACTATAATGTAAGGACGCTTATACGTGACAAGCTAGTAGAACTGGAAACTGAATTTAAGGAAATTAAATAGGATATAGTTGAATTAAGATAAGAAAACAGACAACGATGCGCTTAAATAAAAGCCTGGTAATGTACCGTTACCATTATGGTTTAGATAGTGCATATCAAAATGGAGTTGAATTCCATAGTAAATAAAGAGACAAATCAAGGTTGAATTGCAGTTTTGAATCAAATATATGTTATTCTTCGAATATCTGATAAAACTAGCATTAAAGTACGCCCCAATAACGGGTAGCGAAGAAGACGAATTAAACAAGTCTTATAATAATATATTGAAACAACACCAAACGAATGCCAACTACTCCTTATAATTTGTTTTTTTTTTTTTTAAAGAAAATTATTTTCAGACGTTCAATTTTAAACACAAACATTGAATAAATTTCATCGTACCAATGAACGCGAAATCAGTTTTTAAAGAGAGTTAGCACTAGAAGTGACCGCAGATTAATAAAAGGAGCAGAGTATTTCTGGAAGATAACACAGCAAGAATACATTTCACCAGAGAAAAAAGTAAATCAAAATTAGTCGGCTCGGATATATTAATAACAAAAACACAAGCAAATATCTGTGAGAACTAAAATTACAAATACAGAAATTTAAAACAATTAAAACTGAAGAAACAATCTGAAGTAACTGCTAAATTAATGAAAGAAACTGCAGTTAAAGTTGCACTACGAGCAAAAATTGTAAATCGTAAAATAAAAAAAGGACACCAAAGAGAAAATTAAAAATGGATAAAGATAAAAATCAAACTGAGTAGCAGAATTGAATAAATTAGAAAATAAACGAGCGATATACGGCAATACGATACAAAGATAATTAAATAAATAATTGAGCGCAACAAAGAAGTCGTTTTCAATGATTAATAAACTACCGACGAATGGGAAGAGTCTCGACGGGAGGTTCTTACACATAAAAACTAACTATCCGAAAAAGAAAAAAAAAAAACAGAAAGATTTTAAATAAAATTTAGAAGGACAACAAAATACATTAAATGAAGTTAAGTGGAAACTATTAATAGCCACATTTACTACAACATAAATCTTACGTTTTGAAGAAAATGAAAAACAGCTGGTGGTGAAATCCTACAGATGATTAAAGAAGGAAATAAGGAATTACTGGATTTATTGAAAAATCCATTTTAAAAAAGTTTAAAAAAAAAAAGTCATAAGACTAAACCACAAATGTACAAACCAATTAGCTTATTATCGCATATTTACAAACTCTATCATAAAGTATTATTGTAGACCGACTACTAAAATAAATCGATTTTTACCAACCGTGCGAACAGCCAAGATTTAGATAAGGTTTCAACACGCATGATCACAGTCACATATAAATTCAGGAATGCAATACATATCTACATACGGCGTTCATAGATTTCCAAAAGCACTGTGGAAACATGAACAATATATTAAAAGAACTCAAAAAAACCGGTACAGATGATGAATACATGAACATAATAAAAAACGTTTACATTCCTTCGAAGATACAAGCGCAACTGATAGGGGAAAAAATACCATTAAACAGCGACAGAATATCATCCAAGTTATTTGTAGCATCGTTAGAACGTACGTTCGAAAATTTCCTTTAGAAATCTGAAGGTATTAATACTGATGGAAAAAATCGGTTGCGTCTTACTGACGACATTCTATTCATTGGTAGCAACGTTGACTGCTTGCAGGACGTGATAACCGACCTTCGTAATCGTTAAAAAAAGTTACGAATGACGATAAATATTAATAAGACGGAAATAATTTAAAAATAAAAATACATGGACAGGTACTGGTACAAGTTAGAGAATATATTATATATATAAATAAATTAACACAGAAAAGAGCGCAATACACAGAACGCTTATATCCAGTGACGTATTGATTAAGCACATCGTGATACATTATAAATTTGGAAAACAGTGTGAAATAATATTTAACAAAAAAGTCCGGACGTAATAAATCAAAAGCCTATTTACATAATTAAAAATATTAAATATTTTCGTGATACAATACAAAAATATGGTGGAATCATACCAATAATAAATAACCGAGGCACATAGAAAGAAAACGGTTCTTACAGATGATTCGAAAAATTAGTTTTAGTTTCGTGTTTCAGTTACAAGTTAGCATATTGACGCTAACACCGAATTTCTTTGCAAACGTCAGATAGTTGGTATTCGAGTCGAGATGTTATAGATTAGACTCGTTTTATCGAAAAAAATATATTAAATTTTCTTTCATAATTCGTTGTGACTTTTTTCACCTGCTTCGAACTTGCAACTCTGAAATTGTATATGTTATCGATAAAATTATGATCACTGAAACACTTACCGTTTTGTTATATTAACAATTTTAATGACAGTTTAGTATTATTCCAGTTGATCGTTATAGTTCAATGATAAAAAGTTGTGTTTCGCTAAGTTCAAAACTTTCATCATCGGTTTAATTTGAAATAATACGTAATTAAGGATTAATAATTATTAAACATTCTAACCTGCCGTGTGATGAATTGACATTTATCAAAAATTGAATTGTCCCGTTATTTAGTAAATGAGTAAGTATATCAAACGGGCATTGATCCCTGATTTCCATACAATAAGCAATGTCTAAAACCACCGAAACACTCCCACTAGTTCGCTTCAAAAAATAACTAACACATTTTAGAATTCTATCCATACTGATCTTATTTGCAGGCAATCTGAAAATAAAATACGAGTTAAGCATAAATTTTCGATTAGTAACACAACACACACACACAGACGACCGTACCATGCTGGAAAAAATATGAAAATTATATATATATATATATATATGTGTGTGTGTGTGTGTTTAAATGAAAGAGTAAATATATAACTCGAATGTAAGAACGAGTTTCTTGGAATTCAAAATATGTAAGTATAATATTCGAACAGGTACCTCAAAATATTATATAATTAAGTAACGACAAAAAACAGGAGTCGATTGAAAAGTTGTATAATTTAAAATTATTTATCCGTATTAAATTTAATCATAAAACTGAAAAACTATTTCAATAGAGAGAATTAAACTGATAAGAAAAGTTAAACACAGTTAACATATGACTATTATTATTTAAAATATTAGATTATTTACGACAATAGTTGACAATTCATAACGAAAAGAAGGTTCATCCGAACATATTTTATTATGGAGTACATACTATTTGTAAGATATAATATAAAACTAAAAACTATGTTTAACTTTGAACATATACATATACATATACATATACATATATATATATATATATATATATATATATATATATATATATATATTCTTCTTACATATATTACAAGATTATTCTCTATGACTATTCTCAAAAATTACATATAAAAGCAAAAAGACTTCTGCTCTAAAAAAACTGTTTATATATATCGCTCTTACATATATTACAACTTCACTACTAAGATTAATATAGGTTATTCGAGAAAACAAAATGGGGCATTTATATTAATATAAATAAATAAATATATATATATATAAAATTGTTTTACTAATATTGTTGTTAAAAATTATTCGCAACAATATAAAATTATTAAATTTAAGAGGAACAACTACTTTATTTTTATTATATGTTGTACATTTACATCTATTGATATATTTTTATATGTATATGCGTATATATAGATATTTACACACACATAAATATATATATATATATAAAAATGTATGCGTGTACGTTTATAATATATACGCTTGCTTTATGGACATGGACGTAACTGCGTCGCAATATGAGATTACTTAATCAATTAAAAACTCAAACTTGCTGCAATATAAACTATTTTGCGATTTACATTCGGCCCGATAAAAAATTTATTATTATATTACACATATTATAATATTAGTTTCACCATACATAAGACTAGTCAGTGTTACCTATCATAAATTAAACAATACTGTTTTGTAAATGAAATATCTTATACAACTTAGTATTCACTGTAAAAACCAGCAAAACGAAAATAATACGAAATAATAATACTAATTCTTATAATAATAATAATAATAATAGCGAATAATACAATTTAAGCTTTCAAGTAAAATCGCATTAAAATGATTTAATAAATTGCTTATTCTATCTAAACTAATACAAATATGAGTTTTATAAACAAATTATACGCATAAGTCTCTCATTACGCACGTAACACGTCACATATAAAAGCGATGTCGTACACACGAATATCTTATCGTTAGAACATACGCATATCAAGTAGGTTTTAAAGCGCGTAAACGTACCCCCTAAGTTAAATGCCTACGCTAACCGATAGGCTTATGTAGAACTAGTTCGGCGTACAATGACTTACATCGGAAGTTGTATATTTATATTGAGAAACATTAAAAAAAAAAAAAAAAAAAAATTATATACACGTAATTTTATATATCATCCTTCGCATCCGATCGATTGAGATTAACTCGTAACATATCGGAAAAAATTAAATTAAATTAATAACGTAAGCCGGAAAATCGTAAAAAGAGAAAAACTGTAATAAAAATTAAAGATTAAAATCGAATATGAACCAAAAAAAAAAAATCGAATATTTAAAAAAAATATTTTTTAAAAACGTATAAACTACGTTTGTCATATCGCCGCAACTAGCCGAACATATTGCCATTAATTTTAATTCGATATTTGCAAATGTGCATAAATATCAAAATTTCAGACTACTGTAAGAATATCAACACAAACTAGCTGACAAAACAGATATGATCTCCGCCGTAAAGAAATAAAACGAAAATGTGTACCACAATAGACAGAGAAATGTTCAGTAGCAATCGGGACGAGACGAAAGCTTCTTAAAAATTTTTAAAAACGCATCCTACGCAAAAAAAAATCGCATTAACTACCGCAAACTTCAAACCAAAGCCAAATTCATCATTCCGAAAGAAACTGTTATTTACCTTCTATATCACGCGCAAATTTTCCCTTTTTTAATATATAAAATGACATGAAACATAATAACACGCACCATTTACCGTCTATAATCGACACAAACGATGTACATACTATGACTCGAAACGTGCAGGCCTTGGCAAACCATTTTTCAGTAGCGTTAAATCGCAACGCGTCTCCGCGTATCTCCAGATACACTGAACATAATATTAGATGCCGACTCGCATTAACCAACCAAACCGACCGTCCTATGATCTAATAAGAACGTTCGCGATAAACACGCTCCGAAAACGATATTATTTCCAACCTATCGGATAACTTTAAATCTTATGACTCGTTTCCTTAATCATCGCCTAAGGTTAGGATTAACCGATTTTAAATAGAAACAAAGATCTAACGCAGTTAGATGAACCTATCACATACTTCGCGAAGAAAATTGCAAACATTATCTTCGGTGGAACCCTGGATTCATTTTCTAATCAAAGTTCTTCGCAAAGCACTTCATTATAAAATCCTGGTTCAACTATATCAACGATGTTAAATATTTATCAAAAAAATTGTTTGATCAACCACGTGTTTTCAGGAGACTTTTAGGTAACACTCGTAGCAATCGACTTAACGGAAATTAATTATTTCACACATATCTCGTTACAGAGAAATTTCACATAAAAAAGGGGACTAGGCGACAATTTTTCGCCGAAGTTATTTAAACCTTGAATTCGTCCTAAGGGAAACCGATGGTATTAAATGGAGAAAATACATAAATCATCGTTTTTTAAACGGACATTGTACTAACAGAGAAAAATCAAATAGAACTTTAGAAAATCACACTGAAACTGTGTAGAAAAAACTGATAAAGAAATCGTTTTTAGAATAAATCTTTAAAAAAAAAAAAAACGAAGGTTGTGAAATATAAAAAAAGGCGAAAAAAACGACATAAATATAAATTTAGAGCGAAGTAGACACCTTCGTATATATAATTAGGGAAGAAATTTACAACAACCGGAATACACGGCAAGTAAAAAGAAGGTTTTTTAACGGATATACGGTAGAATAATAAAAAAATAAAAAAAAAAAAAAAATCTATAAAAGCAAAACCGAGCCAAATTATTTCATAGTTGAGCGGAAGGCCTTTAACGAAAGAATTAATAGGTAATAAGATTTGAAAGGTGAAAAGACGAATGGAACGCTGCTGGGAATAAGATTGGATAACTCTGATATAGGGAAAAACACGGGATTCGAGAATATTGTATCCCGGATAGCAAATATAGCACGGCTGACAGACGGATGATAATGAAATAACGAACTGGTATGCAGTGGAAGGCGGAAAAAAGGAAGACTTCTATAAGATAGAACAGGCAATACACGGATGCGTAAATATTGTCGTCAGAAGGCTTAAAGAATGAAATCGTAATAATAATTAATAATTATCCGTAAAAATAAAAACGAAAAAGCGAATTAAATACTTACAACAAAGCTACGCTACGTCCGTCAATAACGATATTGCAGCCGGATTTTTTTTCGTGGCTCCTCATGTCGACAACTTTACCATCATTATAATTATTATTACGATTATTATTAATATAATTATCATTACTTGTAACGAACGCGCCGTCGTAATTTGTAATTGTTCGATCGTCACGATCGTCACGATCGTCGATTATTGTAGAAACGGACGAACGTGGTAAGCCGCTGAAATTGCCGTCATTCCAATTCGTTCGTTTTTCGCTACGGACGTGGTTAGTATCATCGTCGGCGGTCGATACGTCGGTTATACGTTTACCAGCGACTTGCACGTTACCGTTATTTACCGTTAGATTTTGAAAATAATTACCGCCGCTGCTGCTACTAACATCGGCTACTAAATTCGAACCATATCCGTAACTGATGTCTACGAAAACGCATTCTTCCGTATGATCCTCGACCGTAGTAGTAGTAGTAGTAGTAGTATTTTTTTTAACCGCGGCGTTCGAAATCGAATTATTATAATATAAATCGACCGACGATGGAACAGTTTCCGTCTGCGATAAATTATTAAAATCTGTATTCGACAGAAGATTTAAAGCGCTGCTCAACGTTTTAAAATGTTCGCCGTTATTAACCGCGTTGTCGCCGCTATTATTCCAATTAGATAGAAGTACGTTACTATTATTTCTTACATCTTCCTCGGTACAGGTTTTCTTACCGACGACAACGTCGTCCATCGATTTATTCGGCGTATTATTGTCATCGTCGTCGTCGTCCGAATCGTCGTCGATTACAATTACGTCATCTTCGATATGGTAAAAGTTGTTCTTATCGCCGATGACGGATTTTCGATCGTTATCCGTCGTCGTCGTCGTCGGATGTTTTCGTTTTTTATTATTATTACTATTACTACTACTACTACAACTGGAATTTTCACCACCACCACCAACGCCGTCGACGACGATCGCGTTATCGACGACGTAATTTCTAGTCGTCGTTTTGTCATCGTCGTCGTCGTTAATGTAAATTACGTCGTTACCGATCGTTCGGCTATTCTCGACGTTTATATCGTCGTTATACGGATCGTTGTTCGGAAGCTGTTGAAATAGTACGTCGTTCGGCAGATCGCCGTTTACATTCATCCTAACGTCTTTACTAAAAATATCATTTTCGTTCATTCGTTCGTCGTTGTCCATACAATACTGACGATAGGTAGCGTTTATTAACGCGGGTTGCTGCTGCTGCTGTTGTTCGACCATCTCCAGATCTATATCGTTAAGAACGACCAAATCACCACCGCCTTTTTCGACGTAATTAACGTCGATTAAAGCCATTTCTCCGTCGTAATTATTATTATTGTTATTATTATTATTATTATTATTATTACTACTAATACTACTACTACTACTAGTAGTATTATTAGCGTCGACGTCAACGCGATTTATTACATCCGAATTAATCTGACTATACTCGTTTTCGCTTTGAATATAATCCAAGGCCACCGATAAATACTCTTGTAAAGTTTCATCGTCCGGATTATTAGGATTTATATTAATCGGAACGTTATCGGACGTATTATTTCCGTCGAATTCGCACGATTTATCGATATCGATCGTGTACAGACCGATTTCGTTATTATCGATCGGCGTACGTTTGACCAAACGGTCGTACGTCTTATTTCCGTCGAATTCGCACGATTTATCGATGTCGACCGTGTACAGACCGATTTCGTTATTATCGATCGGCGTACGTTTAACCAAGCGATCGGACGTCTTATTTCCGTCGAATTCGCACGGTTTATCGATGTCGACCGTGTACAGACCGATTTCGTTATTATCGATCGGCGTACGTTTAACTAAACGACGACTAGTTAAATCGTCTTTTTTCGTCGCTTTGACGCGATTCGCTTCGATCGTCTTACAATAGGACGGAACCGTAAAAGTGTGTTGATCATCATTTTGAACATAATCCATGGCCGCTGAAACGTATTCCTGGAACATATTGGAATTTTCGATATCGTTTGAAACGTTTATTATTACATCGGTCGAAGTTTCGCCGCTATCCTCATCCGAACTATTAGTTCGGCCGGGTTTTTTACCTTGATCATCGTACGAATATTCTAGGAAATTATCTTCATCTCTGCTAGTCGCCGGATTATGATACACATCGTCCAAATTGTTCTTCTCGACGAAATTAGTACTGACGTTTCTCAAAGTCGTTTCTTCGTCGCCACCGTCGTCGTCGTCGTCGTCATCGCTACGCTTTTCACTTTCGTCGAATCTATTCGAAATCGTGTAATATCGATGCTGAATATCATCGTTATCGGAAGATCGTGGTCGATCTGTAATATCCGTCGATGTAGGCGCGAAAACGGAATAATCCGTATTATCGTCGACGTGATCTTTAGAAGATATTTCTCGATTTACATCGCAATCGCTAACGACCGAATATTCTCGATAATTAGTAACGTTATTCGGGACTAGGTTTTGCGCGTGTTCGCAATGAAAATGATTTCGCCAACCTAAAACGCGAAACGGTCAAAAATTAATCAAGACGATCGAACAATTAATTATTAGAAGTTATTAGACGATAGAGATACGATGATTACCGAAATTCATTTTATAAACTATAATTTAAACGGTTGATATTTCATACGTTTATGTTTTTATCGCTTACGTAACTGTTAAATTTCCATAAATTCAGATCGGTTACGAAAGTGTAGGTTTCTAACACTTAGAAGAGCCCAATCTCGACTTAATGTTGTCCCGATTTTATGATAGACGCCTTGATGACGTCCGTTTATCCGTGTTTTGAAGAATGTAGTTGTTTTTAATTATAACTTGTTTTCTTCTCATTATTAGGTTTGTATGTCTTTGTTCAAATTTAGATGTTTATATCAATTGCTTCACGAACATACAGCTATATTTATCGATTTTTGATAAAATTTAAAAATCGTCAAATTACCTATTTCACGATTCCCCCCCCCCGGACACTGACGCGGTCACTGCAGAGGTTTTTTCCTCCCAGTATTTTTTTTTTTGTGTGTGTTCTTTTAAACTTTTATTAATGCTTCTATCTGTGTCTATCCAATGTAGACACAGCATGAACGAGTAATTTTATATAGCAACGTGTGTCCTTTTTGAGAGTTGATCCTCGACGCTTTGTAAATATTTTTATTGCCAAACGCTGGTCTTTATTTTTCCGTAAAATTCTGCCTATTACGTCTGCGATGCCTTTTATACATACATCGGCGGCAAACTCTTCTTTGTTACTAGATTTTTCTTTCTTGTTTTTTTTTTTTTTTTGCTCCGAATTTTTTACCGGTGAATTGCATTCAAAACCATTAATGATTTTATAGTCTCTATTTCTTTCTTTAACTGTTTAAAATAGTTTCGGCTCTGTGTAATGCGACTGCTTTGCACATATTCATACAGAGGTAATTTTCCGCATGTAGTTTCACTATGTCTACTAGTTCGCCATTATTTTTTTGTCCCATTGTAAACTTTATGTTACTGTGAAACATATAGTCCATCAAAATTTCATCCAGCTTTTCATTACCATGCTGCCAGAAAAAAATCATATATATGTATAAACTTAAATTGAAGAATATTACTATCAAAAAGGAAACAAAAACAAGATTGAACATTGATCAATTTAATAATGACAAAAATAAAATACCAGATTAGAAATAGATTAAAAGAAAAAAAAAAACTGTCAGAAACATAAATTATACAGAAAACATGCGGACAAGCGTTAATTCAGCTATAAGGAAGAATTGCTACATCTACACGAGCTACAAAGTACGGATGGCTGAAGAAATATTACAACTAACGGATGAAAAACGAAAATATAAAAATAAGTAAACTGGGGGGTAAACTAAAATATGAAGAACCAAATTATAAATAAATGCAAGAAAACTAAAATGGAATATGATGAAAGTTACGAGAAGTCAAGTAGTTAGAAAAACAAGGAAAATCGAATTCGATATTCGAAAGGGTAAAAGAAATGACAAAAAGTATACATATATGAAAACAGCAATAAAAGATATCGCCGATAAACGTTTTTCGATAAGTCGTGTTCGATATTATTTATTCGATATTATTTATTCGATATTATTTATTCGATTTTATATTATTCTTTTCTTTACGTTTATACACACACACATACTCGCAGACGCGGTATAATCTGCGCTTGTGTTTTTCGGTAGTTCAATCCTTCTCTCTCGGATGGAAAATCCCGTGACTTCTCTCGTAATTCAGCTTACCAGTTGGGCTGACGACCAACAAGAAATTACGATCACCTTCGCTTTAGATAATAATAGTGATGATGATAATATTCACCGTGATATACACGATAATAATAGCGGTACTACCTGCGATAGCGCCATTGTTAAACCAGACAGAAGCGTCGTTAGCTCTTTATTTAATTCGAATGTTAAAAGTCCGGATTTATCGGTTAACAGTTTATCCTCTCGTATCTCTGTTAATAATGTTATTAATAAATACGATACCTTTAGGGTATAGTAATAATTTTAAACCACTACTAACTAACAGTAATAATAATTATCGTGACGAAAATAATAATAATTTTCGTGATAATACCTCGTTTTAAAAAAATAAATATATTACAACTAGTGGCTATTCCGAATGTGGTATGAATTTTAAAGTGTTCGTTGAAAAGATGTATTGAGACAACACACGCCCTTAAAGCGGCTGAAATATTAAATAGCAATCTCTGTAAGGACATCGTAGAAATTAAAAAAGTTGGTCGTAACCGAGTAGTGGTTCATTTTTCTTCCGCTATTTCCGCTATTTCCATCGACGGTTATCCGTTTTCGCTTCACGAGGTTACAAGGTATATATCCCATCATATCTAATCTCTAGATGTGGCGTGATTAAAGAAGTACATGCTGACTATACTGATGAACAATTCTTACTCATGATTACGTGTGTAACTCGAACAATGTCAACTACGTTAGACGATTGAACAGGCGAACAACCATGGATGGCCAAGTTAAACCCCAGCTCGACGGTTTTGATTTCGTTCGAAGGTCAACGTCTGCCTTCGTATGTTTTTATGTGTACGATATTCCTGCGAACCGTTCATCAGACGACGGCGTCAATATTATTCATGTCTACGATATGGTCACGTTTCAGCGCAGTGTAAAAGAAGTTCGAGATGCGCCAGATGTTGTGGTAATCGAGAGCACACCGAAGTCCAAAATGCAGCAATCAGACAGCAACGTGTTTATTCTGCGGAGAACTTCGTAAGTCCACCGATTCCGCTTGTCCGAAAAGAAGTCGACAGATTAAAATTAACGAATTAATGTCTTTACGTAATTTAAGTTTTCAAGGGGCGTCTTTTGAAATTCCTAAAACGTATCAGCCGGTTAATTTATTTTCTAATAGAACTAGAAATAGGTTTGCTAGATTTTAATGATTTTCCAGAAATTTCACACGCCGATAAGGATTGTGAATTTCAAAATATTCCAGCGGCCACCTTTTAAAACGATCTATCCCCTCCGATGAAGAGAAAAAAGGTCTTGACCGTAAACTATCTTTTAAAAAAAAATACCTTCTGAAAACCAAAATTTCTTTTCATCTTATACAAATGATCGAGTGCAAAATAGAACTTTTTCCACAAAACCCTTAAATTCAGCTTAGTTATTACTGATCAATCGCTTTTAAAAAATTTGCCTATTAAATCTAGCCCAGTTAATCAAAATAAAAAGTGCCTAGATCCTAATGTTAAAATTAAAAATGTCAGAGATAGTAAAAATGTTGTAAATAAAAAGTAATCTTTCGGTTATCTCCTATTTTATTCACCCTAATCAAAAATGAAAGGTTGTTTTGCTTTTTTTTTTTTTTTTTTTTTTTTTCTCCTCTTCAATTTTTCATTTAATTTTATTTATTTATACTATAATAATTTTATGTAATCTTATCTACTTTCGTTACATAGTTCATTATCCCTTCTCTCCCTTTCGCTATATTTTCCTTGACATCTGGATAGTATATTCCTTTCCTTCATTCTCTTTATCTTTTTTCCTTCCTGCTTCCTATGTCTATGATTCGTATATTACAATGGAACGCGAGAAGTATTTTAGCCAATAGATGAGAATTTGAGCATTTCCTAAGTTCCCGTACCTTCGATATAATTCTTTTATCTGAAACCTGGTTATCAGTGAATCTTCCGTATTTTCAATTATTACCGAGATGATAGAATAGATGGGTATGCAGGTGCTGCTATCCTCGTCCGACATGGTTATTAATCATGTCATTAATACTAACTTCTTCAATGTTAGCAATGACATACTTCTTCCAGCGCAGTCTGCCTTTTCGCTACAGTTGGTAATTTCTCTGATTCCTTCATTTCCTATTATTCCCCTCCCAATCATTCCATTAATCCACAAATCTTTGATAATTTAGTTACTTCAATGCCCTAAACTCACTGTGGGGTTGTATAACAGAAATGATCGCAAGGGCTCCACAGTTTCGGATATAATCTCCGGCTCTGACATGTATCTTCTAAATGACGAGTCCCCAACTAAAATTAATAATCCATTACATAATAACAATCCTGTAGATCTATCTCTAGTTTCATCTAATATCCTCTTTGATTGCTCTCGGTCTGTACTTGGAACCTCTTTAGGAAGTGATCATTATAACCATTTACATTGATACAAAACGATTTAGAACTGATACTCTGTGGAAACATTTTACGTCGGAAATTTAAAGAGAATTGGACTAAATTTCAAGAATTTATGGAACATCGTCTGGAGATGAAATTAATTTTATAAATTCTCCCCTTGAAAAGTATGACTTCTTCCGTAAGTTAATTCTCACAGCCTTGCAAGAATCTATTCCAGTAGCAACTATCTATAAGGGGGAAAAAAGATCCGTTACTTGGTTGAACAAAGCCTGTGAATCCCAAATGAAAGAACGGAATTTAGCTCTCAGAGTTTTCCGTCGTGTTGGGACTATGGAGTCTCTATCTTTCATATAAAAAATTAGCTGCCGAAACTCGTCAACTTCTTAAACGTTCGAAAAGGGAATCTTGGTATCATTTTTGTCTCAGGTTCAATCGAAATACTCCTTTAAGGGATGTTTGGTCATTAATTGGACGTTTTAAAAATAAACATTCCCCACTCTCTCGTATTATAAATGTCGCATGCTTTTCTGAATTTGTAGATAACGTAGTCCCCCCTCTTATGTACCAACTTATGAAGAAGCCGATAACATGGAATATATTTCCTGTTCTTCCATATCGCATTTCTTACTTCGACCTATTATTCTTGCTGAATTATTTTCTCCCCTTGATAAGAAAAAAGAATCTGCTCCCGGTTTGGATGGTATAACCTACTGGGTAATAAATAACTCGCCTGTTAAAGCTAAAACTATTCTAGTAGACATTTTTACTAACCTACTTCACTCTGGATTAGTTCCGAATGTTTGGTCAAGGTTTTTAGTGGTTCCAGTTTTAAAGTCCGGTAAATCCTCCTCACACGCATCTTCCTACAGGCCAATCTCTCTTGCCTCCTGTTTTAGGAAATCATTCGAAATGCTTCTCAAAAACAGACTAATATGGTGGATCGAGAATGAGAATATTATTCCCTTGGGTATGTTTGGATTTCGTCCCGGATGGGGTACTCTAGACTGTATAGCCCACTTTCTATGCGACGTCTACTCCTCCTTCATTAAGGAGTTTCTCATAGCCTCCTTTTTGGATATCAAAGGAGCTTTCGATAATGTCTCCCACCTCATTCTATACAATGCAATAATTTTAAAAATTGGTATTCCTGTTAATCAAATTTCTATGTAAACTTTTCTCTAATAGATCTTTAATCTTCCTAAACCCACTTTCCAACCTCACTATTACACGTATTTCTTATAATGGACTTGCCCAAGGATCAGCTTTGAGCCCTGTCCTTTTTAATATTTGTGTTTTGGCAGTTTTTAAGTTTTTAATATTTATGTTTTGGCAGTTTTTAATTGCCTATCTGGGGCGTCTTCCCGAGTTTTGTCTTATGCAGATGATTTTGTATTATACTCGTCTCACCAGAATTTTCTTGAAGCCACTAATAATGTTCAATCATCCATTTCTGTGCTTCGTAATACCTTTCAAAATATTAATCTCCTTTTATCCTCTGATAAATCAAGTGTTTGCGTTTTTTCACTTAGGCCATTTAGTTGTACTAACTTACAAATCAATATCTATAATCAACCGATTCCATTTGTTAAAAAAGTCAAATATTTGAGTTTATACCTGGATTCCAGATTTTCCTGGAAGTCTCACATAGCCGCTCTATCGACTCAACTCATGATGATCTACAATTCTCTGAAAGCTAAACTCTTGTTGGGGGAGGTGATCCCGTCATTTTAAGTTTGTTATTCAAGTCCTTCATAAGATCTAGACTAGATCATGGCTCAATATTCTATGGATCAGCTGCCCCCTCTCTTCTCAAAAAACTGGATTGTCTTCAGAACATTGGTTTGAGGTTTATTACAGGCAATATTCATTCTCGCCCTGTAGTATGTCGCCAAATCGAGACTTTGACTCCACCATATAAATTCTTATTCAAATACTGCAATCTTCAAAATCATTCTCTCATAGATAATATCCTATATCTTTTCAGTAACTGGAGGTTTGTTCACTCCAAAATTCCGCTTCTTGCCAAACGGGTTTCCCGATATATTGCATATAAGCCTGCACTCATTCCCGTTTTTCCCTCCATATATTTTAACCTTCCCTACGACATCAATCTAATTAATATAGATATTCACACATGTCAAAAATTAATGAAACTTAATTTACCTCTTGAATTAGTCAATGCTTATTTCCTTGAAACAATGTATCCCGAATATATACAGATTTTTACCGATGAATCTAAGTTACGAGGGTCCAATGAGAATGTGGGTGCTGCGTTTCTTATTCGGAATTTATTTATACAGCAGTTTTCTTTACCTTCTGAAACTTCCATATTTACAGCGGAGCTGTTAGCGATCGATAAGGTCTGTGAATATATTATAAAATTTCTTTCTTGTACCGGTAATTTTGTTATTTGTTCCGATAGCCTTAGTGCTCTTTTGGCTATTCAAAACAGTAGTTTTAATTATAAATCTCACCCCTTCGTTTTAGAAATTAAGGAAAAATGCTTGATTATCAACGTAGAGGTAACCTGAAGTTTTTATGCATACCTAGTCATTGTGGCATCTCCATGAACGACAGAGTTGACACTTTGGCGCAAAATGCTATTAATTCTGGAGCTCGTTTTCCATATATTCCCTCTAGCGATCTCTATGACATGATTAAGAGAACCTTTAAAACTGACTGGGTTGAAAGTATACTTAATTCTTCAATCAAAGGTAAAACCTATAGTATTGTTCAAACTGAATTTCCCCAGGTTTCCCTGGTTCAAACACCTTTCTCCTGTTATCCCGATTACTACTATTCGCAGATTTATCACTGTCATATATGTAGGTTACGTTCTGGTCATTCTAGAGTAGCGTTGAACTTCAATCTTGTAAATGCTTCTTATGTTTATTGTACCAATCATAGTAGCGGCAATTTTAGAGAAGATATCAACCATTTATTTTTCAGCTGTGGTGGTTTGAACATAGACGTACGGGTTTGTTGAGAAGTTATTCTCCCTTGATGTTTTTCCTCCTTACTGTATCCTATCCTTGATATGTTTGGATGTTCATGTTTCGATAGTTTTATTTAAATTCATTAGTATTAATCATATTCTAATTTAAGTGTTGGTTTTTGTTTTGGAAGTAATTTTTCCTTTCCTCTTTTTATATGATACATTTTTATCCTCTCCTGCTGTATTCATATTTTATAGTTATTTCTCTTCCTTTAATTTAAGTTAATTCATTCGTTATATTTATTTGTGTTTTATTTTTGTTCTTTTGGTGGCCAAATGGTATGTACAGCCAGGCCAAATAAAAAAAAAAAAAAAAAAAAAGATAAACACACGGCGGCAAAGAAGCTGTAGACTCAAAGGACAAAAAAAAATATAGAGTTTCTGTTTATGTGTGATAAAAATAGCCAAATGCAGTGATTATAATTTCTTATTTTAATAACGCTTTAGTTGGTTTACGGTTGTATAGTTATGCAGATGATCTGCTTTTAGTATATAATGTTAATTTATGTAGTAAATTGACGTTATCTTCTCATATTTCTAATTGCAATGAAATTATTAATAAGCTTAAAACAATAATAAATGCATTAAATCTCAAATTTGAGATTTCTAAATCTCAAATTATGGTTGTTTCTGGTCGAGATAAAAGTGTTGATCAGATAATTTATGATAACATTAAAATTGACAATCATGTGTTTAGTTCTACTGATCACATAAAATATCTGGGTTCCATTATAGATAATACGTTAAATTATAATAAGCATATACAATATATAAATAATAAAACCAACAAATGTTATTATATATTTAAAGCTCTTGGTGGTAAACTATGGGGACTTAACTATAAATCTAAGGTAATTCTTTATAAAGGTTTAGTTCAGTCATTATATACATATTGTGCTGGTGTCTACTTCAAACATTTAACTAAGCAGCAAATACATAATGTAATTTGTAACTGCCGTAAATTTCTTATTGATTTAACCTCTTCTTATATTACTGTATCAAATATAACATTATATACTATCGCTCGTATTTTACCTATTGATCTTTATATTAAAAAAAGATCTTTAATTTTTAATGCAAAAAAAAATAATTACGGCGTCATAAGTAAAATAATTCTTAAACAGTTAAATACACAAATTTTAAATGAATTTAGTGTAAGATACAAAATTTTAACAAAAGATAAATTAATTAGTAAATTTTTTCCGAATGTAATAGATTGTTTTAAAAATAAAAAGATTATAGTAAATTTTTACATGACTCAGATACTTTCTGGTCATGGTTCCATCGGATATTATTTGAATAAATTAAATATAATCGGTAATAATAAATGTCACAACTGCAAGTGTAATGTAGTTGAAAATGTGCAACATATAATATACAAATGTAACAAATATGATCACCTGAGGCAGTTGTATAGTATTGATTGTACGCTTAAACCGAATGAAATTATTTTATTAAAGCAATTTCCGGTTTTTATCTTGGAAATATTTAAAATTAAGTACATTTATAGATAATCGCTACTAGTAGCAATAAGCAAAAATTTGCATGCTACTTCAGTTTTTTTTTGTTTCAATTGTAATGTATATGTTAAATATATAATAAATAAATAAAAAAAATATATATATATATATATATATATACAGGAAGTGGTCGATAAATTCATTTACTTAAAACGATCAATTAAAGTAAATAACGTTTTAGAAGATGAAATATCCAGAAGAATACAATTAGAAACACACTTAAGGAAGTTAAGAGACCTTTAACCCTGAAAAGACGAGTGTTTGACCAGTGTGTGAAGACCGAGACAAAAATACATCACTCAAATAGTGGAAGACGCAAAAGTAAATACGTACCAGGAATTGATAGAAAAGGCGAAAACTAGAAACTTGAAAGTAAAGTTGACACCATCAATCGAAAAATTTAGGAGTGAAGAAGAAGAGGTCACTGCGACTGAAAGGATTAAACGTATTTAACATTTGATTATCGATGTTTTCTTCTTTATAAATTATAATCGTTTCTCTCTCTCTCTCTCTCTCTCGAATATAATAAAAAAAATAAGTTATCACCGTGAGGATAAAGATCGTTTTTTATTACTGACGTTATTATTTATATATATTCGTAAACTAATTATATACCTTGCGTATGCCGGATAACATTATTATCATCGGTCTTGACGTAACCGCTTTCGTCAACGGTAAAGTTATTCATATTGACAAACGGGTATTAGATCGTTAATTCTGAAACGACCATCGAGTTTTTTATTCACTACTCGACACAGTGTGCAACTAGAAAAATAAATAAATAAAAATTAGTTATTTTAATTAGAAAAACGCTGTAAATATTCGATTAAAATTTAATTATTCGAAAAAATATCTCATTCAAAATGACGATACAAGGGGGAAAAAAGGAGCGTAAAAATTTGAAAATCAAATAAAAACCGGAATAATTTATTATATATATATATATATATATAATGATTAATTTACGGCGCGCAAGTTTATTTTTATTATTAGAATATCGTACGCTATTTTCGTCATTTTAATTAGTTACAAATTCCAGCTCGTTACGAAGATGTTGCAGCCATTTTAGGAATTTTTTCTATTTCTTCTTGCACTGAAAATGTGCCCAGATCCGAGTGAATTATACACGGTTTATCATATATCACGAAGCTTGATAATTTGGTGTTTTTGTAATCTACGTATTTTATCTGTATTTGACTTTTTAGCACAACCCCATAATTGTGCACTATACGTCCATATGGGTTTCAGCATGTTTTTATATAAAAGTACCCGACTACTCAGGATAGCTTCTGATTTATCGTACTCGATATAGCTTTCCAAAATTATACAACTCCTGTCCAGTTACGAATGTTCTACAACCATGATACGGCTCTGAATTTCACGTTTTCCTTCTTCTATTTTACCGCTCCAAAATCAAACGTAGAAATTACTATTTTTCTCCAAAGTAGAATGTGTTCAAGTTTATCTTCCACTCTTTTATGTTGATAATAAATTGTCTCTTAACGCTAGTCACTTCGAGAACCGTTGAACTTTTCAAACTTCTTTTTTTACTAATAGTATCTTCAACATACATTCTAAATGTTCCCGAACGTTTTACTGATTACGATTTCAGTGTCCATATTTCTACTCTATAATCACCGATCACACATAGCATTTAACCATTCTATATCAGTTGTGGAAGCGCAGACACCGATCACAGAATAAATGTTTATACTCTTTGTGAAAGCTTCTGTCGCGCTTGTTCAATACAAGAATTAATTTCTATATATCTGGATTTCGTTTTTCGTTAACTAATAAAGTACCAAAATACCTGAATTGTGACACTCGTTCTACGGCATTGCCATCAATGTACATTGTAATAAGTACCGGCCGTTTTCTGGAAATAACAAGCAACTTCGTTTGGTCTACATGTTGTTTTTTTTTTTTTTTTTTAATTAAACTTCTCTGCCATTTACATTAACCGCATTTATAATTGACTGCAAGTCATGAGAATTTCCAGCAATTAATACGTATCGAATATTGTAATTCAAATTACTTTAAATAATATTCCTTTTACGGACTTTTTGTAAATCCTATCAATCTAGATACCCTACTTTAAATTATATACACGCGATAGTGCGCTAAAGAACTTAATATTGTGTACAAAATCAAATAGAGTGAATAAAATTTATCCGAATTAAAATGAGAAACTCCTTACATTACTTGTAAGAATTCATAGAAATCTATAATATTAAATTACGCACGGAAACTGACAATAAAATGGACGAATTAAACGTAACTAGAGAATACACATTTATTTGCATTAACAAAGATTAAAAATTAATAAATATACACTTCGTACGCTAAAATCTATCTTCGTTAATGACATACGCACACACAATTTATATTTATATATATATATATATATATATATATATATATATATATATATATATATATATATATATATATAATAATGGTTTACACTGCTTCCATTTTATTTAACATTACGAAACAGTAAACTGTAAAAATCAAAAGAAAAAAATCAATTAGTAAATAAATCTATTTTGTTTGTTATTTCATAATTTTATATTTTTTTATTTAAATAACGAATAACGAACTAAACACTTTCAAAATCGATTTTACTTTTTAGGTAAGTTTATGAATTGTTAAAATAATGCGATCTTTATTTTAACTGTATTATATTGTATTATTAATAAATAAACACTTTACGTTTTAGTTAAAATCGAGTAGATATATAAGGTTTCTTAAATAAATTAACTTCTACTCGATTTTAACTAAAAATTAAATTGTTTATTTTATTGTTGATCCTTTAAATTCGATGATGTATATATATATATATATATCATCAAATTTAAAGGATCAACAGTAAAAAATATTAATTTTAATTATTCAAATACAACATAATAAATTATTGTATTAATAACGTTATTACGACATACTTACGGTGTGCAAGCGATTTGTTACCAGTAATACAATTACACCTAGGAAATTCTTTTTCGCCTGTTAATTACAAATAAGAGAAAATTAAAGTATTTTTTGTAATCTATATTAAAATAAATACGCCATATTAACAAATTTATACGATAAATAATGCATATTTGTAATCTTATAAACCAATATGTCGATTAGAAACAATAACATGCACGAAATTCAAGCAACTATAAATTAAAGGCGTAGAAACTTACCGCCGACCAATAAGGGAAAAGTAAACGACGCTATTACGTTCGATCGATACTTTCTACAGACAGAAAATGCGTACATTAGAAGGAACACCCTTCTACTATACGGTTTTCGTTATAAAAGGGTTATTTTTCAACTATTACGCGTAAAATATATCTAAAAATTTGCAAAATGGGTATTTACTTTTTTATATTATATTATTATTATATTATTATTATATATATATATATATATATATTACTTAACAATAAAAATAAATATTTTTCGAACAACGTTATTTAATCGCGCCAGCCATAATGATGCGAATTAATAGTATTAATACGTAAAAATACAAAAATCTCACTTCATAGAGGAATTGGTTCTAAAATAAAAATCGGCGAATTACATTAAAGCTAATTACTCTACTGCCAGGGAAAATATAACTACGGCCAATTTTTAATTAAAACATTATCATACGATTACTTATACAATTTTTAGAATTCTATAAATTAACAATATAACTCAATCTTAATAACCATCGTAAAAGTAATAATAATAATATCAATGCAATTAGTCAGCTACGATGAAATCCAATACTATTAGTATTAATAAGAAAAAATGAAATCAATTCCAAATATGACGCCCCTTCCAGCCATGTTAAAGATAATAACCAAACAAATAACACATTAGAACGGCAAACGGTCAATTATAAAAACTATAGTAGAAAAAAAATTGAACGTCAATATCTTATTAACTGAACCGAATACTAAACTTTTAATCGAGCGTTCCAAAGATTAGTACAGATTATAACATCCATTGTAAAATTGTAAACTTCACGTAACACACTATATCGAAATATAATACGCATAGAGATAAACTAAACCGTATCAATATTTGTATAATATTAAAAATTTATATAGAAAACACCGATCATAGAACAAGTACACCTGAGCGATATCCAGCTTTATTCGGTATTTAATTCTTTCGTGAAATCGTGTTTTTTCGGAACACATATATTTAAGTACGAAAGGATATGATCGACGAAAAAAGATTAAGGAGAACCTGGCGCAATGATAGAAACCCAATCAATAAAAATTCATTAAACAGAATAACTAAACAGCTGAGGAAAGCGCTTTCAGACAGGAAGAACGAAACCTTTCAAGAATATATTACACAATTGACGCCCACTATGGATACCGATTATTCGCTATGGAAAATTACAAAAAACTTCAAACTCAACCGTACACGTCGACGATCACCACTGAAAGTTGTAAACCACATATAGGCAAGAATCAACAAGGAAAAAGCTGAAATATTTTCTAAATACTCCTTTGAAGTTTCCCAACAGTAACTAACGACGATGTATATAAAAACAATCACCTACAAGTACCATTCCAAATGTATTTACCTATAAAACCGGTATGACCAATGAAGACTTTAGAAACACCTCAATCCGAAAAAAATTCCCCTGATATGACTTAATAACAGCAAAAGTATTAAAACATTTTCCGCGAGAAAAGCGACATTATTAACATATATTTTTAACGGAATAATTCGTATCGGCTATTAATACATGGAAATTTACCTACATAATAATGATACATAAACATGGAAAGCTGCAGGAAGAAGTACCATCATACAGACCTATCAGTCTCTTACTAATTACTTTAAAGTTATTTGAAAAACTTTTCTTAAGAAGAATAAAACCAATACTTGAAGGAAATAAGGTAATACCTGATTGGTAATTTGGGTTTAGAAAACACACATGGTACGGCGGAACAAATACATCGAATGAGTTATCAACAGCAGTTTTGAACAAAGAAAATATTAAAATATTGTACTGCGCTATTCCTGAACATAGAAAAAGCATTTGACAAAGTCTGGCACGCAGGTTTATTATTTAAACTAAAGAAAACTTTGCCTCATCTATAATATTATACGCTATTTAAATCTTACTTAATAGACAGATAGTTTCAGGTAAATACTGATGATGAGTATTCTCAAATATATAGTATACATTCTGGTGCGCCTCAGGATAGTGTACTTGGGCCGGTACTGTACCAGATATACACTTCAGATTTTCCGAACAGCATTAACACTACAACAGCTATGTTCGCTGACGACACAGCAATAGTATCAAGTCATCATGATCGTAATGTTGCTGCTGAACATATACAGGCTCCTATTATCATATAGAGAAATGGTGTAGTAAATCATGGAAAATCACAGTAAATGAAACGAAATCCACGCATGTTCACGCTAAACAGAATTACAGAATTAAGGGGAAAACACCGATACGATTTAGTAAATATCTAGAATTGCACCTGGATCCGAGGTTAACCTGGAAAAACCATATTCTAGCCAAAAGAAAACGACTCGAGCTTAAACTACGGAGTATTATCTGGTTAATGCACTTGAATTCATTATTATCAGTTAAAAATAAGCTGTTAATATATAAAGTTATCTTAAAACCTATATGTACATATAGGATTGAAATCTGGGCAACAGCTAGCAACTCCAGTCTGGAAATAATCCAGCGTTTTCAGTCAACGGTTTTGCGTAACATCGTTGAAGCACCATTGTATATTTGCAATACCGATCTGCACAAGGATCTCCAGATGCCCGACGTAAAAGAAACAGAATACACAGTAGTAGATATTTGCAGCGACTTCAGCAACATGTCAATTCAACGGCCTGCCGATCTTAAGAGATATTCCACACAGAGTTCAAACGTCTGAAAAATAAATTACGATTAGTATAGCCAACCTACTGGCCGACTGATCCTATTAGAATACCTGATTTACTAGACTTTTTTTGTCGTCAAGGGGATATCGCTACACTACACTGAAGTTGAAGAAAGTGTTAATATAGCGTCCGACCACTCACCAGTTATTCTAACAATAAGTACAAATATTAGAAGGAAAGAAAAGCCGCCATTCCTTACAAATAAGCAAACGTGTTGGAAAAATTTTCGGAGGCAAATTGCAAACAATATGAATCTAGAAATTCAGCTTAAAACTATTCAAGAGTTGGAAGAAACTGTCGATTCTCTCACCAAATGCAGCATGGAATTCCACGCCAACCGAATCGTTGAATACTGACGTTAATATCAGCTATCCCATGGTAATTAAGGAAAAATTAGCTGAAAAACGCAGAGCTCGTAGAAAATGGCACAACACCAGGCATCCGTGTGACAAAACTTTATACAATCGAATAACTGGGCAATTAAGAAGACTTTTGCAAAATAAAAAAAAATAAAAGTTTGCAAAGTTTCTTGCAAAGCCTCAGTGCTTCCCAGGACAGAAATTACTCCCTTTGGAAAGTAACTAAAAAAATTAAACAGGTAAAACAACACAGCCCACCTGTTAAAAATGCAACAGGCCAATGGGCAAGAAGAGATACTGAAAAAGCTAACATCTTTGCTCAACAACATCCGTCTGAACCTAAAAGTAATCACGAACAACTGATCTCAGAGTTCTTGGAATATATTCCTGATGATCAACAACGCATTAAACCTGTATCCCCGAAAGAAGTGTGGCATGAAATTATAGCCTTAAAAAGAAACAAAGCTACAGGTCATGACTTAATAACAGCCAATATCTTAAAAGAGCTACCGAAAGAAGGAATATTGCTCATTACTTACATCTTCAATGCTATATTCCGACTCAAGCATGTGCCAATCCAATGGAAAATGGCTCAAATAATTATGGTGCTTTAACCTGGCAAGCCTCCAAACGTCGTCTCATCCTATAGACCAATATCGATTATGCCTGTGTTATCCAAAGTCTTCGAAAAGTTATTTATGAAAAGGATAATGATGATTATTGATCAAAAGAAACCAATACCAGATCACCAATTTGGTTTCAGAACCAAACACTCTACCCTTGATCAAGTTCGCAGAATCGTCAATAAAATTGAAAATGACTTCGAAGAGAAACGAATTTGTTCAGCAGTATTCTTAGATATTTCTCAAGCCTTCGACAAGGTTCGGCATGAAGGACTGCTTTATAAAATCAAAAAAATTGAACGATTTTTCAAAGTAAAAGTTCAGGAAGAAGAATCCAAACTATACCCAATACGCGTTGGTGTCCCGCAGGGCAGTGCTTTAGGGCCGCTGTTCTACATACTTTATACAGCTGACCTCCCGGCTTCAAATAGCACACTAACTGCTACTTTTGCAGATGATACTGCTGTGTTAGCTTCCGATACCTTCGAAAACGTTGCCGCTAGAAACCTGCAAAATTCCTTAGATCAGATATGCAAGTGGACAAAAACGTGGAAAATAAGTATAAATGAAAACAAATCGGCTCATGTAATATTCACAAACAGAAGAACAAATAATGCTCCAGTTACAATAAACAATAATCAAATACCAATACTAGATGAGACCAAATATTTAGGTATGCGACTCGATCAGAAACTTACGTGGAAACAACACATCATTGCTAAAAAGAAAGAGATGAACCGTTTAATAGCTTCCATGTATTGGCTTATTGGAAGAAACTCGACAATAAATTGTTAATCTACAAAGCGATTATTAAACCAACTTGGAGCTATGGCGCCCAATTGTGAGGTTGTGCAAAAACCACTCACATCAAAATAATTCAAAGATGTCAAAACAAAATACTTCGTATGATAACGAATGCGCCCTGGTTCATAAGAAACGATGACTTGCATAGAGACCTAAATGTTCCTACTGTAATTACAGAAATTAGACGGTATGCACTTCAACATGAAGACAGATTACATAGGCATCCAAATACGGAAGCAATTATTACATTAGATAACCTAAATAACACAAGAAGGCTGAAACGGAATAAGCCTTATGATATTGTTTAAACAAATTTTATTCATATTCTTCTGAGGTTCCTGTCACTGGACGGATAACCTCTTCACGTTAATTTTCTTTCCTATATCAGAATTACTGGATAGTCCAAATGGACTAGCTGTAATTATGTAAAATAAATATTAAAAAAAAATAAAAAAAAGTATACACATAGAATAGCCGCTATTGGACAGCATTCTGTTGAAACACTTGTAAAATATCAATGCTACTTATTGTCTTGTTCGAGGACAGATCGTACGCGAATATATATATATGTAGATATTTAAGTACGAATCTCATACTATTGAAAACCCATTATATAAATAACTACAATTATTTCAATCGTGTAGAATTTTGTTTCATAAATTTCCGGATTTATAAACAAACATGTAACTTTACCAGAAGCGGGGAAAAGCTTAATGTTTTGTGGGAAATGAATTTTGGAATTTTTCGATCGGATTATTTCCTTAACGCGATTTTTTTTTAAGAAAAAAAAAATAATACGGATGCGACCCCTTTCTGATTCGTATCTAAAATGTTGTGCATATATTCGAAACTGAAATAAGTTTATTCATACCGATACATTTTTCTCGGAAAACATGGCTATATAAACACGGTATTCACTATGCTGACGACATTTCACCGCGAATTATTTATAAAGGGCAAACGAATCGAAGAAAGAACACTCGTTTTTTAGATTGTACAAAACGAATTATGGCGCGAAAAACATTGTATGCGGTTTTTTCAAAACTATATAAAACGAAGTTACAATCAACAACAGATTTTTTTTTTTTTTTACGAGTAGTTATTGCCTATAAGGCTATTACTCGAAATATGAATTAATTATATATTATTACACAGTTTCGAATTTATTATGAAGTTGGTGAGAAGGAGGAGGTTGTTTACATTCGGTATATTTTTCTTCAGCTGATTGCACCGATATTGAGCAAATTTCGGGCAGATAACCACGATATGGTAGACTGTTAATGAAGTACAGCACAATTCGCATATTGGTGGTGGTTGGGCACTCAGTAGATAGGAGTGCGTACTCAACGTGTCACCAATATACACTCGGTTGACGGCTGTTTCCAACCTCGGTAAACAAATTTTACCAATCTTTGATGGCCAGATTGTTAAATCCTTCTTTATATTTCCAAGTTTACTCGGCCGAGAATGGAACGACCGATTCCACGCGTCCAGAATTTTCTTCATCGCTTCTCGGCCTGTTGGCTAAGATCAAAGTGTAGTATCTGTTCTTATCAGCTTAATATCTGATACACCTCGCAATGCGGGGTCAGTATATTAAACAACAGATTTGGAACATGTCAGAAAAGGCAACTTTAATAATTTTTATAGATTTTTGAATTTTTTTAATGTTTTTTTTTTTTTATTTATAATATAAATAAAAAAATTAATTTCTGGAATATTCAAAACGGTAACCGAGATGTAAAATTTTCATCGTATTTATCAATACGCGGTAAAAAGCAATTTCTAAACTTATTCGAATCGAGCGGAAATTTCAATAAGTATAGAGAAAGAAAAACGATGAAAAAATCTAAATTTCCAAATGTTACAGCGGTGTACTCGGGGTCCGAACCCAAACTGTCAAAATTCGTAATTTCCATTCAGGCCATTTTTAATTACTTAATAAATTACAGGTATAAAATTTCATCGGAATCGTTCGAGCCGTTTCCGAGATGGGCGAATATACATAATGATTAGCTCGTTTCATCATAAGGTAAACGAAAAAGATTTAATGAATATCTTTTACCTAAGTAAAATATTAAATTAACAAAATAAACCTTTTCATACCTACCGGCTCAAACAGGAACGTTAAAATTGTTTTTAAAAATAGACATCCTCTGTCCCAACTGAACAAATTTGCTTAGCACCCGAAGAAAACAATCTTAAAATGAAAAACATAATAAACATAGAATTAAAGAACATCCATTTATGTTGTTATTTATTGATGTAAAAAACGTAAACGAAAAAATATATGAGTATTTATTAAACGGTAAAATTAAATTTACACAACCGACAAAAAACAATATAGTTGTTCAATGCTCATGGTGTCAATCACATGGGTATACTAAAGACAAACGCGTATGTCAAATACGGCCAGAACCACTCAACTTTTGACTGAAATAAAAACAAAAACACGACATATACACACGTCTTATGTAAAGCAAGAAGAAAAATAAAAATGTATATTTCAACACACAATTGCAAAAGTAATAAAACAAGCATATTAACTAATAATTACATAACGCCCATGATGACTCACCGTATAACAGAATTTAATAAAATAGTAAAAGAAAATTTACACTTATGGTGTAATGACAGTAAAAAGTTATAAAAAAGTAAAATTTATAATAGTAATAATAATAAAATAGAATGACACAATAAGTAAATATAGAAAAAAAAATTAAATAGTGAAACAAGTCCCATATAACGTTACGAAAGGTTATGTTAATGTATCCGATGTTTATATTTACTATACATATATTGAAGTTGCCTAAAATCGTAATTACTGATGAAATTAAATGATTATCGTTGATTAAGCAATAAACGGAGAACGCGCTAAATTTAGTATATTATCCTTAATATAAAGTCATGTTTAGGGTAGAATGCATATCAACGATTCTTCAGTATTTAAGAGCATTACATGTTTTATAATAATTGTAATCTGCTAACTTCGACGATTGCATAATATATCAAGAATTACTTGGTAAAAAGATCGTCCATGATCTCCAAATAGATATAAATACCAAATAATAGTAAAAGCTTAGCAAAAATCACTCAAAATTAAATAAACCACAAAGTTGTCAGAAGGTATCAGAATAACAACACAAATACAATTATAACGATGAAAATATTAATAATACACAAAATTCAGTAAATAATTTTGTTAATGAGATAAATTATTTATGTAAATATTTTTACAACAGAATCAAATGATCAATAACTTACATCAAATAATAAACCAAAAAGCGATAAAATAATGGTTTATCAAAAAGTAAATTTGAGATAAAATTAATTTTAAACGAAAATATTTATAAAATTCACTTTCAGTAAAAAGCACGTATAAAAGTTGTTATTTTATGGAAAACCGTCGCAAAAGTTTCAAAAAATATATAAAACAATATTAATACGTTGGTGACAGGATCATGCCTAATAAATGTTATTTTCATATTGTTGATTCACCTTATTCATTATTTTCGATAAAAGTAATTTTAAATAACATTAAGAATACCTACCTTTCTTTGCAACTGGTTCTATATTTTATTTTTCTTCGAAAGGTTGTACTGCAGATGTAGTTTTTATTTCAGATTTATTTAGAACACATTTAATATATGTTAAATATTATATTCTAAGATATTAAACACATGTACATATTACTGACATAACAAAATTTTATCGAAATGAAAATATGTTAATTACAATTTCATCAACTTACGCCGTTTCTAGCACTTGAAAAACAAATTAACCAATAAGTAACAGTTCTCCACTTGATAACTTAAAAGCGCGTATTTCCAATAACCTCCACTGATAATTTTTTGTTACTATTTTAAAATGTACATGCTTATTTATAACCTTCGTATATGTATATATAAAAAGTTCCAGTTTCCAGTAACCTGTTACAAAGTAATGAGCACATTTTATTGTTTGATAATGAATTACGCAAAATATAATTTTAAAAATAATTTCAAATAAAATAACTTATTTTTACACACCACGTAACTTAAACGCGAATTATTTATCCACGACGAGATTATGGTTGTTCGGTTGCATTCAAGTTGAATAATTTTACATGCGTCACTTAAATATGAAAATTAATTATAATTATGAAGCACGAACACATTTCCTTCAACCAAGAAAATTTGTCGAAATTCACATTAAAAGAAGTAACAACAGAATAATAAACAGACAGGACTTTCTATTATTTAAGAAATAACATAAAACTAAACAAAGAAGAATTGCCACTTTAAAAAGACACTAGAGCCACTCCAACGAATAACTGATTCGAACCATTTTAAAAATTAATTGTAAATTCGTTCAAAATCGTAAAATTCATTATAACAATATTGAATTAATAATGAAAAAATTATTTGTAACGTAAACTATTAAATAATCATAACTTTTATTATCGAACAATACACGATAAATATTCGTTTTTTTGGACACACTGAGTAATTCTAATATTAAAAGACATAGTAAAATTTGAAATAATATAAGTATAAAAATAATTTTTTTCCTGGTTCCACGATATTTAACTCGTATTAAGGGTATTTAGCTATTTAAAAGTTCAGTCGTAATTGATATCGTGAAAAATAGCATTTTAATTTAAGGAACAACAAAAAATTCAGAACGAAAATTAAGACATTAAATTTCAGCACTATATATTTTATTAAATATGAAATTTTTTACCATCAGTTAATTTTTATTTAACACCGTGGACTAAGTATTGTTCTTATCAGTAATTAATGAAAACAGTTTTAGAGATAATATTTCCGACAATAAATGGACAGCGCGAATTGTCTTTTCATTTTTAAAATAACAATTGAACATAAAATTCTAAAGGCTGGGCCACACAAAAAGCTGCCTGTCGCGGCGGTCTACAATATGAGGATGTCACCCAGAATGCGATATTTTTTAAGCAGTTCAGTCTGTTGCTTCATTGTAGTTCGTTTAATATTTCTTGTTTGAAATTATTATTGATCTTGAGATCAGATGAAGAACAGCCTTTTCTTCTGTTAGCTTTGAAAAAATACAAAGATAAACAAAAGAGAAAACAATGTTGGGTACATGAAATAAATAACAAACGAGAGGAATTAGGAGAATACCACCGCTTATGCGTTGAACACCACCGACGCCACTATGGCATAAATATCCCAGCTCCCCATGTTTTGGTGATGATAGCTTTGCACTTTAAACTTTTTTAATGAGATCATATCTTAAAGATAGAGTAATAAAAAAAACACAAAAAAAAAGACGTGTAGTGAAAAATGCTTTTGGAATATTGACAATGAAATGGCGAGTATTTGTAAGACATATAGAGTCATATCTTGAAACTACCGAATATTTTGTGAAAGCGACTTGCTATTTGCACAATTATATTCTGTCATATAATACTGAATATATTTCTGAAGACATTGTAGAAGAATATGGTTCATACGTGCAATTATGGAAACCGGATTAACAAATCGGAGGTTGCCCAAAGCGACAATTCAAATTAGAGAACAGTTTGTTAGTTACTTTTACAAAATCAAGAACGTAAAACACGAAATGTGATGTTTATGAATTTAAAAAAATGTAATTTTAATTTTTCCTGAATAGAATTAATTATAATAAAATTTTAAATTCTTGATCTATTCCATTTCATGCATCTGATTTCTTTAAAACGTTCTTTATAATGTTTATGTGAGCTGTCAAACAAAACACATTGTCTTCAATTACAATACGACGCCATGTACAATAATTGTATTAAAAGCACCAATGCCGTTAATTTATTACTAACTTCATAAGCCTAAAAAATATAAGAAAAATAAATTCCCAAAAATTACACATCATATTTACGATACACTAAATATCCATAAATGGGCAAACACAAAAGTAAAAAAATACATCTGTGTGCAACCTTTTACATTATAAAAAAGGATGTGTTTTTTAGTCGGATGCTTGATATCGAAATTTAGATGCAAATGTAACCTCCGCAATCAAATTCAATGTCGGTATTTTTTGTAAAAAATACATGTAGAACTGCTATCCTCATTAAAATGGTTACTTCTGAAAATTAGAAAGAAAACTATCTGCAGACTACCCGTGTAAATATAAAGCAGAATAATAAGCATTTACGCATCATCTTATTATCTTCCAAATATATTTGGTCAACAGCAGTTTATTGGTTTCATAAGAGGCGAGTAGTATAGGAATCAATTCATGAGAAATGTTCACGAGTAATATGAAAATTACAATTAGACATCGTATGTGTCGGTAAAATATAATATGAAAGGTTTTGGTGTGACATGACAGTGTTTTGAAAATCAACATTAGTCATATAAACTATATAATAATTTCAACAATGTATTCGAATAATTTGATAGTAAAAAGTGCTTGTTACTGTAATTTAGAATTATTAGACGTAAGTCGAAAGAACAAAAAAAAATGTTTTGTTTAAAATTTGAAAGTGGAGTGCGAGTTCAAAATAAAAAACACAAAACAATGAACCAATTTAGATCGTGGCAAAAAGTAATCAATTTTAAAATAAAAATTGTCGTATTTTACTCGATATCGGTTTCAAAGTTTTATTATTCAAACTGAAATATATCGTCGATATATTTCACTGTCGTATAGGGGGCACGGTTCACGGTAGGAACCGCCACGTGGTGCCCCTGGACAGCGACGGAAATATGAATTTGAAAAAATTTGGAGAAAATTTCAAACTATCGCTGACAAATACTACCACCACCATAACGCGTGCAATAGCAGAAGATTTACGCCTGAAAGGGCCTTCGGCCAGTTTTGACGATCATCTCCATTAAAATCGAGCATGTTATCGAACTTATGTAAACAACAAAATTGTAATATCCTCGCCCTGCAAGAAACCCATCCTTCAAATTTATGGCATGAACTTTGTTGCAAATATACCGCATGGAAAGCGTGGGAGCGCAGTTTATTCACGTCCGGGAATAAAGATTTCCTCCGTTTACAAATCTTGTGAAAACAACATGAAAGTAATAACACTGGAACTCGAAAAGTGTACGACAACTTATATATATTAACCCCTCTCCCGGAAATAAGTTTGAAGCCCCATCAACTGATAACATTAACAACAAAGAGATACAAATCGTTGTTGGAGACTTCAATAGCCATGGAACAGAATGGGGTTAACAAGTGATGAAAATGGAGAAAGAGTAGTCTCATGGGCTATAAGTAAGCAAATGAAGTTGGTGCATGATGCAAAGTTACCTCATTCCTTTAATAGCTGTCGGTGGAAGAGAGGCTACAATCCGGATTTAATATTTATTTCAGAAAAAATTGCTCCCATGTGCTCTAATAAAGATGTTATGAATCCAATACCTAAAAGCCAACATAGACCGATCCATCTGACAATATTCCTAATAATACAGAGAATAAACTCTTTGCCAAAAAATCGATTTAATTTTAAGAAGGCAAATTGGAATAAATTCAGAAAGCTGCTAAATGAAACCCTAAACAAAATAGATGCGGTAGCTGAAAATTATAATAAGCTTACGGCAGCTATCTACAACATGAGATACTAGAAGCTATAAAAATTATGAAGAACCGAAAAGCCTCTGGACCCGATGGAATTATGGCAGAGCAACTAAAACAGTTAAGTGATGGGGCCATAGTCTGGACTGCAAAATGTTTTAGCGATATAATTAAAAAAAGAAAAATACCAGCAAAAAAGCTAATATCATAGCGATATTGAAACCTGGTAAAGATCCAGAATCTCCTGCCAGCTACAGACCTATTTCTCTACTAAGTCACGTGATGAAAATATTTGAAAGAATCATTCTTAACAGGATACAACCCATCATTGAAAGTAAATTAATAAGAGAACAAGCTGGTTTCAGACTAGTGAAGAGCAGCAGCGATCAAATACTGAACCTGACTCAATATATTGAGAAAGGTTTCCAAGATAAACAAATCACAGGAGTCATGTTTATTGATCTAACTGCCGCTTATGATACAGTGAACCATAGTTTACTGTTTATAAAAATATATGATATGACAGAAGATTACAAATTAACCACTATCTTCGGAGAAGTCCTCATAAACAGAAGATTCAAAGTGAAATTTGGGAACAAATAAAGCAGCTAGAGACTACAAAGAAACGGCCTACTATAGGGTAGCGTATTAGCCGCCCCAACACTTTTTAATATCTACACTAACGATCAGCCAAAGACATTGGGAACAAGAAGGTTCATATTCGCGGACGACCCGACAGTTGCAGCTCAAGACAAGACCGATGCAGAAGTTCAAGAGCATCTACAACGAGCATTGGAGAACTTAGATGATTACTATGATGAAAATGCTTTAAACTCCAATCCAGGAAAAACGGAAGTGTGTGCCTTCCTCTTAAACAATGGAAAGGCAAGATGTAAACTGAATGTCTACCGGAACAGATGCAAGATACGGCATAATCAAACTCCAAAATATCTAAGTGTTATCTTAGACTTACATTTAGAACGCATTGCGAAACACTCAAGAAAAAAATTGAAACAAGAAATCATCTATTGCAAAAACTCGTTTCTACGAAATGGGGTGCTACGCCAGAAGTGCTTCGAACATCGGCGCTGGCTTTATCATTTGCAGCAGGAGAGTATGCTAGCACAGTCTGGAGCAGATCAGCCCAAATAAGTAAAGTGAACACGGCATTAAACAGCGCCTACAGAATCATTACCGGCTGCTTAAAGTATAGAGCCAGTGGTATCGCTCCACCATCAATACGTAGGAAAGTATCAGAAATGACACTAGCGCTTACAGACCAGCGCCACATGCACTATGGACAATCACCATCTAAAGAAAGACTTAAATCTAGAAAATACTTTTGGAACTTCACCACACCACTTTTACACGAGCCAGCAATAATTTTGAATCGCTATCGGCACATATTTAATAATGTGATAATTAAATGTGAATATTTACGTTTTCTCTACAATAAAATGATAGTTTCTTCAACTGTTTATCGTTATTATATATATATATATATATATATATATATATTTAAATAACAAATAACGATAATTTTTTAATACCATTCGTATTTTTATTTTACCATAAACACGTACGTGTTTGAATCGTAATGTAACATTTTTTATTGTAATGAGTATGTTCATCGCTAGTTAATAATTTTCATATACACATCCTTTAAATTAACAAAAATTTTAAACTTTCACGAATAAACTTTAGTACCATCAGAAATAATAATGGATTTAGATTGGAATAATTTATTAAAACTTGTAATGTGTATTAAAACGAAATAATTATAATTATGAAATTTTCTACTGTACTAAATGTAATTAATATCGTTAATACATAATCAAATGGGAACTGAATTATAAATTGTGAAATATATTTTTTTAAAGAAAGTTACTTTAATCTATATTTATATTATATTTACTCTACGGGCTGTTTTAGAGAACGCTAAAAGAAATTATTAGGCGTGTTAGTATTTTTTCTTATTGTAATATCGTATGAAATATCATATAACGTAAGTGTACTTTATTTTTTTGTTCATCTATATTATTTATTTATATATCATGCACATTTATTTAATTCGCTGCTATAAATTTACTCCTTAAAGAATATGGTATGCAGAACCGGTTAATACCGTTATTTTTTTGTTGTTTAATTTCAGCGCCTTATTAAATAAAAATACGTGAAATTTACGATTAACAGTAATTTTATTGAATATTTAAGTGCCGATTTTCTAAAGGAAACAAGAATATTTTTTATAAACTAGTAACGCTAACTAATACAATCATGTAAACTTAATATGAGATGTTGTTCCGTTTAAAGCAGAATATAAACTATGGACGCTGATTTGTATGATGAATTTGGTAATTATATTGGTCCAGAATTAGAATCAGATGATGAGGATGAAGATGATGAACCAGATGAAGAAGAAAGAAAACGGGCTTCTAAATTTGATCAAGAACAAGTAAATTACGATTTTTGTAATATTAAGTAACATAATATATTATATATTTTTTTAAATTTTTATTTTGTGGTAAATATTATTCGTGAAAGATATCTAACAATTGTTATACTTCGTTCACATGATAAATTTTGAATATAAGATATATCTAATTCAAGGGATATATATAAACCGATGTATAATTTAAAAATATTTATGTAATAATGTTATATTTTCTGATTGTAAGAACTATAGTTCGTCAACCATATAAGCACAAATGAGATAAAACTTTGTCAATATTTTATATTACTTTTTAAAAATTTAATATTAATCTCTATCAAAAAATAAATTATACGAAAATTTAACTCATCTTTATCGCGGCCTCAGTGGTAAACATCTATCACATGGCTAATTTTACTAATTTCGATTGACTTGTTAGTTATTTAAATAAAATTTATTACTAATGATGCCGGTTTCTTGTTGTTTAAGAAATGTTTAACGTTGTGTTGTAAATAATTAATGTCCGAATTGATTATATCTGCACTTAACATATCAGGTTTTAATTTCATATAACTTTGTTGATGATAATGAACACATGCTTCATTTTTTGTGTGAGGTATAGCATGGTAAATCAATATGATGTTTATTAATTACTGAGAGTATTTTCAATTATAAGGAAAACCAATTTTTTTGTTAATAAAATTCAACTAGAAATGTAAAACGTGAATTGGAAGCGAAATTGTACTAGGAACTTTTATAGCTGTAATGAAGCGTTGTAAACAAAGTATACATGAAATCTGTAGTTATTTTTATTAATTAATAATAAATTAATTCGTAAAAATAAATTGTATTTAATTGTATTTGGTTAGATCGCTTTAAAATAATTTAAAAAAAAAACTTATAGGACGAAGATGATGAAGATGGAGAAATGGAAGAAGATAATAATATGCAGATAGTTTTACATGAAGATAAACAATACTATGCTGCGCCGGAGGATGTTTTTGGTCCGGATGTCGAAACAATTGTTCAAGAAGAAGATACTCAGGCGTTAACGGTACCTTTAGTTGCCCCCGTTAAAAAGAAAAAGTTTCAAATAAAAGAACAAGAATTACCGGAGGCGGTTTACAGCATGGAGTACGTACTTAATATATAACGTTATTTTTATTATTGAAATTCTGCTTTATGGAAATGTATTCGTATGTGTACGATTGTAGAAGATTACATTTAGTATGTATTTGCTTCTTAATGTTTATCAAATCGAATAACATTCGAATGTCAGTCTCATACTTTTTAAAATTTAATATTCAACGATATTTATTTCAAAATAACATTAATTTCCCGCAGCTGAACCAGATTCATATTTAGACTACGTCACTTTCCACCAAAACCGTTTTGAGAAGAATAACTTGTCTTATCTAGTACTATCTCGAGGCATACTAAGTCCATATGCTAGGTTGCTGTAGTACAGTAATGGCATTTTTTTCTTTTCGTTCATATCTCTGCTCATTATCTAAAAAGAACGTATTTACTGGTTGAACTTTCAACGAGTAGAATTAAACCTACTTCAGCGAAACATCGAACTGATTTAAAATATTGTTTATTACGAATAGTGTAATTTCAAATTAGTTCGACTATATTTTATGAAGAATTAATTTAAAATAAATGACCATATATATATATATATATTTATGATCGTTATATTTATATAGGTTTTTGGCGGATATGATGGATACTCCACATTTAATTAGAAACGTCGCTTTAATTGGTCATCTACATCACGGCAAAACATCGTTTATAGATTGTTTGATTAAACAAACACATCCTCAGTTCGTACAGGTCGCTGAAGAGAAAGATTTACGTTATACGGATACATTATATACCGAGCAGCAACGCGGTGTAAGCATAAAAGCTACTCCTATAACATTAATTCTTCCAGACATAAAGGACAAGTCGTACTTGATGAATATTTTTGATACACCCGGTAATTAAATGTTATTTCTTAATTTATACGAGGAATCGGTGTTATGGTACAATTAATGTTCTTTTATAAGGTAAAAATTAACCCTTTTAGTCGCACAATATCTATGATGCAAAATTATAAACACGTTAGTTTACAAAATAATTAAAACACTCTCAAATAAAATATATTTAACCCTTTTGCTAGCTACTTGTTTCTTTTTTTTTTATGGACGATCTCCTATATAATGTAAAATATGGCATAATGAAGTGAAAACACATTGATGTTTCTTTTCACGCGACTCCAAATAATTTTTAATTGTCTTATCTGTAACCATTTTAAAATTAAGAATTTTCTGTCGAAAAATTATATCTCGTTATCAAATATTGTGATGTTTTTATGAGAAAAACATTGAAGTGTACGATATGTGATGAGAGCGAAAAATTTTAATATTATAATATTAACATGTAAATACAAGTATACGATATGTACATTTAATTTCTCAGTTATTATTTACGAATACGCAATACCCATATATATATATATATATATATATATATATATATATATATATATATATATATATATTTAATTCACATAGTTCATTTACCGGTAAAGAAATCGGAGAAAATAAATTATCGACGGTGTTGTATGTATTATGACTGCGTCAGAATGAACTAATTAATGATATTTAAGTGTGTTGAGGTAGTCGTCTAACATGGGAACAAATGCGTTTTGTTTTACACTTAGTCTGATTTCCATATTGTGACTAGTTCGGCTATGTTATCACTAGTATGATTCAGAGAAAAATAGGCGTATTATATTTTATAAATTGTATTAAATAAATTTATCATCCTCTATATAAATGGAAAATTAATTACAATCTTTTTTTTTTTGTACATTATAATAAATATTCGTTCCATTTACTATATATTATTTGTGTTAGAATACGATTTTTGTGTTTAGGACATGTAAACTTTTCCGATGAAGTTACTGCAGCGATGAGACTATGCGACGGTGTTGTAATTTTTATAGACGCTGCTGAAGGTATTATGCTAAATGCAGATCGACTTATTAAACACGCGTTACAAGTAAGATATTCTGATTAATTTATCCCTAGGTGAATTTAGTTTAACAAATGTTAATCGATTAACAATTTCTTACAAAATATGTTTTTAGGAAAGATTAACTCTTACTTTGTGTATAAATAAAGTAGACAGATTGATTTTGGAATTGAAATTACCACCGCAAGATGCGTATTACAAAATTCGGCACATTATAGAAGAAGTAAATGGTTTAATCAGGTAAATGTGTACAATTTTGTATTGATTCGGAAAGGATATATATTTCGTATAAATATAATTTTAATTCAGCAATGTTACTCGTAATTTTATTAACACTATTCAGTTATTTTTCATCGGTTCTTTTTGTATGATTTTGATTATTTATTTATTTTAGAGTTGTATTCAGTTTCTTCAATTTAGTTATTAATCGTTATGTTTAAAATTACGGAGTTGACTTTAGGTTATAATAATTGAGTTATTCAATATTATATTAAAAAGTTTTTACATTCGTTACCTTAATTTTATATATCAGCAATACTGAACGTCATAAAATTCTTGTAAAATAATCACCGCTTAGCTTGATAAAACTCTACCGTCGTATTTATACTAATTTTCGTTAAGTTTGCTACACTTTCTTTAAAAAAAAAAATTTTGCCATTTATAATTGTTTACGATTGTAAAAACTGAATTCTTCGGCTATTGTTAATAACGTAATAATTCAAGTTTTAAATTAGTGAATTGGATATTTTTATCGTGAAATTTAAACATTTGAATGAAATTGTGTTGCGTAAATAGCACTTACACAGTGGATGACAAACCGAAGTTGATGTCTCCTTTATTAGGAAATGTTTGTTTTGCATCGTCCAAATATTCATTTTGTTTTACATTAAAGTCGTTCGCTAAGATATATCAACAGATGGATCCGGATTTAAATATTGATGAATTCTCGCGTCGATTATGGGGCGATATTTACTTTAACTCTAAAAAGTAAGTGAAATTTTTTAAATTATATTAATTATTACATTAATCGGTTTTTAATTTTTTTTTTTTTTTTAACACGCTCGTTTACCCTATTCGGTAATCTGAGTTATCGGCATAGTTCGTGTATTGAATTTTTGGTGTATTCTGACTACATAGTTTTAATTCGGAAAATGTATATTTTATAGTTTTCATTTTTGAATTTCGTAGGATAAAAATATATTTTTCATTGACATAAATAGATGGAACTTGTGTAAATTACTGAAGGATGTATTAAATTTAACATAGAACGAGCATGCGGGTTTTGTTATTTCCTGTATTTTTACTTTAGTTAAATGAGCAACTGGGCATACTTTTTAAACTAGTATACGTTGTAAGAACTGTGTACGCGTTATATTATTTATTTGTTTTTTTGTAACATATTTATTTTTGTAAATACACTTTTATCAATCAATTAAAAAAAAAAAAAAAACAGAACGAAAATGGTATAACGTAAATTATCTTCTATCATTCCGACGACGAAAATCAGCTAAAAGAATAGTTAACTTATATGGATGAATTTCTTCCTGATATTTTAAATTATTATTTCTTTCGAATTAAGTAGAGCCCCCTAACTGTGAAGATTTCTTTTCATATTTCGTACAGATGTTTAAATTCGAATACTTTGTTATTACGAAATTTATTGAAATAATATAATTTTAAAATTATACGGATTATTTTAAGACTAGCTTATAATACGCGTTCTAATTTCGCTTTTATTTATGACAGTCGCAAATTCAGTAAAAAACCTCCACACGGTAGTGCTCAGCGCACTTTCGTAGAATTTATATTAGAGCCTATGTATAAACTTTTTGCTCAAGTTGTCGGTGATGTTGACACAACTTTGCCGGAAGTTTTGAATGAACTAGGTGTACGTATCAGTAAACAAGAAATGAAGATGAATATAAGACCACTACTTCGGCTAATATGTTCTCGTTATCTTGGAGATTTTTGCGGTTAGTATGCTTAAAGTATTTCACTGTAATATAGTTTATTTTTAGTTTATTCGTGTTTATACGTATTGTCTACTCTCTAAAAACATTTTTTAAACTTCATACCTGTACGTTGTTAAATCATGTTTTCGGTCATTAGACTTGAAAAATAACTTTTATACATGGAGTGAAAATGAACAGTAATATCTGATCTGTTTTTGAATTATATATGTTAATTTTTCAGGATTTGTGGAAATGTGTATAAATCACATTCCATCGCCAGTAGATAATGCACTAACGAAAGTTCAATGTATATATACGGGCCCGTTAAATACTAGTTTTGTTCAAGATATGATCGCTTGTAACCCGAATGTAAGTATCGTGTACAAGTTATCATCTTAGTTTCTATTATAAATGTTATTTATTTGAGGGTTTCTTTCCTTTTTCATTAATAAATTGTAATAACACATTTCCTGCTTGAATTAGGGTCGTTTAATGGTTCATAGTTCGAAAATGTATCCCACTGATGACTGCACGTTTTTCCAAGTTCTGGCGAGAGTTATGAGCGGAACGTTAAACGCGGGACAAGAAGTGAGGGTGTTAGGAGAAAATTATACACTCACCGATGAAGAAGATTCTCGAGTACTTACAGTTGGTCGATTATGGATATATGAAGCTAGGTGATAGACAGTTTTAACTTATTTAACGATTGCGGAAAATCTGTTAATTACTAAACGATATTCGTTTCTATTTCAATATAAAAAAAAAATACATATTACCGGATGTGTTAAAGATATTTTTCATTACATGTCAATTATAATTTCAAATTGTGTAATAATTAATAATATATATCGAATTTATTTTGTTCTAATTATATATGTGCTAGTCGAGGCATTTTGTAATTTTTTGCGAATAAATCATGTTTCGCGAATGTTGTTTTTAAATAGATTCCTTTAATTTTTTTTTTTTTTTTTTTTTAATTTAAATTTTTATTTATTTCATACGTGTAGGTACAAAGTTGAAGTAAACCGAGTACCAGCTGGTAACTGGGTACTTATCGAAGGCATCGATCAATCGATTGTAAAAACGTGCACAATTACTGATCTAACTTCGGAACAAGACGTTTATATATTTCGCCCCCTAAAGTTTAACACGCAGTCAGTAATTAAGATTGCCGGTAAATTTTGACGCTTTATTAATTTTTTACATTATATAATTTTAGAATTGATCACCTATAAATGTTGATTTTTATACTGTAAAATGCGGAAGATAAGTAAATCTGTTGTAAAATTTTAACATTATCCTATATTATCTCCAGAACTTGCTGTAAAATACGGAGAATTGTATGATTTCGTTTTAATATGTTTCGAAAAATATTCTGTAGTGTTACGCAAGTTTTTGGATTCGACGAAAGTTCGAAAGGTTTTTTGCGTAATTTGTTTTTAATTATTTATCAAAAATAAAAATAAAAATTACACTCGAATTAATTTCAGTCGAACCAGTAAATCCGTCTGAACTTCCAAAAATGCTGGACGGTCTTCGAAAGGTTAATAAATCGTATCCGTTACTTAGTGCGAGAGTTGAAGAATCCGGCGAACATGTTGTTTTGGGAACTGGGGAGCTATATTTAGATTGTGTTATGCACGATTTACGTAAAATGTACTCTGAAATCGGTAAGTTTTAATTTTTTTTTCTTATTATTATGCCTGAATATCATTCACTTTTATCTTCATATTCAATAGACATTTTGTACTGGTATGTAGTGTGGATAATCAGATATTCGCGACGCACTGGTCGGCGTTTCGTAAGGCAGTGTTTTAGTGCCTTTGCTGTATATTGTATACACGGCAAATATGCCAACAGTCAAGGTGGCGACATTCGCTGACAATACGATGATAATCTCTTCAAATACGGATCCTTCCATAGCTGTTGCCGATTTACAAAGGAATGTCAACTTTATAGTTGAATGGACTAGAAGATGGCACATAGAACTAAGCCCGTATAAGTCTGGTTATGTAACCTTTTCCAACAGGGCAAAACATGATTATCATATTACGTTTTTGATAATCGTGTAATCTCCGAAATGGATAATTTTAAATACTTGGAAGTACACCTGGAGATAGCCGTTTAACTTGGAAAACTCGCGTAGATAAGAAAAGGAAGAACTGGAAATTAAACTCAGAAATATAATCTGGGCTGTGGGTCGCATGAAGTTCACCTATACAACCGAGTTTTGCTATACACCAGTTAAAACCAATATGGAACTATTCAAGCCAAATATGGGCATGTGCAAAAAAATCAAATATTAATACAATCCAACGTTTTCAAAGCCAAACACTCAGATTAATTTACCGAATACCCGAGGTATGTAAGGAATGACGTTATCCACCAAGATTTACGTGTTTGCACAGTACAAGAAGAAATCAAGAAAAGAGCCCGAAGACACAACCTCAGGCTATTAATGAACTTAGAACCGTTGCATCCGGGTGAGACATTTAGGAGACTTCAAAGGACGAGAATTGTGAACTTAATCCACTAAAACAAAAGGAGGATACATCCCTCCGCACAGATGCTTACTTATTATTTACTGCAATATGCAAAAATTAGTTTAATATGCTGACCACCATGCGGAGCTTTTCCTCCACTTTATGACACTGTTACAAATAATTATGCTTACAAAAGATTTTGATAAGGTAGAATTACTTGCTAACCATTATTTTAAAGTGCATAACCAGAACGCACTCATGGGGACCGGTTATCATTCTATATATTTCAAATTTAAAAACTGTCATTATGTAATTTTTTTTTGTATTGTGTTCCATTATTTAATGATGCGCATTATTTTACGATTCTATCACTAATTCGCGTCATCAGATATTAAAGTTGCCGATCCTGTAGTCTCCTTTTGCGAAACTGTTGTCGAAACGTCATCGCTGAAATGTTTCTCGGAAACTCCCAATAAAAAAAATAAAATTACGATGATAGCGGAACCGTTAGAAAAAGGTTTAGCCGAAGATATAGAAAATCAAGTGGTGGATATTTCTTGGAATCGGTAATTATTGAAATTATAATTTTTGATTTATTTGAATTTAAATATCACTTGACGCGTAATTAAAAATAAACTTATTCGCAAATTTTCTCTACTACACGTTTATTATGAAGTTTAATGGAGTATGTTAAACAACTGATGCTGTCGTAATGTTTCAAACGTTTGTTGTAATGTATTATGATGTATTCGATATGTCATAATAATAAAGTTCACATATTTATCAAATTCTATACGTTCGGATTTTATAAAAATATATAAATAAAATATGTTGACGTTTCGCAAGTAATAAGAAGTGTATTATACATATATAATATATAATGTACCCATAAATATTCTTTATAGATCTTTTCAGATTGCATAAATGAAAACACATTACTTAGTTTAGTCTTGTAATTATATTGATACGTAATTTGTACATTGAATTTTCGTATATTATATATAAAGTTAAACTTTCAGTACAGTGTTCAGATCTCAAATTAATAAATGCGAATAAGAATATTATAGCAAAATATGTTGCTCTTTTAGAACTACATATTTTATTCATTACTATTATTTATTTAGTGAAATTACTAGGACGTATTTTTATAATCGTACACGTATATAGTTTTCACTTATTCGAAGCAAATTTCGTGAAACAGATGATTTGTTATCATTTTTTGTTTTCCAAAATGATACGAATTGTATTAATTTCATTTAAAAAAAAAAAAAAAAAATTGTTTTTGCTTTAGGTTATCGTTTAGTTTAATTCATATAATTGTATAGCCATCGTGTGCTTGCCTATCGTTAATTTTTATAAATCGATTATATAGCTATATTTTATCTTTATTCATTTTAAAACGGATAATACTTTATATGTTACCAACAACTCGGCGAAATATCGTTTCGCGAATAATTATTTATTTTCGTGTATATATTTTTTTAATATCACGTTGTGTTTTTAATCAGGAAAAAATTGGGCGAATTTTTTCAAGTTAAATACGATTGGGATTTATTAGCCGCTCGATCTATTTGGGCGTTCGGTCCTGACTCATCCGGTCCTAATATTTTAGTCGACGATACTTTGCCATCTGAGGTGGATAAAAAGTTACTAGGTTCCGTTAAGGACTCCATCGTACAAGTAACGATTAATTTATTCTTATTTCGAATGGCATCGCTATTTTAACATATAATACGTGTTTTTAATCAATGTAATTGCGCGCTCCGAATGAACACCGAGTTCCGACGTAAATTTAAATTACGTCGTTAAGCCTTGTTAGTTATGCAATAATGTCGTATGCATCGACGAGTAGAAATTTTTTCGATTATATTACGATATAACGTTTTAGGGTTTTCAGTGGGGTACGAGAGAAGGTCCGTTATGCGAAGAACCTATTAGGAACGTAAAATTCAAAATTTTGGATGCGATTATAGCGGCCGAACCGCTGCATCGAGGAGGAGGTAAGCGGTGTATTGACATGTTTTCATTTAATCGGCTGTTTTCGCATTGTATCGATATAATTGCTACTATTTAACGAACCATCGGTTGTAAAACTCGTATTTAAAAAAAAAAAAAAAACTTTTTTTATTTTAATTTAAACGTAACATTTGTTTAAAAAAGTAAACGATAATTCTCATTTTATGTATAAACAATCTTATTGTATATGATGTAGATAAGAATGTCGATAACATCAATGTGGCTGATTGTATCAAAAGTAGATACATTCGAACTAGGGTAAACACGATCTATTATCGCTTCTAATAAGATTTCTTTTATTATATTCTTATTAATTCATCGTTTATATTAATATATTAATAGATTGTACCGCAATTCCCGCGTCAAAAAATAATACAAATGTTTTTTTTTTTTTAATTTTTTTAATTTTTAAGGCGAACTTTAAAATGAAAATTACTCTTTAGTTTTATGATGTGCATTATAGTTGTGCAATTTTAAAGTCGCGTAAAAGATTGAATATAAGATTCGTTGTAAAATGTTATACTTACAATATTCTATGTTGTTACTAGCAAATCTAGTATTACATCATCGATAATATCGACGTGTTTAATTTCGGGGAAAATGTTTGTAGATAAATTTTTAACTAATCTACTTAAATTTTGATTAACGATCGCGACTTTGTATTTAATTATAATAAATAGGAACTGCGCATTTTATGTGTATAAAAAATTACGTGTTAAAATTTTCGAATGCCTAATTAATTTCTTTATTATTTTAATATACACATATATATATTTGTTTAAAGTTACGTCACGGACTCTACTCTTACACATTTTTATTAAATTCGCAGGTCAGATAATTCCAACAGCCAGACGTGTAGCTTATTCGGCTTTTTTAATGGCAACACCGCGTCTGATGGAGCCGTATTTATTCGTGGAAGTACAAGCTCCTGCCGATTGCGTATCAGCGGTATATAACGTTTTGGCTAAAAGACGGTAAGTAATTTCTAAGATTCGTTGCAGTCGTGTTGCATTTATTTTACGTTAGGCGCTTTACGTACAATAAAAATCAAATTCTTAGAATGTTGTTTCGAGCGTTCGTTAGTTTATAGTTATCTTTACTGATTACGTTCGTACGTTAAAACTTAATTATTAGAAATTTGTTATATATATATATATATATATATAAATGGCAAAGTTACAATTATATCGGTGCTCGTTCACCGGCGTCCAAAAATGAAGATAACTTTCATGTATATATCTATAATTTACAGAGGTCACGTAACTCAAGATGCACCGGTTCCAGGTTCACCGTTGTATACTATTAAAGCGTTCATTCCTGCTATTGATTCTTTCGGTTTCGAAACAGATCTTCGTACTCATACTCAAGGACAAGCTTTCTGTTTGTCGGTGTTTCATCATTGGCAGGTATAACAATTTTATCGGATTATAGTAAAAATTAATATGAATTTATTTTTTTGGTTGAAAGTGGACTTATTCCAGAATTTATTTCGTAAATATAATACGTAATTTTATCATTTACATATTACGAACTTGTATAAATTTCATTTTAATTTACTTCAATCTTCATGCATTAATATGAAAAGTATATGCAATCTATAATAATGCGTATATAAATTAAACGTTCGATGCAACTGCACGGCTTAATAATGACCGTTTGTTGAAGTTGGAGATATTTTTACCACGTAGTTGAAGATTATGCAATTGTTGCGGGTAAAAGATTTGATTTTGTGTATGTGTTTTTTTTTTTAATTATAATTTGATGGCTTCAGTTTTCGTCGGATTTATATAAATTTATTAGTAATAATTGATAATGTGCTTTATTCCGAGGTATTGCGATGATGAGCATAAAAATGTATCAAGCCTACTTTGCGGTACGCTAAACAGGTTTTATAAGATGATTTCGCATTACCTATAGAGAAACATAAAAAGAGATATATCGCTTAAATAATCACGAATTATTAAATATGGACGAAATTTACAGTCGATCATTTTTTACACGCAATACCGGTGTGATTATTTAAGTTGAAATTGCGTGTAGTAAATTCAGCTATTTTGCCTTCTTGTTGCGTAGCAGAATAAAAACTGAAAAGTTATATAGTATTATTCATATCGACGTATATACGCTTTAATCTTATAAGAAAAACTTTTTCAGCTACTTAAATTATTAAGTAGATTTTATTTCATGTCTACAATTTTGTCGATAGACTCGTTAATTCTGTACTATTTCTGATTTTAGTATTTTTCTTACGTAATTAATTTTTAGTATGTAAAAAAAAAAAATGAAATATAATATTCGAAGTTCGCTTTTATATTTGTATTTTAACATCCATTTTCTTACATCGTTCGTACTTTATATTATAGAAACTATTCAAGCGTTTACCTTATTCTGTTGTGTTACAATTTATTTCGCCATCAGATCGTTCCCGGTGATCCACTTGATAAAAATATTAATATTCGCCTGTTAGAACCACAACCAGCTACGCATTTAGCTCGTGAATTTATGGTGAAAACTAGAAGACGTAAAGGTTTGAGTGAAGACGTATCCATTAACAAATTTTTCGACGATCCTATGTTATTGGAATTAGCCAGACAGGATGTGATGTTCAGTTATTCAATGTAAAGGAAACCTAAGCGAGCTTATATATGTTTTTTGTAAGTATCATCTTTCTTTATTTTCTTTATTGTTATTTTATTATATGATACTATCTTTTATTATTATATATATATATATATATATATATATATATATATATATATATATATATATTTTGTGACTAAAGTATGTGTTGCATTGAGGGTTCACGTTATTTGGGGGATATACGGTAAATAAGTTTAAAGTCGCATAGCCGATAGCAATAGCTATAATACGTATACACGGTAACAATATAGTACAAAGAACTAATGAGATACGCTAAGTCGGTGATTACTATAAAGCAAAAGATAAAAACAAAAAAAAAAAAGGGTGAAAAAGAGATAGAAAATGGGAATGGAGATGGGAAGGAAAAAGAACGCGCTATTATTTATCGATCGTACGGCGAAGAATAACCAATTTTGGCTGGTTGTCGCTCTGTAAATTTAAAATACAAAGACCCCGTGTAAAGATATAATTACTGCTGTTATCTCATATTGTTCGTCAGCTTAGCAACGTGTTATTTCATAAATTCCGCTAACTAAGCGTCGAGCAGTGTTCCAATTTCTTTCGTTTCTGGAATTAAAAATTACGTAATCGCTGAAACATCTCGTTATCGTAGTTTGTCGAATTTAATTTTACTCTGAACTACATAATCATAAGAAAATGTGTTAACCCTTTCATTCTGAAATGACGGTAAAAGCGTTTACAATCGGTCACGTTATATTGGCCTTGCAAAATTGCACGCAGCACACTTAAAAATTAACTTCGTGCGATGGAAAAGACGATAAAGACTACATAGTCCTTTCTTCAATCAAATAAAGAGTAACGAATTTACGCTTAACTAAATAAATAAAAAAATACAAAATAAAAGAATATCGTATAACAAATTTAAGAATAATTCGCAACTTCTTAATAACAAGAAAAAACGTTGAACAATGAAATTTAAAGTTTCAGAGGTATTACTGATAAATTAAGAACTAATAATACGGATATTATATCCGAAGACAAAAATTAAAATAATAAGCACTCAAGAAACTCAAACATAAAAACGCTTAGATAATAGCTATTACATCATATCAAAGTAATAAAAAAGAAGAACAGATATGTCACCAAAAAACAAAAAAAGATACTGAAATTATTAATAACTTAAACTATCAAAATAATTAAATATTAAAATAAATAAGAGACAGTTAACCATGCTACGAAAACTGCGTCGGCTTTTGGGGGTCACGGTTGATTTAAGCGTTAACAGCAAATTTACGAAATTTTAAATTTCTATCGCATGGCCTGTTCCGCCAGTAAAAGGAAATCCTTAACATCCCTACCAAGAGGAAATACATCTGTGCAGTCAAAACCAAACTTGCGACGCTGGGCAAGCAAATACAGTGTATTGAACATCGTCAACCTCACCCGCAGTACAACATGTGCAAATCAGATCACTAGCAAGTCGGAACCTGTGTAGATAGGATCCAAACCTGCCATGACCAGTCAACACGTGCGCACTGTAGAAGCATCAAATCTTAGCATTTTTAACCGTATAGATATTATATATCTGACAGAAAGACCAAAGTTTTCCTGCCTGTTCCAGCATCATCCCAGCTGCTACTTCGCAACCAACGAAGAAGTGATGTATTTTTTAAAATTTGCATTAGACATAGGCTGCACCGAAATATTCTCAAGCCGGTTAGAATGTGTCATCTCCGTAATACGTCCCAACTGAATCTACGTTTTCACTAGTGAGAGCCCTGCAGGCTTGAGCAAAATTATCTGTGAGCGAACACGCGTCAAGATAGAATGCATTATCGATGTTTTTGCTCAAACCGAAGCGAGAAAAATAAATACGATAACGTATCATAGATAAATAAATTCCGGTGGTAATTGAAATAGATTGTAAATTTCAGTTCCGCACGAACAAAATTAATACCGAGAGCGCCCCGTGTATTTTTAAAGTCGAACGCAACTATAAAACTCAACTATTATTAACTACTTATCGAATTTTAAAATCGATTAAAAATATTTTTCATTACGTAAAATATTTAGCCTACGAGAAAATAAAGCTGCGCGTAATTACGTGTAATAATGTAAATAAAAACGTAGCGAACGTATTGTAAGAAGAATCTTCCAAATGACAAGCGACGCAAATTCAGAATAATAACGGAAAATAAAAATCCGTATATTACAACGATGGAAGATAAACACCGCGATAAAGAAAAGAAAAATATGACATTATCGATCATCATTAAATGAACTAAAATACCGGAAATTATATATATATATATATATATATATATATATATATATATATATATATATATACCAAATATATCCAATAGTTTTTATATTTTTAAACGATTATGCAGGACGTTTCAAGCCTTAAAAATCTTTATCAGTTGATCGCCTATTGGAATATTTGTACACCTATACACACCTTTCGTCGCCGATCACAATTTTATCTTACAGTACTTTTCTTTTTTTATTAATGCATTTATTAAGATTTTTTTTTTTTAGTGAGTACAGTCTACTATATATTATTTTTGGATGACCGCATCTCCTGCACCCGCGTTAGGCTTAATCAGACGGACGCGGCTCCTTACAAAAACATTTAGATTATAAGTAGTCTAAAGTTAAATATATATATATATATACATTTACAATTTCGCACTTTCCGATGAACCATTTATTCGTTTACTATACAATAATTACAAGATTTTTATATTTAGAAAAATATTTATAATGATATGATTCGCAATAAAAATTTACAAATATTTACACATAATTTTCATATTTTGAATAAGTGATCTAGAATTACATAATTCACATGTGTTATCATCGAGACGACATTGGATAAACACACAACAATCACACACTTTTACATACGCACATATACATATAATTATATATCAAAATTGCACCGCTGCGCGAAGTTATCAGTTATTTTTGAAATCTGGAATGTAATACTTGAAATGCGAAAATTTCGAAATTATTTGCTATGGACTTGTCTTTTAGATTAAAATTTGTTTCATTGAACGTCCTTTCATTATTATACAGCGGACAATCAAATAGTATGTGTCGCGCTACTTGGCCACAGGGGCATTTATCATCGTTCTCTAGACCAAATCTACAAAGGTATTCGGCGAGTTTGCCGTGTCCTGTTAGTAACTGTGATGTGTAAAAGTTTGGCTTGAGGATTGTCGTATGCCTTTTTCTTACTTCTCTTATCAAAGCGTAAGTTTAGCGTCCCACCAAATCTAGCTCCCATCCAATTTGCCACATTTCTAGAATATGTTTTCTTATATTATTTTTGACTTGACGCACACAAATTTTTGCACGACTAAGTGGGGTTATACGACTTGTTGGTATTTAGAGATTAATTTTATCCAGCAACGTACTGTTAATGTACGGTAATGAGTGATAGTATGGCGAACATGTAACTATGGAACTATATATGAAGCTGTTCTGTAGACTCTGCACGCATTAATTAGGAATTTTCTTTGTACCGAGAAGATTTTTTTCCTAACACATTAACTTTCAGCCGTTCAGTAAATACTGAGCTACAATATGACATTGTGTTCTCAACCAATGGTTTATATAAGACTAGCCTATAATTGAAATCAAATCCCCAGGTATTTCGACATGCTTTTAACATCTGATAATATTTATTTTTGAAATGATCGAATCTATATGAAATTTAAATGTTCTACATTTAACTGTGTGCGCCTTTGAATATTACCTTAATATTGTTCCTTTTAATTTTTAACGATTTGATGAAAAATAACACGAAACATTTCTCTACAGAAAATTCTAATTTCACGTAAATTTAGTCAGCTTTCAAGCATACGCAGTGTGTTATTGGCAGTTTGTTTTACTTCTTTTTTTGGTATTTCCCTTTATTGCGAATACTAAGTTATCCGCTTAAGCGCATAAATGGACTCGTTCATTATTATATGATAGTTTTAGGGCGCCGTTAAATAATATAATCCATAATAGCCGACCTAGTACACTTCCTTGCGAACAGAGTCCATATTTTAACTGAAATATTTCCAACATTGAGTTTTACTTGTATAATGATATAGGACGTTAAGCAAGATTTCATGTTCGATAAGGAGATGTTACAGATTTTTGAAAAAGGCACAGTGCCAACAATTATCAAAAGTCCCTTTTATGTCTATGCCAACGGGCCTAAACCCATTTATTATTATTATTTAATCCTTCTCCGATTTTATAAGCGGCGTAATTTACCGCGTGTTCGGTAGTTAAACCTTCATCCAAATTATCTTTGGTCAAAGAAATTTCGTTTATTTATGTATTATAAGATCTTACATTTTATCAATTTTTCATATATTTTTCCGAATGCATTTAGTAAGCAGATTGGCCTAACTGATGTTTGAATCTTTATTTGGTTTTTGTAGCAGAATTACATTCGATAGTTCACATAAATTTGGAAAGTAAGCCAGAGAGTACATTTTCTGATACATTGTCAATAATAAATCGGGGAAATGTTTGCGTATTCATTTTATTAGTTTGATATTTTATCGGGATGCGATATTAGTTCATTAGGTTTTAGAATTTTCGGAATACTTACAGTACTTATACATTGTATATAATGATTATACTGAGAGAAAAAAAAGTTGCGGGATTTCGCATAATAAAAGGCATATCAAAAATTCGACTTGTAACGATATCATCAAATCACTCGATTATTGCATTATCAATGAAAATAGATGAAGAGAAATCAACACTATGTAGTAAACGTTCAAATTGGATATGTTTCAGAAATCTATAAATGATTCTATTTAGTTAAAAATTGAGATCAACACGGATGATACTGTTAATTTACCAATCGAATAATCGTCATCGTATTATAAAACTCGGCCTTACACTTGCCTTGTACACGAAAAAGTTAAAATCGAAGGACAGTTAAAAAGAAAATATATGCAACAACACGTCCAAATAACACGTTATCATGTTATACCTATATCAACCTACCGTTGAGTGTAGGCAAGTCCCAGACATTTCCAATGATTCCTGTTTTGTGCAGCTCGGATTCAATTGATCCCTGCATTTTTTACAATGTGTTCTTGGTCTGTTCCTTTTTAAATTCAATGGGCATCATTACAGGATATTATGTTTTGTTCGCCTGCTATCGTCTGTACGCGCGACGTGTCCAGCCCACGTACATTTCAATTTTGCTATTCGCTCCACTGCGTCGGCCAATTTTGTCCGCTCCCAGATCCAAGTAATAGTTTTTCTGTCTTTTAACCTGACATTTAGTATTATCCTTTCGCGAGTTGTTTGCGTTTTCCTGATTTTCGTGATTATTACCTTTGTGAAGCTCCGTGTTTCTGTTCCGTATGTTAATAATAAAGTTTGCATTTCAAACTGTGCGATATATCTTTGTACCGGTATATGTTAGATAACTCTGAATGCAGCCCATGCGATGGATATTCTTCGTATCTCTGCATAATTTCTCCTCTGCTTACAGTTATTTCCTGTCCGACATAAATGTACCTGTTCGATGTGCTTCCCATTTATGTTTATTGACATACCATTCGTGTTATTAGCCTTTGTTTTCTGCTTACTTATGCTTAATCCTATTTTTCCAGACTCAATCTTAAGTTCGTTCAACATAGATCCTAACTCTTCTGAATACACCTTTCAAGGCTACAATAAATAATTTTGATGAAATAATATCTCACCTTACCGTACACCTGTTTTAGATATATTTCCGCAGTTCGTTTCCATAGACTTTCATCGAAGTTACGTATTAACTTTAATACTGCCCACATTTCAACCGAGATGTCATTTCACAGTCTACAATAACAACACCGCATTAAATTTTTGACATACAATCTTAAGAATAATTCGTTCACGACATACGTTTGTACTTTATCACGGTCAAAAGTAATAAATTCCAAGCATTGAAATTAAGGCCCTGCCAGGACGGTTTCTCTATAACCTAAGCATATATTCGTGAGAAAATCAAAGAAGAAAACTATGAATTAAAGTAAATTATTTCATTTATATGAAAAATAATTAAAATATTTCAATATCATCAGACGTTGATTATGTTGAACTCAAATGCAATTAAATGTACAAGTGTACTACTGTTTAAAAGTAAAACCAATTTTGTTTCTGTTACAGTTTCTTCGCTGATAATCACGATTTTTGTTCAAATTGTCGAACTATGTAACAATATAATATTGAAATAATTTTGACGCAACGCTGCATAACGGAATAATTTACAGACTCTCATTCATTAATATTAATAAAATTATCATATTTAAGTAATAGAAATTATCATCTTTCACATATCTTGGTTTTAATTAGGCTGTTAATCTTTCGCTATACTGTACTGATCTTATTAGTAATCTCTTCTCGTAGCTTTAAAAGTATTCGAAATTTTTATTTAATACAAAACAGAATGTATATTATTTACAAGAAGACGTGTTAAACTTATTGTTAAAATTACAGTTGATAGTAAACACAAAATCATAAATCACTATTGCAAAAGTATTACAACTGTGCGGATCATAACAGATTTTTCAATGTAAATTTGACAAATCCTAAGTATCTTGTAACAATATATGTTAAAAGTAAGGTAGTATATTATTAAAAAGTAAATTTGTCATTTATGTGTGTGTGTGTCAATGGCACAGTTCATAAAGAAAATTAAAAATAACCAGAACTCGCGTGTTCGGATAAGAAATCCGTTTATTTCACACTGAAAATTACATAAATTTCAAAACGAAATGAGTTATACAAATAAGGTAAACTTAAAACTTAAATAAAATTATAATCGATTTAAGAATTTGTAATGGTATATATATATTTTTCAACGGGATCAGTTATTGCATAAATTTCAAAGGAAAACTATAGATATTTGTATCAGACTTAATACATTCGTTTAAAAAATCGTAAATGTATTCGAACAAAAGCAGAACACTTTTTAAATGGATACTTATAATTAATCACATAGTAATACACGAGATAAAATGTAACAAAAAAAAAAAAAATATATTTACATCACAATGACTAATATATGTAGGGATAAAAAGAAGGAAATGTAAAAAATGCGTAGTTTCACTAGTTCAAGAAAGACATGGTAGAATTATAAATGTCGGAAATATAATTAACATTTGAGTATTCTATAAAGAATACGTTGAAAATTATATTATAATATAGATAGTTTAATAAAGTCTTAGAACATATAACTTTATAGTAAATTTTCGAAACTGAATTTATGTCATTTGACGTTTTACCTTATGTTTAGCAAACCGACAATTAGATATGATGTAACGAAAATTCAGTTTGTTTTCAGAATTCGAAATTAACAAATTATGTATTATATCGTTTATAATGTCACTATACGTATCAATATAACGAACATTACCGTTTTCATAACTTGTACAAAAGTCACGCCCAGTAGCAGCTTTCAAAAGCACAATACCTAAATTATATAAATCATCCCGAATTAAAACATTTTTTATCGATTTATCCTCAGTTTCATTTTTCGTTATTTTACTAAATCCACTAATCTTGTATGCAACGCCGATTTCTAGATTTTTTAACGTTTCGTAATACTGAACACCAGTAATCAATATATTAGACGGAGTTAAGTTGCAATGAATAAACTTCAATTCGTGAATATAGCTCAAACCTCTACATAAATGTTTCACAAGTTTAATCATGTTTAGTTCTGAAAATATGAAACCATTATTTATCCTTTGTTCTACATTGCCGTAATTACAAAATTCCATTTGAAAACAAAAATAATTATCTTCGCGCCAACAAGTATGGTAACGTTCAATGTATTTATATCTTAAAGTCGAACAAGCGAGTAACTGTTTCTCCCATTCGTTGCTCGTTAAAGAATACTTTTTAACGGCGTAGAATATACCGTCCATATAATTCTGACATTTATACACTGTACTGAAAGATCCCGTCGCTATTAATTTATGCACAGCAAAATATTTTGAAATACTTAATCCTACAGAACCATCTAAATTATTAATAGCAATTTGATCTTTAGCATACATTGAAGATGATTCGTAACCAGCATTAGTAGAAGTCCGTATTTCTGAAGAACTACTATTATTAAATAACGAATCGTTCGAATATAACGGCGTAACAGGATTTTTACATGACGAATCAAACACTGACTTGTCAAGTTTTCGAGTATTTGATGATTTACTATTACCATCTGCCAAATCGCAAGTTGTGTTATTAGAATGTTCTCTTGATAATTCAACACTTTCATCGCGACATTCTTCATTATTTTCAAACAAACAAATTTGAATAGGAGATGATGTAGCAGATACTTCATAATCACCGGGTTGTCTTTGTATTTCTTCAGAGCTATTGGTGCAAGAGAATGAACTTCTCGAACATAACTTATTTGGTGTTTTACGCGCAGATTCATATAATGACTCCTCCAATTGTGGAGTATTTGGTGGTGTCGACGCTTCGCTGTAACCAGCCGACGTGTAAAGTTCATTATTTTGATAATTTTTCACTATTTCTTCAGAATTATCGAAACGATCACTATTTATTTCATCTTCATTTTCTTGGTCAGAGTTTTTCATAATAGATCTACTTTTAGTTTAAAAACAGCTCGTTGAAATTTCCCGAGTATACGGCAACAAATTCAGGTTTACCCAAAAAACTTCGCTAGTTACTATTTTTATTATTAACTTTTTCGACGACCTTCATTAACAACTCGAAATTACTTTTTATGAATTTTTCCCGCTTTACAATTTAACTATTAAAAATACAACATTTTATCACTTATTGATTTTAATATTACGTAAATCGAACCGATAACATGAAATATATCGTAAAATAAAATTTATAATGAAAGCTCAAACAACAAATTTAAGCAATAACTAACCAACTTATTTTGATGCCGCGTTTATCAATCGGTTGTTTATGAAATTTTAAATGACTTTCGATATCGACTTTGACTTTTAATTAAAATCACCAAACTGAAGATGTGAAATAAAAATATATAATGAAACTTAATTAAATATTAACATCTACTTTCATACTTTAATCAGGTCAAATTTTTATTTGTTATTATAATAAATGTGCTATTGCACTAAAATGTATGTTAATTTTCATATTTAGGAAGACATTGATTTATCCAGCCCCGCGTAAGATGATATTCTAGAAATGAGCCAAAATTTCCACGTCTTGAAGAAAATATTTATGTAAAATCCGTTAGAAAGATAAAAATTATTTGTGAAATTATTATTTTGATAATCAGATTTATTTGGTGCACGTTTCTGTACGTTAAATTAAATTTTAACAAAAATCTGTATAAGCAATTATTTATCATATATTAATAATTTGTTAATGCTTGCATTTTAAGTGTAATGGTACGTAATATATCTAAACTAATAATTTTAAACATAGGAACACTACGCTAATCTTGTATACCAGTATGCTTAAACATCGACTTTGTGTGGAACTGGGCCAGTCGCTCCTTAAATTTATTATAATGGGACCGTGCCCTCTCAACGATTATTAATTTGCCTCTTCAATGTTTATTATTCAAGAATTATAACCCTATCAATATCATAAGTTAGACATAAAAATATATAAATAAATATTTTTTCTTAAAGAAAGAATTTAAATGAAAATTTCTTTCGTCTGCTTATTGTATTTATATTTTTCGTATCACAGCTACTATATTTGCTTGTTGAATTTCTGATTTACGTTAGTAGGGAAGTAACATTGGAGTTAGAATGCTCAGCATTTATTCGAAATTGTTTTCATTGATTAGTGTTCCATTCCTACAAACCTGTTGATGATATAATTTCATGTTTTTTTTTTATTTTCTATTTCTGCTTTTTGTTTTTTTACTTTGTGATTTACACATTACCTTTTAAATTAATCACGTTTTCATATTCTTAATTCTTGAAAGCGAATGGTGCAGTGCATAAATATTTTTTCTGCTTATCAGTAACCGATTTTATTCTACATTTTTATGAATACGATATTATTCAACTTATTAAAATTAAACTGATGGATGTTGATGTGTCGATGATATCCGCGCTGTATGTAGAATGTAGTCGATGTATCCTTTTTCCATCTACTAATCCCTGTATGACCGTCTTTTCCAATCTATTTCGGCGTATAACATGGCCGAAAAATCTGAGAGTTATTCTTTTTATCTTCTGTGCCAGTCTATCCTTTTGCTCTATTCCCAGATCTGCCAAAATTGATATGTTAGATCGATGTACAGTCCACGGTATTCTCAACATTCTACTATAACAGATCATTTCGAACGCTTCTAACTTACGACACAAAGTTTTATTTAGCGTCCATGATTGAGATCCATAGCTCATTATCGAAAATTTCCTTATGTAAGGGAATATATGTAGATCGGAACCAATCGTTTGACAAAAAAACCGGATTTCCAAATGTTATTGCAAATCGTGTATGTATAGCATGTTCTGTCTTTTCACCTGCTATTTTAAAAATTTCTGCAGGAATATAATCCGACCCTAGAGCTTTTTTTCGTTTTAAATAGGCTATAGCATTTTAAAAACCTCCGAGAACAGAATAGAATGATCCATCTCATCAATTTGGATGCTATCATCACCTTCTCGATGATCTCCTTCCGCGCTGTACAATACGGCACAGTACTTACGCCACGTTTCGGCTACTTCAACCGCATTTGTCCTTAATGAACCATTCTCATTTTTAATTACGTATGTTTTCATTTTGAATTCTCTTGCCAAAAGTCGGACTTTTTGATACAGTGATATTCTATCCGCACTATTTTAGATCTTATCACATACAGAGTAGATGTAGTAATTTTTATCTTTTCGGCACAACTTTTTGATCTGTTCGTTTAACAACTTATTTTTTCCTATATAATTTTCGACGCCGTGACTAAGATTTTTCCGTTATTCTATAACCGCAATTGTTTCATTTGAATACCAATATTTCCATTTATTTATTTTATCGGACGGTTGCGAATCTTTATATGCGTTTTTAATGTGTTCTTTCAACCGGTTCCAGCTTTGTTTCGATGACATGTTCACGTTCTTCTTTGTGTAGTTACCAAGTCTCGTTGTCATGGCTGCTTCAAACCTTTTGGATTTAAAATTTACTGACATATTTTGATCAATAGCAAATTATATTAATTTATCTCCCCTTGCATTTCGGGCTACCGACTACTGTGTACTGGCTCATATGTTTCTCCGTATATGTTCATATCCGTCATTATGCATTTTGCAATTTTGGCATTAAAATCTCCCATAACAATGTTGATTTCACGTCGTGAAAGTGATCCAAGTACCCCGCTCACTTGGTCATAAAATAGCTTTATTTAACTATATACCTACCTATAAATAATTACCATTTGAAACGTGTTTGAAATATCAGTCGTTTTATCAACAATTACTGACATGAATTGGGACATCTTTAATTCTTCAGATAGTTCTTCTCGACAAAATTATCTGACATAGATTCTAATAAATCATTTTGGATTGTTTTAAAAGTTCCTTTAAACGCTGTTGCACTTTATAAATTATTTTTAACGGCTCATCTAATTCAGAGCTGAAATTGATTAAACCTAGAAAAATAAGAGGATTCGAGAATTTATCAAATTCATTATTACCCCTTAAAGTTAATTCAAGAACTCCATAAAAACGTTTACAATTAATAATTATGTTTAGAATATACCTATTTTGACGAACCGCTTCATTGTGAACAGCAATGCTATTGTACTTGGAGTTAAAATTTTTTTTCAATGTTTATATTTCCAAAAAGTGCAAATTTCAAAATATGATAATCCAGAAAAAAAACCTAGAACACAAAAACTATACCATTAAAGACCCTTCAATAATAATCGTGTGTACTCGTAAAATAAATTATTTTTTACGTATGGTAAAATTTAATATTTTATTAATAATATAAAAAATAATAATTATTTATTTCATATAAAATGCATCTTCAAATTTTGGATCGGTACATTTTCTGCACCTATAAATACCTGATTTTGAAAATACGAATAAATGTTTCTTGATTTTTTTATTATGCAGAATGAAAAAGATAATAAAAGTGTACTAAAGTTTACATGATGAAGAAAAGTAAATTGCGAAAATATCGTCCTATTTCATTGTAATAGTACACTTGTGCAAACGTAGCCTTCATTGTACCCTATAACACACTGCATAACCTTTTCTTAAATTGAACATCTTAGATTTGAAATTACGTCTGGCTAGTGAAATATGTATATCAAATTTTAAGTTGTTATATAAATATTTCTGATAGTTCATATATAAAAAAAGATGTAATAATTTTGGTGCGTGCTTGAAAATGACGTAACTATCGAAAAGCTTCGCGATTATTTTAGTGATTGTGTTATATTTTGTTTGGTTTACTATATTTTTAAAGATTATGTTATATTGTACCACAACCTGCATGACCTTTACTTAAATTGAACATCCTATCCTTGTGTTTTCAAAAATCCAACGATTGAATGTTCATTTTATAAAAAATGAAAATAATGTGATTATTTTGTATACAGGAAAAAAAAATAAGAATTATATTTTTAAGATTATGTTATATTGAACGTATAAAGAAAAGATATATATATATATATATATATATATATACATAAGAAATAAGAAAGAAAAATTTATTTTTAAAATAATTATACCTACACAGAAAACAGTCTAATAATAGATGTTGTTTTATCGTTCCGAAAATTATTTTAATTTCACAAACTTAATCATAACTTAAATATAGTTTTTTGTTGTTTTTTTTTTTAATACAGACTTTTAGGCTATTACTAAGTTACAATCTTAGCCATTTGGCTAAGTAATTATCATCTTTAACTTAATGATTACTTAATTAGTTAGCTGTTATTTTGCAGGGAAAATTCCACAAAAAGCCTGCATCGACAAAATTTTAATTAATAACTTAAGTAATAATTAAAGTAAACAATGTTGTATACAGTTAAAAAAAATATTAGAATGAATTAGCATAAATAAATTACGGGGGTTTACGAAAAAATTATATTTTATCATATCAAAGTAAAATATGTTTTATTCGTTTACGCTTGTATTTTTTGTACCTGTGTCGTAGTGATTCATAATCGTAGTCACCGATTTCATTAAACAATTTTAAAGTACCGATCTTAATTGTTTCTTGTACATAAGGATAATTCAAAATGTCGTGCATAGTTTTAATGCGCATATACCTAGTTTTATTCGGTATAATTCTGAGGCAGTGATTTTGCAATCGCTGTAGTTTATTTATATTACTCAGGCTGGTGTTAGATCAAACAGGGCAAGCGTATAATATTTTAGGTGTGATTACTTGTTTGTATATTAATAACTTATTTACGGGTGCTAACGTTGATCGCCTGTTAAATATTGGTAAAAGCACGTTCATTTTTTTTGTGTACTCTAGAGATACATTCATTTATATGCTTTGTAAAAGTTAGTTTGTTATATAATGTAAAACCCAGGCATCTAACGTCAAGTTTCCAGTCAAGGTGTTCATTTTTGATTTTAATATAATTGTTTAAAACGGGTTTGTGTCTTGTGAATATTATAGATTCAGTTTTACTATCGTTAATTTTGATTTTTCATTTATAACAGAATTTACATAGCTTTATGATTGCATCAGTTAACCTGTTACTAATGGTATCTATGCGATATGATGATGTTAATAAGGTGGGGTATCATCCGCATATAAATGATAGTGGACATTGTCTATAGTGAGAATATCGTTTATGTATATAATAAACAGGAATGATCCAAGAATGATAACCCTGAGATACTCCTGCTGCGGCATAACAAATTTTAGATTTATGAGTTTTAATTTTAACATAAAATTTCCTGTTTGATAATTATGATTTGATCGCGGAGACTAGATAAGTGGGAAAACCATAATTTATTAACTTAAATGAAATTCCATCATGCCAGCTTGTATCAAAAGCTTTCTCAATATCAAGCATTGCTAATCCAGTGTGTTTATTTTCATTAAAATTATCACCGATTTGATCACAGACTTTTACTCTAGTTGCATAGTGTGGCATTTAAATTGGATCTAAAACCGTACTGAAAATTATTAAGAGTTTTGTTTATATCACAATGTTTTCTTAGTCTAAGCAGCAATATTTTTTCAAATATTTTACTAATATTGCTGAGCAGGCTGATAGGCCGTATGTTTTTAATCAAGGAAGCATCCTTGTCAGGTTTTGGGAGGGACACAGTTACCGATAATCTCCACGACACAGGATAATTAATGTTGTGTGAGCAACTATACCCTTACGAGGTAGTTTTTGATCATTTTTACATAAATTCTATCATGACCAAAGGAGTGTTTGTTACTCAGGGAGTTGATAAACTTTTTGACCTCTGTTAGAGATGTTAGGTCCTCTACATTTAATCTTGTACACTTTAATAATTGAATATAGTTTTAAACCGAGTTGCATTAATGTAGATAATTTGTGAAGATATTTTTTCAGTTTAGTCTGCTTAATAATTATCATTAATGACTGAAGGGGCACTATATGAGAGAATCTATTACAATACCGAAAAGTGTTTCAAATAAATCATTAAACGAAGTTTTATTTTAATATAGGTTAGAAAAAGAGGAAGAATCGATATTTACGTGATAATTCGTTACAAAAAAAAAAAATAATGTCGAAATTTAAAAAAAAAAAAACTAGGATAATAAATATGGAGAATTTAGTTTTATTAAAATTTAGCAAAGTGACTTTTTCATATTCGTGTGTTTTCTTTACTTTTATATATAGTGGAATTTTTTCCACCCTTTTTTTTTTTAATGGGGATGCCTTTACAGCTTACTCGTGATACCGTAATAATTACTAACTCATATTTTTATAAACTCGGACAACTTCTCTAGAAAAATCGCTATGTCCGGGAACAGATGCAGATTCTCAATATGCAGAAGGGACAATAACGGATATATTTTCATTGCGCTTGAATGTAAATAATTCGCATTTTCTCGTAATGCAAGGCCAGGATTGTATAAAATAAGGCGCCGCACAGGTAATATTATGTGTTAACAATGTTTACATGTGCGATATGAACACGTATATTATTTGAAAAATGTAAAATTAATATTAAAAAGTAATTAAATTTTACAAATTTAAAATATAATTAATATGAAATTCGTAGAAATTAGACGTCAGCTACTTTACAGTATAAAATTAAAAAAAAAACACAATTTTCTTTCCTAGTTAACGTTTTAGTGGTAGTTCATTTTATTGTTTTTTTGTTTTTTTTTCTGTATTCGGTAATTTCTTTTGACAGCTGAAAGTAACTTACGTCGTTCGTTACTCAGTGATAGATCTCATTTAAGATTTTGTCGGATACGAAGACGACACTTAATGATGATGTATCAATTTTTCATACATGTTGAAGGTTAAAGGTAACAAAGCAATTGGTTTGTACGAATTCGTCTCCTTGGAAAGTAGAGCTGTCTTTTTTATCGCCACGTTCTAAGAAAATATCAATTCTATAAGACAGTATATGATAATCTTACTATTGCATTAAATTAGCATGATTAGTGATTTTCGTGACAATTCCTTTTCACTGCCTTTGTGCCCTTAATTCGTTAGTAATTTCTTTATCGTTACCGCCCAACTATTATCATGTTTTCTCAGTGGACGGATCGGTTCGTTAGGTCGTTTGATATTACGTGTAGTTTTCCACAGCGTATAGTCATTTGCTCGGGAAAATAATGAAGATAGATATTCTCTGGAACTATCGTTCTTTGATTTTAGCAAGATATTTTTTACAGTTTTATTTGTTTATTTAATTTAGTTTTAGTAGATCTCTGTACGATTGCCACCTTTTATTTATTTTTAGCTACCTATTTTAAAATTTCTATCGAATAGTATATTATTAGGAATTAATCGTGCCGATTTTTGAAGGATTAGAATAAACGTTTAGAGTACATATCCTATGAGTTTTCCTATGTTTTCATCCACTATTTCGTCTAAAATCATGTCAATTTATTTCCTTATTGTGCAATTTCGGTTTAGATGTTTTCTAATTACGTTAGTGCTCTTCATATCAAGATCGAGTGCTGAGTGAATAGGCTTTGCTATGACTGCGCTTCTGTGTAGTCCTTTAGTTACAGAAAAAGGCTAGTAAGTTTAGTATTTTTTTAATGTCTGTCGGTCAGTATGCGGATGTGTCGATACTTATTACGTGACATCTATTGCTTTCTATGGTTTCTGTACGCGTGATTATTCTAGAAGCCCATTATGTGTTTTGTTTTTTTTTACATTATAATTATCGCCTATTACGTAGGTATTACCTAGTGATTTTAAGAAGAAAAGGAGAAAGAAAGTATATTTGACATTAATTTTACAATTTACAGATATGTGCGCCAATATAATAAATGTGCCGGAAATGATGTTCCTCTCCATTTATGAAATAAAATTCTTACATTATACAATTGAAATAATAATAGTTTGTCAACATTGTATGGTGGAAAAATTAATAATAAAAACCACCGCAAAAAAAAAAATAAAAGATTAATTATAATATAGATAAATAATTTTACGTTGATAAAAGGAGATATTATATATAACGGGAAAATAATGAAACGAAATAAATAAATAACAGAGAAATTATTATGTGTAAAGTAAATTATGTTTAATTCGTCGGTGCTTATATTCGGTGTACCTAACACTTAGTTGCCTGGAATCGCAATTTGCAATCATTGAAAGCAAATCATTGTGATGCGAACTACAACTGTCCAAAAAAATTTCTGGTAGTTTAAGTATGTAGTCTTTTACGTGCGGAATCTGCAGTATACAGTGCATATATGACACTTTGGTGTATATGGGGATAATACATCTGAGACATCGATTTTGAACTAATTGTAATCTCTTAAAACTGGCATTCGAAACTGAAGACCAAACCGGACATGCATATGTTAAGATAGGCCTAATCAATGATTTATAAATGATTAATTTATTATTTATATTTAAATAAGATTTACGATTAAGCATCGGATATAAAGTACAGATTACTCTATTTGTTTTTAAAGTAGCAGGAATCATTACTGATATTATGCAATTTTATACTTTGAGGAACAGTATGCTGCAGACACTGCGATAACTTTTGTCTCGGAATAATATCGTGAATAAGGTAATTTATGACTTTTAAAACGTAATTTGTTTTTTCTACTTGCAGCGCGGTTGGTCAGAGTGAAATTTGATGTTACACAAGCTACGACCAGATAAAGAATCTGCAGGTGATAAAGCAATTTCGGAGATGCAAGAGAAACTTTCATCCATTGAACGAGAATTAAAAGAAAACCACAGATTATCGAACACTGTTCGTGTACACATGTAACATTTTTGAATTTTTAAACGCAAATCCTCGAAATGTAGTTAATTTTTTTAACGTATGAGAGGATGGAAATAAAAATAAATTAAAAACAGTAGATTAATAATAAAAATAAGTAAATTTTCATAACGGTGTAATTTCAGAGTCATTTGTCAACTAAATTCTGACGTATATAAATTATTTATTTAAGGATCGTTCGAATAATCTTCTTAATCGTTTCCGTTATATCAGTTTTCGTCGTAAAATTATAATTTACGGTTGTACGAAGTAGTTTGAGACTCTTAAATAAATTACAGTTAATCCTTTATATCGCGATAGGTACTAGCGTTTTTAGAGATGAAGAAATGTTCCGTATATGGTACAAAATAATTAGAGAAGAGCTGAAAACGTTACAATACTGCTTATTAGATAATTCTACATAATTTTAAAAAGCATTATGGATGCGTCGTATAGTCTCGATTGTCTTCTATATAATACAATTGATAAGGATAACTTAAACGACGTTATCTACTAATGTTCGAGTTGATAAGAATTTATTTTTACTATAAATATTTTTAGAATTAATTAGATGATTAAAATTTTAGGGAATATTATGATTGAAAGAGTTAAATTAAAACGATATTATTCGGCGCTTACGTCCGTGTCTCGCAGTTGGGCGTACATTATTTACTTGATTCGCTAGTTATTTAATATAATTCTAAAATCGACATCAAACGGATCTTTATATTTATTTATGACATTTTTTTTTTAACATTATTAATAGAACAAAAACAAACGTAAATATGTAAAAGTTGTTTAAAAAAGTGAAACTTGGACGATTTAATCATTTTTTTACCGCTTAAACTATATAATTTATGTTTATTAATTTATTTAATTTTTTATTTATTTACATATTAGAAAAAACAAAATATCTTGACGTTGATTAAAAATAAGATATAAGAAGCGAATGAATTCGAACGTTATGAGCGAAATAAAAGAATTAAAAGAGAAACAGACAACTGAAGAAGAAAATGTGAAATTACTCGCGCATAATATGGACGATGTCAGTTCGGAATTCTCGCATTCGTTATATTTTTGGTTTATGAGGTTTATGACTGCATTCGTAGGTTAGATCTAGTAAATGCGAATATTTCACCTTTTATTTTTTTCTTTTATTTTATAAAATACAAGTTTGTAAATGTTAATTGACTTCCGGTTTTAACCATTTTTTATAGTATACTGATGATTGTTTTATTTGTTTTAAGTATAGTTATGATCGGTATCAATATTTATTAAATTAAAATTTATTGATGAACGATATTTATATTTTTAAAATTATTATCCCGAATTATCGTTATTATTATTATTATTATTATTGGAAATGAGTTGCGTAAATTATTATTTTCGAATTTTACAGCATATGGGAATTTATGAAGATAACTCCGAGTCGCTGAAAACCGCCGAAATCACGTATAAATCGTAACAAGATCAAAAGGCTGTCTAAAGGCCGCTGAATCGAGATTCAAATTAACGAGATCTGGTAAATTTTTCTATTCTGCTAGTAGCATTAGCAACAGCCTGACTTTACGGGAATAAAAAACTGATATGTCTACGTAACTTAAATTAGTTGAAAGCAGGTAGTTTTATATATGCGTATATATATATATATATATAATTTACATAATTAGCTGTGCTTTTTATTAAATAAAATGAATTCGAACATGTACAAGTTGCAAATATTCAAAATATTTGGAAATATTAAAATTGTTACAATGTTACAGAATTTAGAAATTTGAAACCAGTAATATTTTTAGTTGAAGAGCAAATTTCAAATAATAATGTAACGCACGATATGGAATGGGCTACAAAGAAAAAACAAATATAAAATTTTGTTTATAATTACAATGTAGAAATTATTAAACGGTATTCTTTCTACATTGAGCGGTGTATAATATAATTATGAATACAGGCATTACGACTATAGAAAACAAGACGTCCGATTCTAATACTAAGTATGCTTAAATATGTTGCTTAAAAACATATAATTTAAATAATTTATTTTTTATCGGGGTAATGACTCAACTTATTTTCCACGAAATAGTATTTTTGATTCTTGCATCTTAATATTCATTATAAACGGATGTCGCATCAATCACTTCCTATTGTAGATGCATTATTTGTCGCTAATGTAATTCATAAATTTAAAAATATATTAACAATATTAGATACTCGTATTATTGTTTATTTTTTTTTTGTTTGTTTGTTTATCGCGTTAAATAGAAAACGGCTTATTGCGATTAATTGCATCTTATTATTTTTAAAATTTAAATCCCTTGATTATATATATATATATATATATATATATATATATATATATATATATATATATATATATATATATATGTGTATATATTAATTGTCAGGAATGTTTTGTCCGCGCATCAAGGTCAAAATGGCTGCAATATTTCGTCCTTTGTTGTATTTTTAATTATCGGGCAATGTTTATATGGAAGAAAATATTTGAAAAATTGTACGGAAAAGTGAAAAACGGAATAAATGAAATATGACTACTATGAAATAATAGAAAATAACGATTACGGACTGATATGAGCGCGGTAACACTTTATTTCGATCAGAAATAAATAGGAAATATCTTGTTAATTAGGCGGAAGTGTTTTCAAAAGCACTATTGGACATTGGTAATGGACAAATTATTTGTTTCCATCAAATTTTTGTCAATTCGCAACGTCGAAAAAAGAGTTGGATAACAAATGTGTTCTTAAATATCGGTGAAAATTACAAAAAACCCCGATCGATTAAGTGAACGAGCCATTTTATCGGCGTAAAATAATGATGTAGATGATTTTAATATAAAAATGCAGACTCAAATTGATGGTTAAATTTAAGTCGATCAATTCCATTACCGATTCAAATGAAATCGTCAATTATCTCGGAGAATAACTAAATTCTAGGATTTGTCAATATTAGCGTTATTTACAGTTCAAGATTGGCTCAGTGATAATCATGGTACGCGCTCAGAATCAACCGAAACTCCGCAGTGAACAGAACTCGGTTTCAAAAAGTTGACGAAAAAATTGAAACAACTATAATCACAGGAAAATTTAAAATATGAGTATGTACACTGATTCCAAGAATACTACTAATTCCAACTGACTTTCCTTTCGAACTTAAGCGTATCCGTCTTCAGAGGTTCACCTTGTATTTGTCATGACCATCAATAAGACACAAAGTCAATCATGAGAAGTATGTGAAATTAACCTTGATTCACCTTGTATGAACAGAGTTGTACATTACGTAAAGTCGGGAAAGTATCGGCGTTATCTAATTTCTGTCGGGAAAGAAAGGCAAAAAATATTTAACATCACAAACCGTTGCAACAAATTTTCGTCGAAATTATTTAACTGCCTTTTTATTTTATTTATTCCTGCTATAAACGAGAGACTTGGTCTTATTTTCTTCATTAGTACGACTGTGCGAAGCCGAGTTGATGTATATATGTAATGTTTAGGAAAGTATAAATTTTTACGTTCCGTCTCGGAGGAATTTTCATATTTAATTAAGATGATTAATTATTAATTTTACGTTTCAGAAATTCAACGTAAATTAATTGATGCTAGAGGATCAATAGGAAAATTCCCGATCTGAAATGGACGAATGCAAAATGAAGATAAAACTGAGAGGAACAGAATTAAAAAAAGTTCGGAAACTTCTTACAATCGAACAATTCACTAATTCGATTTCATCTATTGAGGTATAGAAAAAAATTTAAAGTTCGAATTATTTATAGAAATATGGGGACTGGTTACAGTTTTTGAAAATCTGAGAATTTTATCGTGTTGTAAGAATTAATTATAGATTTATGTTTTGTGAGAGCTGTAGATATATTCGGCAATTATTAAGACCCCTCGTACAATTAAAATTTCCTCTTATAGAGTAGAATTATGTATAATTTTACTAAAATTATCGTAATTATCAATTGGTTTTTCGAGTTTTTTCAACGTTCGATTAATTTACCTCATTCCATGAAGTCCTGATCAGTTCTCTCGTATTGTTTATTATATATAAATATAGTTATCCTGTCTTCTCATCTCAAAAATTGCCTATCTCTCCTTCTTTTAGTCTTAATATACCGACTTTTTATCCTATATTATTATCAGTCAATCTCACAACGTGTCCAGCCCAATTCCACTTTTTCCTTTTACATTCACGAACAAAGTTTACCGTATTTTTAAATTTTCCTCTGATAAATGTATTTCTCTGATCCTACTCTTTAGTCGAATACTTAACATGCTCCAACACGTCCTATTCCGACTACTCTCTATTTTTTCCGCGTTCATTTTAATTATGGACCACGTGTCGACGTTGCAGTCATACAACTATCGAATAATTCACTTTTCGCTCTAATCCCAAATGAACCTTTTTAAATATATGTTTCAGAGATCAAACTTTTTCCATGCTAATGACATTATTGTACTTCTTTAGTCATATTTCTCAGTTCTATCCTTCGTTCTAAATAAACTATTTCATCTACTTATTCGATTTTTCGAACGTGTACTTCAATTTTTATTTTTTCGTTTATGTTCGTAATGATTTTTGTATTACCTATATATTTATACGTAGATCAGCTTCTTTCCCCGCTACTCTTTGTTTCGCTATCATTTGGTTTTAGCTCAACTAAATTTTTCTCTATCGGCACTTTTATCATCCGCGAAACGTGAATTATTCAGTAATTCTTCATTCACTTTAATGCACCCTTGTTCCCAATCTAGTTTCACTTCCTCCACAGTACAGATAAATCATAATAATGATAGCAAATTGCTTTATCCCTTTTCCGATATAAAAGTACTTTCTTGTTTTTTCTGTGAGGATTTGCGTTTTTGTGTGTACATGTCTACTATTATCTTCCACTATACACTCTAAAGCACCTGAGAAGTGCGGGTAATATAAATTTATGTTGTAAGAGAATCGAACTGCTAAAGCTGCCCGTACACTGTCGATAATAATGACGGTATTTATAAATATTGTCATTATAATGTGATGTACTGATGAAAAATATTGAATTCCGGATTTCGGCATTCTTCAGTATTTGGGCGTCGTTATAAGTATACTAGAATCATTGAACGTGTAAGAGACAATTCTTCAGTATTTTCATCATTCATTTCGTTACTTCGATAATACAATGATTATTTTTTGTGTTTAACGCGTAAGTAAAATAAAGTTTTTTTTTTTTACTAATTTTAATAAATAATTTATAATAGTAAGTTTTTTTATTTTTTTCAGATTGCAATTACGCTTTTATTTTAGTTTTTAATGGTGACAATTTTGTGTTTTAAGACTATACAGAATTTTTATTCATTTGAATACAAAATTAACAAAAGGGGTAAGTGTATTTTTATTTCTCTAAGTTCAGATTTTGATAAAATGAATATTATGTTTTAATTTGCGAATTATATTATAGCTTTGAAATTGTTAAATTGATTTTATACCTACACTGTGCATGAAATTTGTTTGAATCGATCCGGAATAATTACTTATTAACAAACCGAAATAAAAACAATCTATATAAAAAATATTTTATTAACGCGAAGCTTTTCGAAAACGTCATTTTCAAGTATACACGCGAAACGTTATTCTCCAATACATCAACGTTAATTATTTATTAGACAATAGTTTTACAAAATATAAATGCGATAGTGAAACAAATTTGAATAATCGACGATAAATAAAAATGAAGATGGTTTATGCGCACAGTTGCGAATTAAAATTTTATATTAATTTTATCAAATTCTGAAGTGAAATATGTACTAAACCATTATTGTTAATTTTGTATTCAAATTAATAAAACTCTGTATATTCTTCAAACACGAAATGATCACCGTAATATTAAAAATCAAAATAAAAGCGCAATTCCACACTGAAAGAAATAAAAATTTGCTTACTATTATGAATTATTTATTAAAATTGGTAAAAAACGTTATTTATTCTTACGTTAAATAAAAATCGTTTATTAATGTTATACAATATCGGGGAAAATAAAACGCTAATATGACGAATGGCAAAACGTATATATAAGATAATAGTCTAAAATAAATAGAAAACAGTTTTAAAACATTAAATTAAACAAAAAAAAAAATGTATAAAAATATGTTATTAACGTTATAGAAATTCTATTTTAGGGAAAGTAAAACAAAACCGATATGTATAGAATAATTAAAATGGATACGCTACATAAAAGACAGTTTAAAAACACGGAATTAAACGAAAAATTTATAAAAATACTTTATTAATGCTATGCAAATTCTATTTCGAGGAAAGTAAAATGCTAATAATAAACGTATATATAAAATAATTAAAATAAATACACTAAATTTAAAAAAAAAAAAAACAGTTTAAAAACACCAAATTAAACGAGACATCTATTAAAAAAAAAAAAAAGTATTTTATTAACCTTATACAAATTCTATTTCAAGGAAAATAAAACGCTAATAATAAACGAATATATATAAAATAATTTAGATAGATACGCTAAATTAAACCACGTTTAAAAACACCAAATTAAACGAGAAATGCATAAATTATACAAGCTATTATACCCAAATACATTATTGGTCGAACACTCCTTTTATACATATATGTGTTTGTGTTTGATGTGTGTGTCTTACGGTAACATTTTAATGTCATATGTATTATACCATCTACGATATGTTGCGGTTAGATGAATAAAATTAGAGTGGATTATATTGGGGAATATAACAATTTTTGAAGTCCTGAATATGACTTCGCCCGTTACAAATCGGATTACGTTGATAGCCGTCTTAACGAAATTAAGGATAAAATACTTTAATCGTGGCGCGAATATTCATTTGAATAATAATAAATGATGAAACCCGGGTAAGATTAAAAATGTTAGTAATTGACTAATTTCAGGAACGAAAACTCCATAGATTCACCAAGTATTTTTTATACGCTATTTAAATAATTATTTAAGCAAAAAAAAAAAAAAACTCGTAATTATGTAACGCATTAAGCTTTTCGATATTTATTTTAAAAATACAAATTGATTAATTTTCATTTTATTTATCGCAAAGCGATCATATTGTTTCGATTCGAACTGTTAAAATATTTCGGTCTGTCGAATTATTTTACCTTAATTATTCAGTTTAGTTCGACCGATATTCACCGGGTGCTCCACAATTGAAGATCTGTCTATACACACAACGCGGTACGCGTCGATAATTTTCGTTCCGATAGATCTACATTTTAACCCGCATAAACTTAACAACAAGAACATAAAACTCTACGCGCTGACTGTCTATATAGGTAACTCGTGTTTATTTAATACGTATTAATAATTTAACTTCGGTATAATTGAGATTTTCTCGATATTTATGTAATCACGCATTTTAAAATTTAGCTCAGTACCTTCAAATTTTCTTACTGTGCAATACTTAGTATATTCGGTTGCACTTTTTTTCTGTATTCGCGAATGTCTACAAAATTTACAGTATTATAGGAAATTCACTTTTCGTCGAAATTTTTAGTTTATTTGTCGCTCACGTACTTTGTGTTGTTATTTTATTTATAATTAAAACATCTCTTTAAGAATGCCTGGAATTACTTTAAATTTGTTCACTATATTTATTGTCGATGTTCGTTTTATACGACATCTAAATTCAAATTTTGTCTGATCTGTCATTGTTTTTAGTATTAATCCTTTCGATCGAACACGGTCCGTGAAATTTTAGTGCCCAAAAAAAAAAAAAAAAACACCAAACAAATTGTTTATTTTGTCGGAGTAAGGAACATTTTTAATTTACGTAGAACGTTTTAGATTTAAAAATATTTATATAACGCATTAAAAGAGTATTTTAAAATATATTCGCGTTTTCTTTTTAAAGCCATTTTGGTAGCCTACACGGAACATTTGGCAAAAATTCATATTACTTCATCATACGCCGCAATGTACGATTTTGCGTTTAAAATTGCTAATGTGTAATCGAAAGAGTTAAATAAATTTTAATTCTTTAATACGCTTGACGGTTGTTAAAATACGAACTATATATACTTTAGAATTTTTAGATTGTTGTAGTGATTTTTTATACTTGATTACAAAAAAACAGTTAAAATCACTAAACTTTATTTATTAAGCAAAGCTTTTCGGCAACTACGCCATTATCAAGCTATGTATACATAAAATTAAATATATAAAAACGTAAAATATTAATTTAAATCTAAGTTCACGATTTTTACATAATAAATGAATTATAAATAGTTAAAGCTAACAAGATTTAAAGAACATTTAAACTCATATATAAATAATGATGAAAAATCAATACAAATAATGATGAAAAATCAATACAAATAATGATGAAAAATCATTATTCGGAAAACATTGTATAGAATTAAAACACAAAATAAATAATATTAATCATAATTATAAAATTTTACACGCAGAAAAACATTAAAAAAAAAAAGCAAACTACTTGAAAAAATGGAAATAATAAAAGAAAGGGATAAAAATAATTTATTAAATTCAATAGTAAATTTTGAGGAAGAATTAATTTTAAAAAGTATATTGTAAAAAAATTGTACTATTCCTAGCTATTGATTTTCGATTACATAAAATATATTTTTCATTATTCAAATACATATTTTTATAAAATAATTATTTTCCGGCTACTGTTCTGTAAATTTTACATTACCGATATTTGATTGTGATATAACAAAAACACATTTAACCAAAAATCTCAACTGAAATTTATCATTACTAAGTAAAACGTTACTATTAATGTACAGTTTATTATAGAATACGTTATATAAGATATATATTAGTAGTGTGTAAATCGTAATGTACGAAACGAAGTCAATTTTTAAAATTCTATACCATTAAATAATAAGCGTGCATTTTTTTTTATCCTAGTTTTTAAGCGCTTACGTATGTATTTTTGGATGTGTTTTTAATTTATATTATTAACATTTATACGTGTCGAGTATGATGACGACACCTTTTAGTTGCTAATGTCGAAAATAAGTGTAATCGATCGAAGAAAAAAAATGAAAACTTACAAACCGCAATATTAATTGCTGCTGAACGGAAGAAACATTGCAGGACGCTTCGGTGGAAATAAATAGATTTCGGCGTCATTTTCAGAAAGGCGTTAATAACTGGCGCTGCTAATGCGAAATTAGAAAGATGACTGGGCAAGAACGTAAACGATAACGTTTAATATTTGCGTTTTTAATTTAATTTTTAACGATTTTTGCGAACATTAAAAATTCGCGTTAACAGTAATTGAACGTACAAGAATTAAAATTGAAAAAAATAATAATCACCGAAACTGTTCGGTTAGATAAACTAAAATACTTACAATATGTTATATTTTTGAATTACGCTAGTTCAAATTTTATGAAATAACATACTCTGCGTGCGGAAATTTTTAATAGCATTTAAATTATTCGCTCCGATATTGATTGTACGTGAAATTTTGACCATCAAAGTAGATAAATTATGTTATTTGTGTAATTGTTTTCGCCACACACACACACACACACACATACTATCTCGGTTAATATAAGACGTAATTTTAAGAAATATATCTATTTTTATTTTTACTTGCGAAATTTTAAAAAACATTTTCATATAATTTCGGACGTAATTATTTCCTGTTAGTAGCTGTGTCGAATCCCATGTGCTCGTAAACTGATATATTTAATGTTTTTTCTTTATGTACAATGCCCAATAAGGACATAGGCGCTCACAATTATAGCTGTATTTACATACTACATAGGTTTCTGGACCGAGATTTTCGTTCGTTCCTTTAACGCTTTCCTGCGTTTTTTTCCCATCGATCTCCCGTACATTCATTTATAATTTATAAAATTTAACGCCGCTGCTTTTAATATAATGTATTCGGCGTTTTTTTTTTTTAACTCATATTTTCAACATTCGATCTTTTCTATTTCTAGGACTTTTTAATATTTGTGTGGTCCGTAAAATCTTAAGGATTTTATTACTTGAACAAATTTCTATGGCTTCGCATAATTTTATATCTGTTGTTTATTTTGAGTGGCTGCTTCTGTACCATATATCAGATAGTATACATACATTCACGATTCTATCACGCTGTATTGCTTACATAGTCAGTGAAAGAGAAAAGCTAACCTTGATCATTCGCAGGTAGAATATTAACTGCTGTAATAACTTTTCGAGTTCTTACGCATGCTTGATACCCAAATTCGGTATTTAATAGCTTTCTTCTCATTTAGATCGTATGCGTTATCGGTTTATCTTCAAACCCCCAAGACTGATTATATCGTAATATTCGCATTTTTAAAAGAATTGTTTTTTTTTTTCATATTATCGCAAATGATGACACAAATTATTTCCGGAAATATAAATTCGATCAAAGATTGTATAGTTCAATGTTATTACCGTTATTCGACGAGAATTTAATTATGTCTGTAGGAAAATCGTCAGTTTGACTTTACTGCACTTTTTTAATTGCATGATGAACTTTCGATTCTAAAATTGGTGAATTTCATTCTGATCGAGTATTGAAATTATAAATGCATCTGACGGAAGTAACTTTCTGAAATAAATCTTCCGCATCTCCTCTTTATCGTTATGTACAATGATATTATCTAGTGATGACTTTTGTTTGTCGTTTTTACCTGTTACTGATTAAATTTGTGTACACATTCTTACGTTTTTAAACTAAGGTTAGTGCTCGTTTATCTCAGTGTACATCCTTGTATGTTCTATTTTGTTTCTTACGGCTTCGTCTTTGATCCGTAACATTTAGAATTTTATTGATAATTCATTTTTTGTTCTTTATTTCATCTTCTCAAACGTTTCTGACAGATTGCCGAAACAGATTCATTGTAAACTTTAAAACGGTTCAAATAATTTTTTAACAACTACAGCTTACACTTCTGCCGATCTTCGCTTATTACTCGTATCTAGTGGATTAATACGCTTAATTGTCTTCGAAATTGTCGTCCGAATCGGTGTTTATTAAGATAGAGTCAGTTTGATTTGTAATAATTTATCCGGAAGTTTTCCGGAGTCTCCTTTTTGTTAGTTTGAACCATCCTTAAAACTTGAGACGTTAACGTCTAAATATAATAAATAAATTATCTTTAATAATTTTGATCGACCAGTTCGTAATTTATTCATCGAGCGTAAATATGTAATACTAGTTTGGTTGTTTTTTTTTTCTAATTTAAAATAACTTTTAATGTGAAATAAATTAAAGTGTTAGTCCGGGTGAAGTGTGGAAAAACGAAATTTAGCGGCGGTCAAAAATCATCGACAGCGTTAATCCTAGCTATTGTATAAACACCGGCTCCTATTTATATACTAGACGAAGTAGTCTGACGCTGCTTTAGATCTTATACCCGCGGAATATCGGCCGATTAAGCAACATTTCAAAAAAATTCCCAGGTAACCTAAATATTTTGTTTTATTAAATTTCCCACCTTGCGTATATATTTTGTATTTATAGCATTAAATAGTAATTAATTTTTTATATAATGTGGAATGTAGTGATTTTTTTATAAAAAATCAATTGAAAATTAGTTAAATCACTAATATTTATGTTCTTAAAGAAAACACAAAGTTTTATTTACGCCATTATCAAGTGAAACATTTTAAAACATCGTAATTTTAAAAAAATAAATTAAATATAATTACTTAAAAATATGTGATTGTGAAAATATACTCCAAAAATGCTGTTCCGCTTCTGTTCTGTCTATTTTTTGATTTGTTGAAATTTAATATCGATATATTTGTTTATTAATTTCGTTTTTTTATATTAATTTTTTCTTCAATACTATTTTCCGGATTCTGTAAAAGTTGTATACTGGTGGAATTTTAAATTTTTCATTTACTATTGCGATGTATGATGTCCAAAAGTAAAATATAAAATATAAAAATATACAACCGCAAAATTTTTTAAAAAAACACAATTTTACAAATAAAATGAAAATAAATATTAAAAATCTGATAATCGATGAAAATATGCCGAAAAGCTTTGTGTTTTCCTTAAGAAAATAAATATTAGTGATTTAACTAATTTTCAATTGATTTTTTATAAATAGTAATTATATTACTGTTTTATTTTTTTATTATTATTTAATTAATAAAAATTTAATATAATTTATTAATGATATGATTAATTTGAAAATGAATGCAATTTTAACGTCAGTTTAGTTTTTTTCGCCGTTAGCCAGCTGATTTACCAATAAATTGTACACAATCGCAATATTAATATAGACAGAAGTTAGGTGTTTTTTTTTTTTTTTTTTTTAATTTATATATTTATATACGTAATGTACATTTATTTGTATATGAAGTAAATTGTAATCTGTTTTTAAATTTAATCGCTTGCTGTTTGTATTTGTTTTTTCCCTCTTTTATTGTAGCCGGTTTTTTAAAAATTTTCCTGTATTATATCGTCGTTGCTGTTTTGCACTTTGTTATTATTATTATCATTAATTGTAAACCGAACACAATATAATACAATCACTAAAAGTTTTAAAAGATGGAATAATTTTGGCGCGTGCTTGAAAGTAACTGTCGAAAAGCTTGGCGATTAAAAAACTTCTAGTGATTGCGTTATATTTCGTTCGGTTTATTATTAATTAATAAAATCACTACTCTCCAATATATTCGACAATTATTATATTAGCTACTAAAGATAATTCTGTGTGCTTAGTATACGACGTGTTGTATTTTATGTTTACAATTCGAAATAAATGATATTCTCCTTCTTAATTAACTACGGACAAAATTTAAAAAATTTGTGTTACATTTTTAATTTTATTTAACTTATCATTTTACTTTTTAGCTATTTCAAACGTATTTTTTGAATTTCTAGGAAAAGAACGACTATTCTCATTTCGACCGGTCGTTTAGACACTTCTTCGTATGTTTCTCTCGATCGTCCTCTAGATACTCAGATCTTTCGAATGAACTCGGAAATAAAGAAATTCCATAACTAAATCCGTATATTCTTATACGAAAGTGAATACTGTTTAATAATTTAAACTATAGTAAAATAATTATTTTTTAAGTCGTAAAGCTTGATTTGATTTTATTTGATTTATTACAGTTCTTATTATTTATAAAATTAATTATAAAACGAATTTCCGAAAATAATACTAAAAAAAAAAAATAATTTTTAAAAATTTCGACGAAAAAAATATATATACGTTTTCGAAATAATGTCAAATATACGTGAAAAATATAATTGCATTCGTGCCCTACCGTATATATAACTGCGAATAAAAAAGTTTTCCTGCAGGATTTTCACTGCAAACTTCCACCAGATAGCTCTACTTTTATTTTTTTATTTCTTTTATTTACAGAGACGCTCGATTACTAAGACATTTGCGTCTAAGGGTAAATATAGAAGAAATTTTAATATCTATTTTTTGAGGGTCATCTTGTAGTATTTCTCCTAGTGAACTGGTTGATATAAAGGTTTCGACGGTTTGCATATTTTGCACATTCCACTAGTATGCGATTTATTCTTATTGGAGTATTACATATTGGGTATTTTGGAGCAGATTGTTCACTAGGTATTGCGATGTAATTCGTAATCTAGTTATAGCTACTTCGTTGCGCGTTTTATTTTCTTCTGCGGTTTTCCAGTGTGTCCTAAGATTGGTTTGATTTGAAAAAGATGTGTGTGAGCGCACTGGGTCTCCCACTATATTCCTGATATAAAGCGATGACTTTTTGTGTTATGATTCAGTAGAGATCGTTTGTATAAAATAAAAATATGAATAAAACTAGACTCACGCTAATTAATATAGATGATATTAAAAATGGATAAATAAATCATTAATAGCCGATAAAATAATAATAATAATAATAATAATACAATACCTATATACAAGCACATATCTGAACAAAAAAAAAAAAAAAAAAAAAAACACAAAACAATCATACACATATATTCCCATGTAAACAAGCTCTACCTCGTGACACGCACATAAACACATACCGATTCACAAATATAAAAAACAGGACACAAATCGTATGCACATACCCATGAAATGAAATTGTTCACATAGTGACATTATATGAATTCACAGTGACCAATAGTGACATTATATGAATTCACAGTGACCAATAGACTTTTTATGACTGAAATATGTTTTCTCACATAAAACAAACTTGCTGAAATATAGAATTAAAAAAAAAATTGTTATATATAAATTTACTATCGAAATAAATATCTAACTGCGGACGAATGTTTAGTATGTCATTATATAGAAGCGAGGTGGATTAAACCTAGATTTATACGAGAGCGTTTGGTTCATAGAAAACACGATGTGAGACCTACTATTAACATTATATATATATATATATATATATATATATATATATATATATATATATATACATATGCGCTAAAATATCATTCGCTTCACTTAACGATTATTGAACTGGGTTTGATCATTTTTTTATAATTTTCTTCGTGTAAATTGGGATAATAGGCCACGATGAGGTACACCGTGCTGCACAACGGCCTACCCAAGCTTACCTGCCGACAGTACTGGAAGAAGACAATGCAAAATATTATTGCCAGAAAATTCTGGACGCATGGAATCGGTCATTCCATTCTCGACCGAGTAAACTTGGAAATATAAAGAAGGATTTAACAACCTGGCCATCAAAGATTGGTAAAATTTGTTCACCGAGGTTGGAAACAGCCGTCAACCGAGTGTATATTGGTCACACGCTGAGTACGCACTCCTATCTACTGAGTGCCCAACCACCACCAATATGCGAATTGTGCTGTACTTCACTAACAGTCTACCATATCGTGGTTATCTGCCCGAAATTTGGTCAATATCGGTGCAATCAGCTGAAGAAAAATATACCGAATGTAAACAACCTCCTCCTTCTCACCAACTTCATAATAAATTCGAAACTGTGTAATAATATATAATTAATTCATATTTCGAGTAATAGCCTTATAGGCAATAACTACTCGTAAAAAAAAATAAAAAAAAAAAAAAAACTTCGATAAATTTTAAAACAAATTTTTAATTTAAAATGAAAAGAAAAATATTCCCTGCTGTAGCGAATTAGATGTATATTGTTCGGTAACAGATGCGAATTATATTATTCAGAGTTATGTCATGATTATAAAACAAGTTGTACATTAAAAAAAAAAAATACAATTACAAAACTCTACTGTAAAAATCGAATAACACGGTATATAATTGTTTGCAACAATAGTGAAATATATCGACATTTATCAATGTTAATTCTTTTCGCTATTAGTTTAATCAAAACGGTTACATCGAAATAGCAATTTAATTACAAAAACTAGTTAAAATCGCTGAACGTTTATTTTCTTGAAAAATCATAAAGCTTTTCGGCAATTACGCCATTATCGAGTGATATTTAAATAAAAATAAAAATTTAAAAAAATAAAAACACAAAAATATAAATTTAAGATCACACATTTACAAGTATAAAATAAAGAGTCGCCGCGTCAGATTGTTTTAAGTATCTATTCTTCATTTTCTACTTGTAAATTTGTGATCTTAAATTTTATATTTTTGCGTTCTTATTTTTTAAAATCGTTTAATTTAAATATCACCCGATAATAATTGCCGAAAAGCTTTGTGTTTTTTCAAGAAAATCAACGTTTAGCGATTTTAATAACCCAATTTTTGTAATTAAATTAATAAAAAATCACTACATTCCACAATATAAAAATCGAAATACCGCTAGTTGGATGGCAGCTATTTTCGAATAGCATTAGCGATAATAAGAGACTTTTTAAATATAGCAATTTTTTGCCCATCTTTAACGTGTACCTGTTGTTTGTTTCAGTTTATTGTGACCAGCCTGAATGAAAGAGAGAGGTCACGTTCTCTCAATAACGTTGATATTATTTTCCGACAAACAGTTTAAAAAATAGTCTATCTCAAAATGAATCGCGTGGTTAAGTGATAATATATATATATATATATATATATATATATATTAGTTATTTGCGAACGTTACGTTTAAATATTAATTAATGATAATAACGAAATAGAATACTTTGTTCGATGCAAGTACTTAAAAAGTTGGTAATTTAAAACTCGCCGAATCTGATTATATATATCGCGTGTATTTACTTGGAAATTTAGCGAATTAATGTGTAAATCGTACTTATACGTAATGTTTGTATTATCCGCACTATTCATTTTTTCTTTTAAATTAACGAAAAATTAATAAATTTTAATACAATTTGATACAATTCAATTTTTTTTCTTAAATAAAATGTCTTATATCGTTCATGTTTTTTTTTTTTTTGTTATATTATAAACATGTAGAAAAAGGGAACCATAAAAACAGACATTCATTTTTAAAAACTAACGTGTCTGCTGTCAAATTTAAATTTATAACCGCTGGAAAGATGAAACCGTTTTATCTGTAAAATATAAATAGGTTATATTGAAAAATGTATTTCTTCGTGTATAAACAACAAACTCAATGTGTATATATATATATATATATATATATATATATATATATATAATATACACACATATGTAGGCATATATGTATGTATATGTACATCGTCTTAGTTACACACACGCGCGCGTCTTATTATATTTGCACTCATTTACACAATTCGTACAAGTAAAAATTTTCTTTTTTGATTATGAAAATCTACGTTGACATACGTTTATATTTATATTGTGTACCCTCAGTATTGATCGTGTTACTCTAAAACTAGAAAAATATATTTACTACTAAATCATATTAATATTAATTTTAATGATCATGAAATTACTTTCTTATTTAGAAAAATGTTCTTAAGATTCACATATTCAGCTGTAGAATAATTATGATTATAAATTAATAAGTATAATTAAGATTATTCAATTAAATTTGATGTTAATAAATATTTAATTTATTTTTAATTTTTTAAATAAAAAAATATATATATATATATATATATATATATATATATATATATATATATATATATATATTTATATATATAACGTATATTACGCTAATGAACTAAACCGACCAAAAAAATTAGAATCTCATCTGCGACTATCTAATAATTATTACAATTAAAAAAAAATCATTAAACATTTATAAGTTATTCATATTTTTTTCGAAATCAAATTTAACTAGCTAATCTAGGAAGACAGTCGTACTTATGAATCTTTTGAGCGATGGCGCAATCCTCCTGGTATCTCACATATTAAAAATTGTAAAAATTACGAAACTTGAAAAAATGACTTTACACAGCGAGCGGCATGTAGCCCCTTTCAAAGACATAGTCTATATCCTCCACTGACTCGAATGTCCGATAAAATGATCTTAGCTCAGGTCGATTTTACGTTGCGAAATTTGATTAGCCGTTAAAAATTAATAGGGCGATTAGAAAAAGATGTAAAATTCTTAGGCAGTAAGTCCTATACCAGCGATTACCGCAAAAAGTAGACCGAACGTGGCCTCAAACTGATTCGGAAAAAGTGGAAGTTTTTTCGGGAAACATTTTGCAGAAATCTTCAAACATTACCCGGGTGGTAATGTAACGCGCCCAAATATTCTATCGTTACAATGTATGTAAAAGGTTACAATTCACATCTCGTGGGGAATTATTATTTTTTATTTTAATAACCACTGGCCGAGTGGCCATCTAGAAATCGTTATGAAGTGCGAAGTAGCGTGAGGGGGTTAAGAATACGAATAGAAATTAGAATAAATTGAATGTCCTGATTCGTTTTAATGAGGACTGTTATCTAATAAATTGATGATCAGTATATTTGTACGAGACTCCAAGCGTCGTTTACACTGCTCAACGGCGGTTTGACTTCGTCTTTAACATAAGGAATGATAAGGTCACGATGTAATAAAGGAGAAGCGATGAGTAGCCTAGCGATCTTATTTTGGAACCGTTGCATCTTATCATGACAAATTTTTACGAAGACCACAACATCAGGCCGTACGGGCTTTAACATTAATTAAAAATTTATTTCCGAGAGAAAGCTCGGAAAGTCCACCGAGAAACCAGCCTGCTTCAATTTATGTCAAGATATTTTCTTTTCTGTTCGATACGTCTACTCCATGTTAATTTACTGTCAAGATGCATCCCCCCCAGATACTTAACGTAATTCTGTCGGGAGATTAATTCCCTATTTAATGTAGTTAGTTTCGCAAAGTAAATGGTGACCTGCGTGCATTAACTTTCATCAACTGTGATACGCCAACGTCTCAATCAACTTTCGATTTTCGTTGAAGATCGCTGCAGACTTTCGTGAACTAGATTTTGCTCTTTAGCTACAACTGAAATGGCTGTATCGTCCGAAAACGTGACAGTTGTAACATCGTCACTGAAAAATCAAGCCGTGAACAACAGATAAAGCACCGGACCCGAAACACTCTCTTGAAGCACGCCGCTGAAAACAAGATTGACAGTGGAGTATTCGTTTTCATTACACGGCGTGTACGATTCTCAAGGTACGATTTAAGTAAAAGGAAGTACCAATGAGGATTAAGTTTATATAATAGGCTCATGATGCCATTATCAAAGGCTTGCTTAACATCTAGGAACACATCTAGAACATGCTTGGCATCAAAGCCTTCTTATATCGTGTGTACAATTCGGTGCACCTGTTCGATAGTTGAGCGCTTTTTGCCGAATCCAAACTGATGATCGGGAATAATATTATCCGATCCTAGAATAAGATTTAACCGCTTTAGTATGATTTTTTCAAGCACTTTTGACAAGATAGGTAATAATAGGTGTCTATATGATGTGACCAAGTCCGGTTATCCGATTTAGCTACTACGACTATTTGCGCCAGTTTGCACGATGGAGAAAAATATTGCAGGCGAAATTTAAAAATATTAATAATAAATAATATCGCTTTGTCCGTCTTAATAATTTTCTCGAAACCCGGGTTTTTTTATGATTTAAATTTTGCCATATACATTTTATTTCTTCTGGGGACGTGGCGTAATAGCGAGATTTCAAAAGGAGAGCACTTAAAGATATCATTATCAGAATTATCAGTTTCGGAATTCAGTTTAAAAACGTCAGAAAAATGTTTGGCAAACGTTCCAGCCTTCTCTCGACCATCCTTAGCCCATGTACCATCGGGATTTGTGATGTGTTTAAAAAGTTGTAGTTGCCTATTACGAGTTTGAATCGCTTTCCACAGACTATAGTCGGAAGTTTTCAAGTGGGATAATTCTTGTAAATAGCGCTTTAGAGATAGATTTTTAATTTCACGAATTAAGTTCTTTTGATTTTTCATTTAATAAAGACTTGTAGAGTGGGGATTTATAATTATGTGTCATCATTTTTTGCGAATGTTTCTTTTTTCTTTGAGTCGGAACAAGTTATTTACTTTTTCAATATTTGTAATTTTCGATGAGAACATTTCCACGCGATGCAGCTTCAGTAAAATACTGTATCGCTGATATTCATTCTTCAATGGTAATTTTAATTTTAGATCGTTACAACTTTCTGAAACTCATTTCAGTTGGTGTGTATTTTTTATGCAGGTAGGGAGGCCTTTCCTTTCTTATTACACCTGTATCTACCGTAAGAATTATAGAGCTATGATCTGATACCAGATTAACGTTTTAGCTTCGATATTGAGCATAATCTTTAGTAATGAAAAAATCGAGTGCATCTGTTTTGTTTTTTTTTTGTTTCTATCGGTTGGCCAATGCGTCGGCGCACCTGCAGCAACACATTCTAAAAATGTAACCTAAATTATTTGGTGTAGTAAGTTATCTCTTGCGTTTGTAAACCTTAAATCCCATCTCACACTCTTCGCATTCCAGTTACCGTCATTTACGAATCTATAGTTTGAACGAAGTATTTTATTGATTTTTTTGTTCCGAGAATCTTTAATTCGAGGGAGGACAACAAATAGGAAAAATCGCAATTGTGCCGTTTAATGAGAATGTAATTATGCTAGTTGTCTGCATTTCTTTTTCATTTAGTTAATTCGTAATGCTAATATTTTCTTTAAAAATAACTGCACTATTTGCAATCTGGTTTATTTGTTGAATATACGTGTTCGAGACCGATATGTGAAAATAAGGATTCGCCTACAAAGTGATTTTCATAATATGCTCGAGTTTTAAAAAATATTTCGACATTTATTTGCATTCCAAGATAAAATCATTATTTAATCAGTTTATTTCTTAGAGCAGTTAACAGATTTAATACAAGTGTATATTGCTGAATTAGCTGATTGAACGTAGATTTAAATTCAGTTGAAAAATTCGTTATTGTATTTGCTAAATCTAAACGATTATATTTTACTATTTTCACTAGTATTATTTTTTTTTCTTAATTTTAACGTGACTTATCTTCTAAGTCCGGACGCACGGAAGGATAGTTAGGATTAAGGGGAGAAGGTTGAATAAAGTAAGAAAAGTTGTAAGTTTAGATTCAGCAGATGGTGAATGTTGTAGGATTATTTTGGTTAGAGAGGATGCAAGTCCAACAGTAAGATGGTGAGCTGAATACAAAGGACATGATGGGTGAATGTGAGGAATAGTAAGGGGTATGTTACATGACGAGCATATATCATTTGTATGTTATATTTGACTGAACTATTACCAACGCTGGCATTAATGAAACGTTTTACACGATCGACACTATCTACCACAGCTGCTGCATAATTGACGTATTCTATTACCTAAGCTATTTATATCGAGGGTTTGTAATTTATTTTGATATCAATTTTAATATCAGTTTTGTCGGTTTTTTTCATACAGTTTCCAATAGACAGCGAGCAGCCTTTATAGTTTGTGATCGTTTTCGCACAACGCACACTTAGGTGATGGTACGTGTAAAAATTTACGTTTTCACTTTTGAATGTAGTGATGAGTTTCCGATAGTCCTTCTTTAGTATATTTACTTTAACCCTGTTTAGCTTGATAGTTTTAGAGCTCTAAACTCGTGCGTTCTTTGAAATTGCAGTTTTCTTCTTCATGGTAGGGAAATTTTTGACATCGTGAACAATCGACGGAGAAGGAGTTGAAAAAGGATTAATCATTACCCACTTTTTCAAGACTAAAACGATTTCCCTTTTTTGGACCTTGGTATTCACATTGTTAGAAACAGTGCATTTATTTATTTTATTTCATTTTTTTTTTTTTTTTGTATTTTCCAGCCATTCAAATGTAGATGTAAAATTGTTATCGAGAACCGAGATGGTTACAATAAATTTCGCGAGAAAATAAACGGTAAATAATGATTTTATATTTTTCGAAGGAATAATAGCAATACTTAACTAAATTTAAAATTTAAAATTTAAAATTTAAAATTTAAAATTTAAAATTTAAAATCTAAAATCTATTCTTCGTCTTTTTCTACAAAATTCTTCTAGTACCTCCTATATAACAAAACTATTTATTTACTTGAAAAAACAACGAAATTTAAATAAATGAAAATAACCAAAAAAAAAAAATATAGGTTTAACAAATGCAAAAATTTAACAACGAGTATATATTTCCCCTTATTATCATATTGATTCCAGTCAAAACCACACCCTGGCTAACTGCGAGTTGAACTTTTTAACGCCGATGAAACTAAAAAAATTATAATTAAAACGAATTTACATCAACCTTAACAGTAGTCAGTCATACGCCGATCGTTAGTCACGCGCTTTAGAACTATACCGTTTTAATTCGTCGATATTTCGTAAAATAATTTAGGTACGAATTTTTCGCGCTATTCAAGAGAGACCTGTTTCAAATCATATTCTAAATTTAGAAAGGAGCTCGTAGCTTGGAATTTGAGGAATGCACGCCGCGACCTCTCTATAAGGCATAGGTAGCGCGACTAGGTGCGCCATTTTTTTTCTCTACTATTTCCCCATACGCTATAATCGATAATCATCGGTTTCGTCGATGCGCTCCGCCTTCTCTCCGTTTACTACGCGATTACACACTTTTTTTTGTTTTAAATCGAATTATTTTGCTGTACTAAAAATGAGTGAACAATTTTTCAAATCGAATAGAACATATAAACGAAATCAGTCGTCTTATTCCGGATGACTTGACAATATTTTACTCGAAGAAGACTTTTCGGAGTTGAAGAACGCTGATGAGGGCAGAACATGTATAGATTACAGGTCGAAGACGAAAATGATTGATTTATTATTTTTTTCAGCGGTAAGTACTGATCTTTATTTATCGGCTTGTTTCGTCTACTAGAAAGTGTGTTAGTTGAACGTCGAAGTTAATTCAAAAGCGACTAGGGAATGGTGTAAAATTCACTCGCAGATTACCCTTAAAGCTTCCAGTTTGCTGACCCGCCACAATTAGGAGGAAAAAGGTCAGAAATCTAACCGAACGATTCACATCCGCTGCAAAAGTATCAACCGGAAACGTAATAAATAGGTAAGAACAAATAAAATGTGGAGGTAAGAAACTATTTCAGTCCCTGTTATAGCGAAACCCAAAAAAAAACAAAAACATAAAACCGCATAATAGTAAAACGTATGTGAAAAATGTGTTTTTTAGGCATAAATACAAAATCATTGCGTCCGTGAATGTTTGGACAAAATTTCGAACGATGCGGATGTTGAGGAATTAAAAATTGTGTTCTATTTCGTCGGGGTTTTTTTCCCGCTATAATTAATAAATTAATCTTTCGTCGATTATGTATTAACGTAAAAATTTTAATTATAAATGCGATTTTAAAAACTAGTTTTAAACACCTTAATAGCGTAGAATCCGCTAGATCCAGCGCGCGGCTAACGGTGTTACAATAAAGCCGTAGAGTAAAATCGGGCATAAAAGAGAATGGAATCGCTATTAGTAAAGGGATAGGACGTCACGCTGTTCCCCATCAACGACCAAACACCTGCTGATTTTTACTAGACTAACAATAAAAAACGGTATTCATCGTGGCTGGAGAAATCATTAATCCGCATATTTTGGTAAGTGTGCCGCTACACCTATAATGAAGCCTATTTAAAAACAGTTAAAAGAACGATTCCGAGACATCGTAGCCATACAGAAAGATAAATTTAATAATTTTAATGAAATTAATATATTATTTAATATCAGTCGATAGGAGCTTTTTAATCGTGTATGTAATAAAGGAAGAAAGAACTTTTTTTTTTAAATTAACAGGCAGATAGGAATGTAGTAATAATACAATAGCTGATAAGGAAATATGAAAAAAAGGTTAAACAATCCGTTTAAAATGTATACACAGAATTGCTTATCGTAAATGTAAACGATAATTATTAAACGTATTAACGAGACTCTAGTTTATACGTAAAAAAAAATATTTTATTTACCATGTTCTTATTTCGAATAAACATTTATGTAAATTACTTAATTACTACGATAATAACGCCGCAATTTAATACGCGATAAATATTAAATGATAACTGTGTAAAAATACCTTACTACGTACACAGTGCTACAGCGATATATTTTATCATCGTTATATTTTAGGTGTAAAATATAACGATGATAATTAAAAAGGGACAAAAAAATACCATTAAAATCTGTCAAACCGGCGATACTCGTAAAAAGTAATTTATTCATTTACAGGATACAACGGATTTTACTTCGATTCTAATACAGAGCGAAATTTATACTATATAATTAGTAAAATCGATCGATCGGAAGTTTTTATAAAATAGATCCTGTTTTTTCCGATAGGGGGGGTCTAATTTAATGGGCGAGATGAAAGTCGAAGTGAAGAATTTATCGGATAGATTTAGTATTTATAATCCCTAATATAAAAAATCAATTGAAAATTTGTTAAATCACTAATATTTATTTTCTTAAAGAAAACACAAAGCTTTTCGGCATTTACGCCATTATCGAGTGAAACATTTTAAGACATCATAATTTTAAAAATATAAATTAAATATAATTACTTAAAAAATATGCGATGGTGATTGTGAAAATATGATCCAACAATGCTGTCTGTTTCTGTTCTGTCTATTTTTTGATTTGTTGAAATTTAATATCAATATATTTTGTATCAGATTTTTAATATTTATTTTCATTTTACTTGTAAAATTGTGTTTTTTAAAAAAATTTTTGCTTTCGTATATTTTTATATTTTGTATTTTACTTTTGGACATCATACATCGCAACAGTAAATGAAAAATTTAAAATTCCAAACTTTTACAGAATCCGGAAAATAGTATTGAAGAAAAAATTAATATAAAAAAACAAAATTAATAAACAAATATATCGATATTAAATTTCAACAAATCAAAAAATAGACAGAACAGAAGCCGAACAGTATTTTTGGAGTATATTTTCACAATCGCATATTTTTAAGTAATTATATTTAATTTATTTTTTTAAAATTACGATGTTTAAAATGTTTCACTCGATAATGGCGTAAATAAAGCTTTGTGTTTTCTTTAAGAAAATAAATATTAGCGATTTAACTAATTTTCAATTGATTTTTTATAAAAAAAATCACTACATTCCACATTATATAAAAAATTAAAATAAATATATATGGTATGTCCGTTATTTCACGCGTAAATCGGATTCTTTCTTATTTTGACGATACGCATCATCGGAGGCGTCTGTTTAGAATGGTTTGGAGTTGTTTATGTACGATGTAACCATACCGGGCACGCGTAAAATCATTATCGAGAGTTTTATAAAGCATCATTCGATTACCGGAGTAAAGGTAGGATGTTCGGTTAAAGATATATATATATATATATAGGATGGCGGAAAGTGCTTTATTCGCTTTAATATTAAAAATACGAGATAGAGGCCCGAGTAAAATTTATAAAATTTAGACGCTGATCGAGAAAACAGCGTATTTCATTAGTGCACATAATCCTTTCAGATGTCCACACTATATCGGACTTCTTCTTCTTCTGTCTCTTCCGACATGGAGTTATCATCGTGATTTCTAATATAGTATAGTATATTTCAATACAAAATTCGATAACCGATGAAGTTATCATCGTGATTTCTAATATAGTATAGTATATTTCAATACAAAATTCGATAACCGATGAAGAATTTACAATATAAACATATAAGTATAAAGTTACCTTATAAATATAAATGACTTTACAAAACTAAAGAAATAATACAGAAAATAACAATAGGAAAAATTAAAAAAATAAAAATAAAACATATTAGCTTGTTTATTAAATTTAACTCGTATATAAATAAATAAAAACAAAAACAAAAAAAATCGTTATACATATTAGAAATCGGTGCTTAATGATGTTTATATTTAGTGTAACAAACACCGAGATCGAGCATTAATTCATTAAGTTATTATCGTGATACATTTATCATAAAAATTTCTTCGATAATTTATAAATATGATCGTAAATACGAGGATTAATGTATTTACCGTATTTTAGTCCATCGCCATGCGCTTAATGATATTCTGCAACACTGGTTTTGCATTACCTGGAGTTTTTTTCTAAGTACTAACGGACACTGAACACCAGACTAACCTAGGTGTTATAACGGTAGTGTAAATTAATTTCTCGTTTACTGAAGAAATATGAGAACGGTAATCGAAAATTGGTGCAAGTATATGAGACTTTTTTTCACCGATAGATTTATTAGTGCGCGCGTTAAATGAAGAGTAATTCTTAGATAGTTAACCTGCTAATTGATTTATTTACCATTAATAGTAATATCAGGCAGAGTAAGAAGAGATCTTTTAGTAGTAAACGGTATTTCTCGCTATTTATACCCTTCAGCGTTTCTTGTAAATAGTATTTGCCGCTTTTTATAACCTATTGTAGATTGTATCAGTTCTGAACGATGTGTAAAATAATATAACGCCCGATCGTCAGCGTAAAAACCCCCACGGACGAAGGGTATATTAGGAAAATCGTTTATTAAATGAAGAGTAATTCTTAGATAGTTAACCTGCTAATTGATTTATTTACCATTAATAGTAATATCAGGCAGAGTAAGAAGAGATCTTTTAGTAGTAAACGGTATTTCTCGCTATTTATACCCTTCAGCGTTTCTTGTAAATAGTATTTGCCGCTTTTTATAACCTATTGTAGATTGTATCAGTTCTGAACGATGTGTAAAATAATATAACGCCCGATCGTCAGCGTAAAAACCCCCACGGACGAAGAATATATTAGGAAAATCGTTTATTAAAAATAGGTAAGCACCTAAACTACTTCCTTAACATCTTGCAAAAAGAGTTTTAGGCGTTGATTGTAAATGAAAAACGTTCTCTATCGCTTAGAGATGAAGTGGATAACCGAATTTAATTAATTTGTGTACAAAATCCCATACGATTTCTAATAATATCGTCCGTTTATATGTCTTATTCTAAACTATTCTTCCGTCGTATATGTCCTTTAAAAATCACGCAGCAAGACTCTCGGTCATATCTCTTTTTCCATCGATTCGTAAATCTTTTTATTAGGTATTTTACATTGTTCTCCTCTTATTATTATACGAGCAAAGCGTTGAAACTTCTTTTTTTCTCTTTTTATTGTCTATATTATTTCTGGACTACTGACACATTTACTTTTCTTAATATCTTAATACTTGTAGGTTTTTCCTGTCCATGATAACTTAGTCATCCTCCTGTAGATCCGCATTTCGACCGACTTTTTTCTATATATAATAACACCGGATAGCACATAACATATCATTCTTTTTCTTACTTCTAAATTAATGTATTCATTTGTTAATAGTTTTTTTTTTCTAATTTCACAAAAGGCATAGCTAATTCGATAAACCGGTAAAATTTTCAAGCTAAAACGCGGAAAACTTAAAAGTAATAAATATTCGAATTCGATAAATTGCGCTGGTAATTTATTTATATGCCTATTTATATTTAAGCGCAACCGCTTTATTTTCAATTACGTAATATTACGGAAATAACCGTACAAGAGTTAAACTTACCGGCTTAAATATACTTCGATTATAGATTAATCATATTTATTAACCTTTTTGTTATATTAAATACCGAGCTAATTACCGATGTTATTAAAACGTTAATAGTAGTTATATAGGCGTATTTATTATCGTACGATAAATCGAAATCTATTTCAGCACATCGTGATTTTACTATAGATGTAAATAAATATTTTCCGATCGTCCTGCTTATCGTGAAATAAAAAATAAACACCTTAAAAGTACATCGACTTGCTAATTCATATCGCTTCTCGTAAGGCGTTTGTGAATTTTAATCTTCTTCTATTTCACGGTCGATTGGTTCGTAAGCTGTTAATTAATTAATTAATTAATTAATTAATTTTTAATTTTTTTCCCTAACAGAATAATTAATTAATACTAATGTAGCGAAATTTTCGTCGTATAATATGAAAAAAAAAAATTCTCCCAGCGTCGATATAAATGAAAATTTCAAACTAGGATTTTGTTTTCTAAGTAAAGTTATAGCAATTTTTGAAAAATAAAACGATTAATTTTTACATAATTAAAGCGAAAATTAAATATTCGTAATTAATTTTTAACAAATTTTAGTGAACTGTTAAAATATCGACCTTGATCACTGGCTCTTTTACGAAAAAGCATGGTCGATTTTGATAGGCCGTTGTTAGAATTGCGCGTTTCATGTTATACGCTTTCTCGGTGACGGTTGTTAAGTTAATTCTATTGTTCGGTTTTTTCCCAAATAACTACTACGGCTATTTCGAAGAATTATATACGATTTATTATTCAAAATCATGAATTCCAGTTCGTGTTCTGTAAGTATAACCGTGTTAGAATCGCTGTTGAATTATTTCTCGCAAAAATAATACCGCACGTGTTTCGTGTATAGATTATAAGTTTCCTTATTTTATGTTTCTCTTATTGCCAAATTATCGTTTACACGATAGCTGATTTAAATTTGAAGTATTTAAACGTTCTGCGTTAATTAGCCGTGTACTGAATTAAATGTAGATTGTGTAAGATTTTCAAAATCAGAATTGAAGAGAATCTTTATCAACTATTTCGATTACCGATGATACATTTCGATGTATATATATATATATATATATATATATATATATATATATATATATATATATATATATATATATATATATATATAAAATCGATTTATATATCAATAGATATAGAATTTTTATCGTTAGATTCTAACGGAAGAATTAAATCATCGATAGTTGTGTAACGAACAAAGATGTTTAACCCTAGAATACTAACCCGTTTTAGTAAACGCATTATCATAACGCGGAGTAAAGTTTACTCACTTCATTTTTTTTATACCGCTTGTATTAAATACAGCTTTGTAAAATGGGATAAAACTAAAATGTTATCAATAATTAATGGAAATATTAAATACACTATTTAAGACCTTTGTTTTATATCGATAAATTTCAAAAATAAAGCATAAAAACAATAAAAACAACTATTGTGTAAAGAATATTTAATCGCCAATAAGATCTTACAAACGTCCCTTAAATCTTTTAAATGATAAGATAAGAAAGTAATAACTGTAATTAAAATATTATACGTATTTAATTTTAACAATGAATGTATTTTTTGATGTTCACCGCATATTAGTTTTTTATACGCGCTGCAAGTAATTTTCGTGTATCTTCTTTTAGAATAATGACAAAGAACACAATATTTCCGTTTTTCTGTTGGTGTGGCATCGGAAGCATCTGTGGTTGCATCTTCTGTTCCGAGCGACTTTTCTATTTCTGTCCTGATTTCTCTGGTTACTGGTTTTATTAGACGAATATTTTGCCATGGCTCGGTTAACTTTTCTTGAACTTTTATCATGTAGTCGATTTTATTCATCGGTTTCATTCTTCGCGTTGTAATATTATGGCTATATATGACATAGCCATTAACGATTGCTAAATTTATTATGTTAAAAAATATAGCCATCGGCCAACGTCTAGTTTTTCTGCCTGTGTTGTGGCCCCTACACATTTGGTCTACAGTATCTACTGCTCCCTTTGTGCTGTTATAGCATTCGACCTTATATGGTTTTTTGATGTTTTCATTTATACCACCTTCTGTATGCATTGAGGATAGAAGGAGAACATTTTTGTTATGCTTAGGTTTATATGAAACCATTGTTAAATTTTTGTCATAAACGAAGATAGATGTGTTGGCTTCATTTCTAGTAATTGTTGCGGTATCTGCCTTTTGTTTTTTCGTATAGTACCTAATATTGTACATCCATGATACTGTAGGAGGTTGTTTGCAAGCTCAACACTAGTGAACTAATTGTCCATTGTTATGTTATGGTTGGAGCCATTGATGGTTGAAACAAGTTCTTCTACAAAATATAAAGCCAATGGCTTTCCACCAGTATTTATTGATTTCCTCAGATATGGTATTGCATCTAATACATATTTTGTTGCAACATCACAGATCATCACAATTCTTATGCCATACTTAGCCGGCTTGTTGGGAATATACATGCGAAACGGACATCTTCCTCTGAAGCTAACTAGTTGCTCATTGATAGTTCAGCTTCTTCTGAACTATCATACTCTAAATTATCTGAATCATCACCATCGGACAAGTCATTATCCAATAAAGATTGGATTTCGTTCTCATTAAGAAACTTCGAAGAAGAGGTACTCATTTTAACTCGTAAAATAATCTAAAAGTAAAAAACTAATTTGTTAACAATTATATACATACATATATACTAACAATGAGTAAAGTTTACTCACAAAAATCTATCTTCATTTCATAATGCGGAGTATTTAATACTCACTTATAATATATCACATTAACTAACGCGAAGTAAAAAATACTCACCACATTCAGCACAACTTCGATTACTGGACACGATAAACAACAGAATGTGTTGATAACAGCGTAAACTTGTACAAAATAAATCACTTGAAGCATAGATGGAATATCACAGTGTTACCATTTGTTAAATCGGAAAAATACAACATTATTTGACGAAGTGAGTAACTTTTACTCACGGTTACGATTCTAGGGTTAATCTGAAATTTGTGATAATTACTTTCTCCGTCTATAAGTTTAATATATCATACAGGCTCGGTGTAAATATGATTTTCTATGAAATAAATCAAATTTCGTATAATATTTAAAAAAAAAAACAACATAGTTTTTGTGCCGGACATAATTTTTCATTCCTATATATACGATTTTTAAAACTGACCCTCGATAATTGTTTATAAAAAATTTCTAAATAAGGGGGCTACTACTAAGTCGTATTTATATAGACGGCAGTGGCGTATTTCAACTTTTGTCGCCCCTACGCCACACAAGTGGTGCCGCCCCATGTAAGGCCATCGATTTTCCAAAATTTTGTTACTCAAATATGTTGGTTCGGTTACAAAATTTTATTTTCTGAAAAGTGTTTTACTATTCTTAAACACAAAAATAAAAAATTTAAAGTCTATGGTATGAGTAAAATATGAAAATTTGATCGAAGAATTCGCCTTAAGAAAGTCAAGAAAAATTGTACTATAAAATAATTACTTGTATTTTTTGTGATAAATATATCTGATTTAAAACTAAAAAAATTAATTTTTTTTGTTAACAAAATTTATTTTTGGTCCTACATGCCGCCCTCCCAAAATTTGCCGCCCTATGCCATGGCATTCTTGGCATTGGGGGTAATACGCCCCTGATAGACGGGGTTTCTTTCTATATATATATATAGTATAAACGATTTTAATACAATTAATTATGTACGAATATGTTTAACAGAATAGCAGATACGCAAATCGCAATGAGCTGACCGATATTCTGAATGATCGATCGTCGTTTATACGCAACAGGATGGATTTTACAAGTCGAGTATGCCTGGATGTTGTTTTTATTATTTTATTTATTTATTTTTTTTTAAAAAAAAGTTCAAGATGGAAATTTTTCCTTAAGAACAACATTGTTGTACACACTATCATCCATCGGTGAATGTGATCGAATGTTAAATATGATGAACATAAACGATAGGCGTATATAAATTTTAATCTTGTTTTTTTTTTCTGTTTTTAGATTCGAAAAAAAATATCGAAATGTATAAAATTTTAAACGGATTAAACTTTTAGTAGGAAAGCGAGATAATATACATCGAGACAAGACGGACGGTTTTGTTTAGTTTTTTCGAATAACTCGAAAAGTACTCGACCGAAATTTTCGGACGAAATTTTTTCTTTTTTAAAATATGGAAACCGACGTATATATCATTGGTCGAACACGATATGCCATTTGCAATTTAATACACTCTGTTGGTTTTTTTTTTAAATTTCGAACACTTTTTCGAGCGTACGAGTTTTTAAAATTTCTACAGAAATCCGATAAGATCTCGAGATTCGAATGTTATCGGTTTTTTTTTCCGTTAAAAAAAATTGAGTAACTTTGAATTCTTTTCGAAACTCTCTGAAAATAACGTAATTCTAATTATAGGATGATCTGATAAATTGGAAAAGAATCGTATGTGTATAGTAAACATGGAGCATTGCGTTGTAGTTACCAAGTGCGCTATTCACAAAACAAAATCGTCCGCCTCGGTCGTACATCGTTATTAAATATCGTTCGGAGCGGGATAGGTTCATTTCGTAATAATTAATATCGATTTCGAATAACTTGGAATAGTTTCAAACAATTCGTAAAAACGACGGGGTAGAAATAACAGATTGTCGAATTAATGGAATTCCGAACAAATTGTTTTATAATGAGATTAAATTAATTTTTATGCGATACACCTAATGTAGGCGCGCATTTATTCTAGGATGATTTATTTCCGCAATGGCGACTGTATTAAAATTTTGAAACAGTTTTTAATTTCTACTAATTTTGATCGGTTCTGTTATCGTTAAAATCTTTATTACAATGACGACAGCCGAAGACGATGCGATGTAAAGTTGCATATTATAAAATTGGATACGATGTCATTATAAATAATCTTTAAATAAGCTGCGGCCCGTGAATAAATTGCGCATTAAAAAAACACATATATATATATATATATGTGTTTTAATTGATGTAATGCTTTTTCAATATCTGGGAACAAGTTTCTAGCTATTTATATATTCATTTCGATATATATATTTGAAATTTGTTATAGCGCTTATCTAATAGAAAATGTTTAAACGTGTTAAAAGTTTCTGTTCACGAACGAAATAGAATTGCCGATATTTTAACCGAATTTCTAATCAGAATTTATATTATTATTATTATTTCGTTTTCTTTTCAAATATGTTAATAACATCTAAACTGAACCGGTTGATTCCTGTGCGATGACAATGCATGCTAAAAAATTAATTCTGTTCTTTAAACTTTTTAATATGTTCCGAAATCTCTTTATATATATATATATATATATATATATATGACACACACTGTGCCATCATAAAGTATATCGAGTATACATTTTTATATTATAATGTTATATTCCGTTTTCGGTCATTTAAACGCGGTTATTATATTAGGTAATTTGTTAAATATAATTATAACATTTATTTATTTCGCTAGTGCGTATAAAATTTTAGATCGAATAAATTGCAATAGTATTTCTAACATTTCAATTCGAAATTACGATTATTTTTAATTAAAAATATGTTCTCGGAAAAAATAATTTTATTCCGTTTTTGCCCCCCCCCCCCAGTCGAAAACATTATCGAATTTTAACCGGGGGAATTATAAATTTCGTATTATCGGCTGTTTATTGTACAAGAATGTTTTTTTTACTAGATCATTTTTTCTCGATATACGTTTATATATTTTTCTATAAATTTATTAAGCGTCGTTTCTAATTTATTTTTTAAGGGTGGTCTAAAAAATAACGTAAAAATATACAATTATTTATCGTTATAATTACACCGCGAACCATAAACGGGACACCTCGCCGCATGTAACGGTTAACAATTTTAACCGGCTTAATATAATAGTGAATGAATTAAAAAAATTGTTCGGTTACTACGTCACAAATTTGTAACGAGATACAATACAAAATACAAATATTTCCTTATCCGAAAGAGTCGTAAGCATTATCTCCGGAAAACGAATTTATAATAATATTTATAACGATCGAACTTATAAATTTTGGAAAAACCCGCTCTCTTCAAAATAACTAGAGTGTATACACCCACCCACGGGGCTTATGTCCCGTTCTCACCAGAAAGCCTAGAAAAGTATAAAGTACATATATCGAGAAAGCGCGTAACTCTCGTAAGATCCGAGCTAAAATGATAGTCGAAGAAACAGAATGTTCGAATCACTAATAAAACCTTATCTCTTGAAAAGTAACGGCCTAGACTGCAAAAAGTACTCTGTTAGAAAATGTTCCTTTACAACCTGTCTGCTATATTGAAAATCCAGCTAACTGTGCAAAACAAAGAACAAAAAAAAAATGGCCGTCGGTTGGCAATTCGAATCTGACCTTCGTTATTACTTGTTTCGTTCTTATTCGTTTATAGTTTGTTTCGCTGCCGGTCGAATTTTGTTACACATTCGGCCGTGTATATTTTATCCGTGGAGATTTTTTTTCTGGGGGGTGTTTGAGCCCTCCCCACGATACAAATCCTGGGTACACGACACTGGTATACACACCTTATCGAAAATGAACTTGTAATCTTAGTTAATTTTTTAGAGTTTATTGCCGGCTTATACGTTGGAAAAGGACATTTTTTATACGCCCGCGCTTATATCGGTAATCGTAAAATCGCCTATAGAATTTACTATTGAAATATTCGAATATCTGCGAACGTTAAAAAATTCTAATACGTACATTACGATAAACAGAATTTTACACTACTAAATATATCCGAGCTCCTCCGTATATGACAAATCCTATAATTCATAATCTGGGCATATGTCCGGCGAAAGATGAAATACGAAAACTATCGTTATGCCGGATACGTACTACTCAGCAGAACGAGGATCGTGAACTTTTAAGTCTGGTAACAAGTGGGAGGACTCATCAGGCTGAGCGTCATCCGCACGCGGGTGACTTATATATACCCGTTGAAGTTTTTTCATTGTACAGTCGCACTTTTGCGCCGAGTTAGAAATTATTAAAAATAAAAAATAATTAATTTCGATAATATTTAAATTTCAAAATGCGCCTGTGACGATCGATTTATTATCGAAATATTCACCATCGACCCGATATTTATGCGCCTATGACGATCGATTTATTATCGAAATATTCACCATCGACTCGATATTTATTTATTTCAGCGTTCCGCTGGCGGTCGTACGATAATATCGAATTTCTTCTGGATGGCCTTCTTCCCGATTTCGTTCGTAACGCGTTGGATTTTTACAGTTGGTTCCGATCTAATTCGTCGGTACGTTAAATAAAATAAATGTTACGTTATTTCGCCGAAACAGATAATTTCAGTTGTGTTTTTTTTTTTTCTATAATTATTATTATTATTCCTCGTTTTAACAAGTCCCATACGCGAGCGCAATGTATGTACGCTGGAGCCGTTGCTTACAATTCTATCCCAGAAAGTGTGAAATTATTGCTTAAGAATTATAAAAGGCGACGAAAGCGTTTGGTTCTTTATGTATGTAATAAGTAGTATAATAAAGAACAGTGAAAAATATTGATGTTTTGGCTTTAAATGAGGACATTTTGCGTAACTTTTCAGATGGGTGCTCTTGCAGGTTTTGATTCTGGTACTGGAAGGAATAGTATAATTGTATGATCATATGTATATAACTGTATATATGTATATATATGTATGTATGTGTATATGTGTGTGTATATTTCTTCTTTATAATTTGGTTCACCGAAATTTATTTTATTTTCCTTAGTTCAGTCATTCTATTATAATTTGGTTTTCTTATGTAAATACTCGGTGTATTTGGTATTAATTTTCATGTGTAACTGATTAATAAAGGAGACTGTGCGTATTTTTTTATTTTTTATTTTTTATTTTATTTTTTATTTTTTATTTTATGTTTCTATGTCTGTTAGTATACATCAGTACTTAGTTAAAATGTAATGATAGTGGATTTTATATAAGATAATGAACTTATAATTGTTTAAAATGTGTGAGCAGATATAGACTGTTTATGGCTGGCAGCGTAGAATGGTATTTAACGATTAAACTATTTTAATATATTCAAATTCTAAGTGTAACTCAGTGTTAGCGCATTCGTGCGTATAACTGAGACTATAAATATGATTAATATAATACTTTATTCCATTTAATTTACTATTACTAATTTGTTCATACATGATTTTGGAAATTTTGTAAAATATATTGATTGATTGATTGACTGATTATTATTATTATTATTATTATTATTATTATTGCTGCTGCTGCTGCTGTTATTTTTATAAATAAAAAGTAACATATATATTTATATATAATTTTTCGTAACTTATGCGACGATATTTTTCTTATTAAGTAATACATATTCTAACCTCAAACTAATCTCCTCTGGCGTTCCACAGGGTAGTATTCTTGGGTCTTTTCTGTATATATTGTATATAAATGATCTACCACATATAAAGGGCACGAACACTGCGTTATATGTGCAGATGATACTGCAGTAAAGACTTATGGATAGTTATAATAAACTATACAAATATTATAATAAATGGAAAATCAACAACCAAAAAACCGAGACCATACTTTTTACTAAACGTAGACCTCAAACAGAACATTCTATAAAAATATCCAACGAACAGACTGGAAATCATACGTTAAATATCTCGGTCTTATACTTGATAAAAACCTGACATTTTCAAAGCACATTAATCACACTATTGAAAAAGCCCATACGAGACTATATAAATTATCTCCTATATTCGATAAGAAATCAAAAATGAGTACAGCCAACAAATATTTAATTTATAAAACTTATTTCATGCCAATAATATTCCTGTCCAATCTGGTGTAGCGTAAGACAACTTTGAATACAAATTACAAGCATTCCAAAATAAGTGTTTACGAATTCTCCAATTTACACGGGAGAGTATCAGAAATGCGCACTAAATTAAAGCATCCATACGTATCTGAAGCTGTAAGTAGCCAGACCAACAAATTCTATGTAAAGTGTAGTACTAACCCGCATGCCGTAATAAGGAAAATCGGCAATTACGCACGACAATCACTCCAACTACAATACAAAAAATATAAACATAAAAGAATTCAGCATGCGCTTCTCTAAACTGCATGGTTACCTAAACCACGCTATATACATTAAATTTTGTTTATTATCTTAAGCTATATAATAAGAATTATGTACACGAAAATATTGTATAAGAAAATGCGTTACGTGTTTCACTATATATATATATATATATATATATATATATATATATATATATATATATATATATATATATATATATATATATCACTATTAAATAGATAAATTAGTAAAGTTAAGCAGGGTTTTTATTTGTATTTTTTCTCTGCAGTTGTCTTTCTTATTCCTATATTAGTATTAATATTAAATCAAATATCGCACAGTATGAGCAATTATGTAAGCTCGGTATGTGTACATAAATGGGAATTGTAATTTATTTATTAAGCTGAAATATACTTTATACTTAATTACTAAAAACAGTTGAAATCACTAAATTTATTTAATTATGCGAAGCTTTTCGGCATTTACGCCATTGTCAAGCTATATACAATTAAAATTAACTCTACAAAATCATAAAATATTAATTTAAAACCAAGTTTACAATTTTACACTAAAATGAATTATAAATACTTAAAATTATCTGACAATGTTATAATTCATTTTAGTGTAAAATTGTAAACTTAGTTTTAAATTAATATTTTATGATTTTGTAGAGTTAATTTTAATTGTATATAGCTTGACAATGGCGTAAATGCCGAAAAGCTTCGCATAATTAAATAAATTTAGTGATTTCAACTGTTTTTAGTAATTAAGTATAAATAAAACCACTACATTCCACAATCTAAACTTATGAAATATACTTGTTATTATTAGTATTATTATTATTATCAGAAACTTAATCCCCCCTTTGCATTTAATCTGATAATAAGAAAACATATATACATTCGTTGTTAAATGTAGTTTTGCATTTGTTAAACTTATTTTTTTTCTTTTTTTATTTTCATTTATTTAAATTTCGTTGTTTTCGAAGTAAATAAATAGTTTTATAATGTAGGAGGTACTAGAAGAATTTGGTAGAAAAAGGCGAAGAATAAATTTTAGATTTTAAATTTTAAATTTTAAATTTTAAATTTTAAATTTTAAATTTATCTTATTTATTCCCTCAAAAAATATAAAATCATTATTTATCGTTTATTTTTTCGCGGAATTTATTGTAACCATCTCCCTCTGTCCTCGATAACATACTAAGTAGTGTGTTCCAGTGACGTTAAATATAAAAATAACCCTGTTGGATTGCTTAGGGCTCTTGACTTTTGGTTATTTAATTTAAGTTCAATTTAACTCGGGTTTACCGTTATAATTTAGTGTTGTTTGAACTCCCCTCTTCTACTGAGTCTAACTGCGACTGATAAATGAAAAGTGATAATTATAATTTGGCGATATATATATATATATATATACACATAAATTTTACATGTATATTTCTACCGTAATTACAGATACTTTGACCATTTTACAAACGTGATATCCTTCAGTTCGGACTTTCTCAACTTGTATCGAATTTGAATGATCCCAGCGATATAAATTTTTAAATTCGTTCCGAACCATCTCACTGACTGAATGACTTATCGGTTCGTAGTAATTAAACAAGAAAAAAAAAAAACGCTCAAAAACACGTTTATGCAATCAAACGTGGTACGATTACCATCGTGTTAATTTTCAGAGTGTCGAAAACTGCGTCCTGCTTTTCTGTAATTTTGAAAACGTAAATCCACAAGCCGATTTTCAATAGGAAGTAGACACGATGGACGATAGCAACGGGAAAAGTATTTGTTTCTAGGAGTAATGTTTCTAAAAAAAAAAAAAACAAAAAAAACCGGTAAATAATAAATCCCACTGTGTCGGAATAGAATTTTACCTACAGCATCCTGCGGTACGTAGAAGGTCATGTGGACTATCGGAAAATATTTAGTATTCACCAGCGCTTACGGTGTTGTTATCGTTGCTGTTGTTCTTGTTGTAATCCTGATAAAGGTTGTTCGGCGTGTTTGCTGCTGAAATTCCCATGGTCGCCGAACAGCGTGAGGTATTTAACAGTAGACGTTCGAATTCCAAATACTTTAGTCGTTATAAATATAACGTTGCCCACCGAGTGAACGACCAGAACAACGGGCATTTGAGTTTCACCCGCACCCGTCATATACACGAAGTTTCCGATGATGCAACCTTGACGCGGTTGCCTGGCGTATTGTTTGTAGTTCTGCATTTGAAATAATAATAATAACTGCGACGCTAGTTCGAGTGAGTAATAGACGATTACGGAGAAAACGATTTTAAAAATACTAATATAACATAGGTGTGTTTGACCGCTCGGTTGACTCCGGTTATAATTGCAGACGGAAGAAAATCCTCATTAACCGTACAAAATAAATTACTAGCGTACAAAACTATCTTTAAGCTGCTATGGCGTACTATATTCAAATAAGGGGGGTACGTACGGCATCTAACTCAAATATTTCTAAAATAGGTTTAAATCAAAATCTCTCCGATCAACGTACCTTGGTATATTACAAATGACATATATATATATTTATATACATTAATATATACATTAATATAGAGACCTAAATATAGAAACTGCGAAAGATGTAATAAGGATATACAGTGAAACATGTGCACAGCATCTAAGATGGCACTCGAATCTGCTAGTAAAACAGGCTTAATTAATGGATAACCATTAAAAGACACGTAGACTGAAAAGGGAAATTCCATTACACGTAATGTAACAATTAAGGTTGAGTCTCTCATTGATGAACGCCTTAACTAAATTGAACCGGTACATATACTTCGTATCATCACGTCTAAATTGATAATGAGATTCTCTCGTCAGTTCTGGATTTATAATAGAAAGTGAATAGAAAAAACAAACGAATTTTAATTTCAAAAATTTGAAATCTTAATCACTCGTTCTTGTTCATTCACTATACTTCGATATACTATCGGTTTAGTAGTTCGTTTTTTTTGTTTTTTTTTTTATTATTTTTTTTTTTTTATATATATGGCCTGACCATTCGTAATATTAAGGGGCTAGAGAAAAAAAGATGAACATCAAATATTGCAAATTTAACCAATTCTATACATAGAATTTTCAGATAATTCAATATTGTGCAGCCTGTTTAAATCTAATACTACAGAATGATGAATGATGATATATATATATATTAATAATAATATAATGAATATTAATTTAAAGCTACGAACGTTTACCTTAATTTGGTTTTATCGATAATCTTTAATAATATACATATTTCTGTGGCAGGTCATTAATGTATACGGCCTATTTGCTATTACCACGTTGTTTTTCGAAAATCATCGTAGACGACGAACAGATAGCAACAGTTAAAAATACTATACGAGATAACTTACCGGTTATTCTCCTACCGGTTTACAGATGTACTTTGGATTATTTTTTCATCGTCATAATGTTCTACGTCAAAGGAATTCCTTTGCCGTTAATTTTAAAACACAAAAATGAAAATATCAGAATGAGGTAAATAAACATGTATATATATTTATATATATTATATATATTTATGTGCTTATGTTTACAAGTCTACGCAGCTAATAAATATACTTTCAGGTTAAATATTTTAGGTTTATGCGTACCATTTTTTTTTTTTATATTTAGGCTCGCAGGCCAGTAAATCCGCCTCTATTATCGTTTATGCCGGACACCCTGATATGGGATCCCTTAAATCGTCCTTGAATGATCTGTTGAATCTGACCGACTAATAGGTTTTTGACTAGCGAGTGGGTATGGAATAGTAAATGCGTCTGTAATTACGTGGACTTTCTTTCGGATGTAATTTTAGCCGGGTAGATATGCTGCAAACAGTACAGGATAACGTATAATCCGATGTCGAGAATTGTTCATCAATCGCTCAGTGGAAATAATAAAAAAAATAAAAAGCTTTTCGTGCTTTGTTTAAAAGTCTGTTTCGTTTGACCATATCTTCTTTTAACTTCTACATTTGACTTTAGATATTCCGTTATAGTATTATTATTATTATTGTTATTACTACAGGGTGTCCGGTCGGTTTAAAATATTTGATTTTTAAAAAATAAAAAAAAAGTTAAAGAGCCGCTAAAATTTTTCATTAAACAAAAAAAAAAACGTATTTGTTGTTATTTCACATTCATCATAATATATTGCGTTGAAAAATCAATAAAATAATTTAGGATTAAATATGTCAATGTCCTAAAATATGCACTCAGCACGTTCAAAAGGCTATTAACGACATCATCGAATGATCGGATAAATGGAAAATCGTTATGAATGAGCAAAAATGCAAAGTTATTAATTCAAAGCGAGTCTACTAAATATCTCGGTGTTCATTAACCTGGGCGCGAAACATATAAAAGCCAAGAATATCGAGCTAGAACAACGATTGGTATTGGCTGTTAGGACCTCGTTCGCGATTGAATATAAATAATTTAATATTGTGTATAAAGCTATATCGAAGCCGATATGGTTGTACGCAGCAGAATTATTATGGTGCTTCGGCCACTATGGTGGAACGAATTCAGCGCAGGCAGAATAAAATACTACGGTTGATAGTTGCCGCTCCATGGTACGTCTCCAACAGGGCATTACACACCGACCTACATGTAGAATATGCCGCTGAAGAGATTAAATCGGCAATTCGTATAGTATCAAGAATACAACATCATTCAAATCCATTGGCAGGCTAATCTACTTAATGATGAAATACCTAAAAGACTAAAACGGAAAAGAATGATAGATCTGGCTTAAAATCTGATACTACTCTAAGGTGGTTGGATTTGCTCAAAACCACCATCTCCTGATACTAACATAAAATCCGGTAGATAATTATTTAAATTAGTTCTGGATTAGATAGGGGCAAAAAAATGTGTTTATCCTACTGCAGTGCACCGCAGATGGTAATCTGTTTAATATTTTTTATATATGATGTAGTTTCTTTCGGTTTCTCGTTTGTGCTTGTATTCCATATCCGAAGCCATCCGGTGTGTTCTCACCATCAAAAACTAAGGGTTTTGATAGACTTTTTGCTAGATTTTTTTTTTTTTTTTTTTTTCGAAGCTACTACTCTTCCGCCATCAGATTTTGCTATGCCACATAGTATAGTCTCCCAAATGGTGTAGGTTTTGCTCTACTTAACCGAAAGGACCCTTTTTATTACATGCGATAATTAAGACGATCAACTGATCCGTTCGTAATAATGTTAGCATTGTCGCATGATGCGATGTGAATCTACTTTAAACCACTTTGTATTTCTCAAATCACGTTCTCCAATCTCTTATTCGTATTTATGTAATTCGATTTTGTCGAATGGTTCACTACTACCGGGAGTGTTTAAATATCACGTCGTCACATATCCACTTTTCGTTGATGGCGCATCAATCACCTTCTATTTAACTGCGATGATTTTGTAGAGTATAATACCGGAACAAGGTGAGACTATCGGTTGTAATATTTTAAGCGCACTGTTTGAAACTGACTGGAAAAAAGACACGGATTAATTTGAATAGATTAATAATAATAATAATATAAACTTATTATTTAATAACTTACTTCATATATTAAACAAAGCTCCTGCGCAACACTGTGAGCGAGAGGCGAATATATTCATTATGTATACGCCGCTTGTACATACACCCCCACATATAGAAACGCGTACTTTTATCCGATTATTACGCTTGAAATTATATATACACATATACCAATACGTAATATACATATATATATATATACACAAAGCAACCTGTACACACACATATCAATGCAGATAAACATGTGTATTCCTAAATAATCACAAAACTTCGTAATTGTGAATACATTATCGTAGCGGTTTAAAAAATATGCAACGGTATATGTTCGAATAGACAGTAATATAAAGCGTATGTTGAATATAATTACGAATATTTCTACGTATAAGCTTAAACGCGGCTAATTCTATACGATTCTTGGAATAATTTCAGAAATTAATAAATCTTTAATGCAATAAAAACCGTTCTATGCTTTTTGAAGAAGTACCGTCTTAAATTGTAAAATATGTAGTTTAATTTGTCCATTCTTTCGACTAAGTAGTATATAAAAAATCAATTGAAAATTAGTTAAATCACTAATATTTATTTTCTTAAGGAAAACACAAAGCTTTTCGGCATTTACGCCATTATCAAGTGGCGTATATTTAAAAAATCATAATTTTAAAAATATAAATTAAATATAATTACTTAAAAATATGCGATGGTAATCGTGAAAATATGATCCAAAAACGATGTCTGCTTCTGTCGGTCTATTTTTTTGATTTGTTGAAATTTAATATCGATATATTTGTTTATTAATTTAGTTTTTTTTTTTTATATTAATTTTTTCTTCAATATTATTTTCTTGATTCTGTAAAAGTTGTATACTGTTGGAATTCTAAATTTTTCATTTACTATTGCGATGTATGATGTCCAAACGTAAAATATAAAATATAAAAATATACAACCGCAAAATTTTTTTAAAAAACACAATTTTACAAATAAAATGAAAATAAATATTAAAAATCTGATAAAATTTTTCACTTGATAATGGCGTAAATGCCGAAAAGCTTTGTGTTTTCCTTAAGAAAATAAATATTAGTGATTTAACTAATTTTCAATTGATTTTTTATAAAAAATCACTACATTCCACATTATATAAAAAATTAAGTAGTATATGCTACGTTTATTCCGATTTAAACGATTGTCAACTATTCATTCCGAGATGATACCTTATTTCGCGTCTACTCTTTGCAACGGGGTACCGTAGTGCGAGTTAATTTTTATGGAATTTCAAATACGCCGTGACTTTAAAATGAACAAAACAAAATAAAAACAACGTCAATCTCGCTTCTCGATCTCACTTCGACATTAAAATCGCTAGTCTCCGATACGTGGATGTTAATGTAAATTAAAAGTTTCGTTTCATCATTATTCAATACGGAGCGATTTGTTTTATAACCGATTTACGACGCCAATAAAATCGTCTTGAACTAAAGAGTGCGATCTTTGATTAACACAATATCATCTCCTGCGTAAATTAAAATTTTACCGTTAATAATGTAGATCGAGATCAAGAGATGGCCTAAAATGCTTCCTTGTGGGACTGCAAACCTCTGCTGAATAGTCACTGTTTACATCATTTATTCTTGACGCGTAATATCTATCGTTCAGGTAAGACTGGAACCAGTCAAAGACATTACCTCTAAAATTACAGCGACTAATTTCCTCTAAAAGAATTGTATAATTTACTCTATCAAAAGCTTTGTGAAAAATTTGATCAATAATAATAATAAATAATAATAATAAATTTATCGTCAAACGGCGTGTATATATATATATATATATATATATATATATATATATATGTGTGTGTGTGTTTTCAATTGTTAATATTACGATTAAACGAATAATATTATACGTCGTGTATTTAGTTGGTTCCAGAAAATCTTAGGAGTGAAGATTCGTACAATTCCCGAAGAGGACCATTTGCGATTTAATAATTATTTAAGCGAATGTTTACGCGAAGGTGTACCGCTTATGTTTCATTTAGAAGAATACCCGAAAATTAATCCGATACACGCGGTCAACGGTAAAAATCGCTTTAAATTAATCCGTCAAATAATAATTAAATAAGTATTAACAAGTTTCATGATAATAATCGATTTTCGATGTTTCGAAAGATACTAACTGATGATGCAAGTCAGATCGAACGCGTCGATATAACGCTTGATTCACACTATAGGTATGGTCACGTCGGCATGACGTTCACACTTACGGCTTCAGTCTCTTAAACCCTCAATAATCAAAATCGATTGTATTCTCTGCATTTAATTAAACGGCGTTTTTATTCGTTCGTATTTAAAATTAATTAAATATTCAATTAATCGTTTATATTTTCCGTCGACCAGCTAAAATTTCATTTAAATCTAAAATTTCATTTAAATCTAAAATTTCATTTAAATCTAAAATTTCATTTAAATCTAAAATTTCATTTAAATCTAAAATTTCATTTAAATCTAAAATTTCATTTAAATCTAAAATTTCATTTAAATCTAAAATTTCATTTAAATCTAAAATTTCATTTAAATCTAAAATTTCATTTAAATCTAAAATTTCATTTAAATCTAAAATTTCATTTAAATCTAAAATTTCATTTAAATCTAAAATTTCATTTAAATCTAACATTTCATTTAAATCTAAAATTTCATTTAAATCTAACATTTCATTTAAATCTAAAATTTCATTTAAATCTAACATTTCATTTAAATCTAAAATTTCATTTAAATCTAACATTTCATTTAAATCGATCGCGATCGAAGCTCGAGACCGGAGCGAATAACCGATAGTATGTGAGTGCTTAGATAGTTTTTCTCGTTTGAGAATATTTAACCGTACCGAGACCGTACCTATAGTGTGAATCAAGAACGTCTAGCACCGGTGTATTTATCTTGGTGTAATCCTCGACAATAGACTTTCACTAAACACGTAAACAATATCGCCAATCAAAAGCCTTCTGTTCCTTCTAATCCTTAATCGCAAGTCGTTCTTATTAACAACGAGATAATCCTTTATAAAACACTAATCCGTCCAATACTTTGTTACGCCTGTCCTGCCTGCAGTTCTATATTTAAAAAATCTCCTTTAATAAAAAGTCGTTCAAAATAGACGCCTCGGATGTATTCTCGATAGAATAGAAGCATGCGCGAAACTACTGATCTGTCCTGTATTAGAGATTTTTTTTCTTTTTCTAAAGCTATCGACTAACTTTTTGATTAAATGCTCATACCGAAACAACTCGTCTCCTCAATTGACGATTCTAAGCAACTTCGTTTCGTATATTCCAAATATAAACACAGACGATTTTAACATTATGTAGTAATTAATTATAATTTATTAGTATTAACTCCTTTACTTAGTAACTTCGCGACACCCGTGTCACCCACTTTTGTATTTTTTTTTAACATAGTATTTATTTAAGAACTCCGCCGCCTGAACAAAGACTTAAGTTCCTATATTAACATGTTTTTTGTTTTTTTTTTTTTTACCAATTAGGAAACTTGTTTATTTCGTAGTATTTTATTTGCCTTTTTCCTGCAGCATTTAACGTTTTCTTTTATTCTTTATATTCTTACTGCGTTATTGCGGGTAATCCCCATTAGACAATGTGTAACGCATTTTATATTTTTCTTTTATGTTTTTATACACTTATGCAAATATATTGTTCTTGTTGTTGGTTATTGTTATTATTGATTTCAACTTCTGTATGTTATTATTCGGCGGGAGAGCTACATCGATTAAATTATGTTGTATTTTGTTTTAATTATTATGATTATATAGTATTCTTACCGCGTTATTGCGGGTAATCCCCGGTAGACAATGTGTAACGCATTTTATATTTTTCTTTTGTTTTTATACACTTATGCAAAAATATATTGTTCTTGTTGTTGGTTATTGTTATTATTGATTTCATCTTCTGTATGTTATTATTTAGCGGGACAGCTACATCGATTAAATTATGTTGTATTTTGTTTTAATTATTATGATTATATAGTATTCTTACTGCGTTATTGCGCGGGTAATCCCCGGTAGACAATGTGTAACGCATTTTATATTTTTCTTTTATGTTTTTATACACTTACGCAAATATATTGTTCTTGTTGTTGGTTATTGTTATTATTGATTTCATCTTCTGTATGTTATTATTCGGCGGGAGAGCTACATCGATTAAATTATGTTGTATTTTGTTTTAATTATTGTGATTATATAGTATTCTTACTGCGTTATTGCGCGGGTAATCCCCGGTAGACAATGTGTAACGGATTTTATATTTTTCTTTTATGTTTTTATACACTTATGCAAATATATTGTTCTTGTTGTTGGTTATTGTTATTATTGATTTCAACTTCTGTATGTTATTATTCGGCGGGAGAGCTACATCGATTAAATTATGTTGTATTTTGTTTTAATTATTATGATTATATAGTATTCTTACCGCGTTATTGCGGGTAATCCCCGGTAGACAATGTGTAACGCATTTTATATTTTTCTTTTGTTTTTATACACTTATGCAAAAATATATTGTTCTTGTTGTTGGTTATTGTTATTATTGATTTCATCTTCTGTATGTTATTATTTAGCGGGACAGCTACATCGATTAAATTATGTTGTATTTTGTTTTAATTATTATGATTATATAGTATTCTTACTGCGTTATTGCGCGGGTAATCCCCGGTAGACAATGTGTAACGCATTTTATATTTTTCTTTTATGTTTTTATACACTTACGCAAATATATTGTTCTTGTTGTTGGTTATTGTTATTATTGATTTCAACTTCTGTATGTTATTATTTGGCCGGACAGCTATTTATGTTGTATTTTGTTTTTTGTGTTTTTTTGTTTTAATTATTATTACATAGTAATATAGCCGGCCGGTCCTATTAGCCGATAATATTGATATTTGTTCGTATCTGTCGAACAAATTACAATTTTATAATTCGCATTTTCTAACATCGTTACAGGTTAATATTTATAATTATACATAAAATGACGTTTATTAAATTATTATTATTACTATTATACGTTGAATATATCGTAGAGTAGTGATTTTATTAATGACATTCGAAAGATATTTATTTTCACGCCAAATACGTAATATGTAAATTCCAAGTTAAAGACGCATAGAAAAATGCCGTAGAGTCGTTGTTTTACCTTCTTATTTATAGAATCGTCCATTTGCTCGTGTCTTCAATCGACCTATATTGCTTTACGTAAATTTAAAAAAAAAAAAAAAAAGAAAAGTTTTTTAAAAAGCGGTTTTTCTTTATTTTAAGGTTAATTTTTAAAATGATTTATTTTTTACTATTTGTCGCAGGAGATCCGATAAATTTTCTGATACAAGCGTGCGAAACCGGGTACACCGATGATGTGCGAATTGGTATTATGTCGATCAATTACGACTTAATTCCGGTGGATAATTTTAAAAAGGAGATCATTGACGCAAAACGTAACAACAAACTGACGTTGGTTTCTAAATTTATGTCTACTTATAGATGCTTATCGACGCAACACGGTGACGCTAGAATTACCATGCTTAAGCCGTATTCTTTAATAGTACGTAACTGATTTAGTAACGATGATTTTTCATCGAATTTTTTTATATATATATATAATATATATATATATATATATATATATATATATATATATATATATATTATATATATAATATATATATAATATATATACACACATCGTAGGGAGCAAAAGTTAGTTAACACTTTCGTAAATTATGCGCAATATAAAAAACTAGGAATTGAAAAAGAATTCAAATCTCTAAACTAGGTGAACCGTATATATTTCAGAAGTATAATATGAAAAAACAAAAATTAAAGAACCGTAATGGTATGTAACAAAATGGAAGACAGAATGAAATAAAGATAAAAATAGACTGAAAGCAAATAAAACAAGTGTAAAATAAGAAAAACATTCGAATGGTATTGTTACAGAAGATGGAAGCGGTAAACAAGATATAAAGGAAAGAATTGCAATGGAAAAATTAACGTTTAATAAAAAAGACGAAGCCAATTAGACGAAGAAATGATTTATTAAAGTATTCTCATACGGAGTATAGTGATGTATGGTGGAATTTTAACGGAAGAATGACCAAGCAAACTGGAACCATTCGAAATCTGGCGTGGGAGGAGAATGAAAACATGAAAAAATATTGGAAAGAGTGGACGAAAAAAAAAAAAGAAAGTATTATTAAAAAACAAAAAACCAATGCCTAGTACAAATAATAGAAGGAACCATCATGGAAGGATGGAAGGGAATAGCCCGAGAGACCTAGGCAGAAATACATAAAGATGTAAAAGCGGAGAATTATTTATTGAAGTATGAAGAATGGCTCTATCCAGAAACTTTTGAATCATGCTGGATTAGATTGAGGAATTAAACAAAACTCGTACAATTTAGATTTCAAAAACTATATCGAACGATTTTTGAGTCCAAAACGTCTCAAGACGTGTTCCCCCGTTCGATTGCAGCTTCTGTGTATGGACGGCAAAGAGCATAATATAATAATTATTTTTTACCTTTTTTTTTTTTTTGACTTACTATTAGATCTGTTGTCAGCTTTTGAAATTACATGTTTGAACGTGGTTTGTACTTTCTTTTGGCCTACGTAATTTTAACCTGCCCCAACACAATCACACATACGCATTATATTCCTTTTTAAGATAGTTTTCGATTTTTGAGCAGTCAAGTAACTTTTTGTGGCGGTTTTTTTTTTACTCTTCGTGTTATTTATTATTTTGCGACATTTACAGGAACAAACTCGGTCGTTTTGTCTGTATTATTACAATAACCCGGTAACAGATTATACCATCTACCCGCTATACGGTTCAATTATGAGCAATAGTGAAAGAAACACCTCCGATCGGCTGATCAATAGAATCGTTTACGGTAATAATATACAATATATATATATATATATATTACGCTGTATACCGCTGTTAGTTTGACAAATTGTTTTCGAAACATTACCTAATAAAAAAATAATAAAAATAAAAACAAAAAATCCTGCGCGTATTTATAATCCGGCTATCACTGAACAAGAATACTGGAAACGGATGTATTGACGCGCGTAATAATTTATCAAGGCGTTCCTTATGGGAGAACATTAAGTGGAACCCCGGTATATAATAGGTTAGTAAAGATTCTGACAGAGTGTCCTCGATACAGTCTACAAAGATCATATTACGGTCTTTCGTCTTCATTACAGCTACTACAGCTCGATGACAACGTTTCTACGCTATCCAGACTCATCCTCTTATCCTCTTCCGACATGATACTGGTGATACTGGACTGTATCGTTTAAATTAAAAATTGTACCATTACCTAAAATAAGAACAAAGCAAATTTAAGCAATTGGAATAAAACTCGTCGCAGAGCATGATAGTCTAGTCGTAATACAGATCGCCAAATGTACTGCAATACTTTGAAGCGTATATTAAACATCTCTTAAATATTAACCCCAGCATGATGACTGTAGGAAATTTAAACGTCAAACATGGCGCACATGGAACTAATGCATATCGTGTTAGAAAATTTTTATTAAATGTATTTTTTTTTTATTTTTACATCATACCCGCATTAATTGCTGCAAACAACGGTGATCACATTAGTAAAAAATTAGTATTAGTCTAGTAACTCCAGTGAGACACTAGACTATATAAAGAAGAAAATGAGTAACTTAATTAATTTATCAAGGCGTTCCTTATGGGAACATTAAGTGGAACCGGTATAATACGTTAGTAAAGAGTAATAAACGATGGAAAAAAAATATTATAATCATCTCCGATTGCTTAAGTGTCCTGTTACAATTAAGTTCCCACATTTCAATAAAGTTGGAATTCGATGCGAGACATCGTGTTATTCTCAACTTTATAATCGTGGGTCTAGAGTGAAGTTTAAGTGGACCCCTTTTTTCTCATTGTGGTATTACTGGTAATGAGGTGGTCGATGAATTAACGCGTTATAATTTATCGAGTGTGCCTTGCGAGAACATTAAGTGAAATTGGACTGAAATGTTACCGAAGATTAAACAATTTTTACTCTAAGGAATTTTCATCAGTATTACTCCGCCGAAAGTCAGAATAAAGGGAAAAAGTACTACTTTGCTTTGGTTCATACGGTTTCCAGTAAACAATGGTTCCAATTATACCAGAACGTTTCGAGGGATCACATATATATATATATATATATATATATATATCAATTTGATTTCTACTACGTAGTGGGCATAATTTCTCTCCCTCGCATCTTGGTAAATAAAGCGTAATTTCTAAATGTGACACGTGCCATGTTGACGACAGTATTGAGCATTAAATTTTGGTTTGTCCGAAATTTCTAAAACATAGAAATGAGCTGTTCTCGAATTAACTGTTTCCGATCTATTGTCTTCTATTACAATCGGTTTATAGAAATTTATTTCAAACGCAGTGGCATTAACATTTGAAATACACTAACTAGTTGAAGGTCTAAAAACTGGCCGAATGGCGGAAGCTATTTAAAAAAAAAAAAAATCAAATCAAATTAAAAACGTTAAGATGATAAATATGTAAATAATTATATTCACTTACGTACATAATAAGTATCTCTATATATAAGTCGCGTGTGAAATCGCCCCTGTAAGTATACTATAACGTATGTAACTTTAACCACTTAAGTATTTTTAATTTTAAATTAAACGTAAAAATTCAAAATACTATCAAGTATATACATATATAAAACAATGTAATATTTTTAATGAACGCTATAGTAAGTGACGCTTTAAAGTACACAATCCGCATATTAGACAGACAGAATGTGTTTATTCGCTTGAATTTATCATTTTATATGAAATAATTTATATTTTTAAGAAACGGCTTTTCCTAATTAAGTCTAACGAATGGTGCGGATGCTGCGGTCATCGTAAAAAAAAAAAAGAAGAAAAATAAAGCACCTTAAAAGCAAATAAATTCATTAATAGTAATAAAAAAAAACTTAACTACCAACACTTGCAGAATTTTATACTCACTATGTAAAATATACGTATACCTCCCGTACACACACACACTATACATATATGTATATACAAAACATGCGTGTATTAATACATTATATATATATTATATATATATATATATATATATATATATATATATATATATATATATATATATATATATATATAATCGAATGTATGATGATGACGATGTAGGTGAAATGTCGAATGTTGTTAGTATTTATAGTTTCGGATTCTCAAAAGTTTTGGGAAAGGCGATTTTAATATTATTATTATTATTATTATTATTAAAGTAAACAACAAAAAAGAAGTTAAAATGCCTAAAATTTTTTCTTTACGAAAAATCACAAAGCATTTCGACTGTTAGGACGTTATCAAGTGAATGTTTAAAAAATAAAAAATTAAAAATGAAAAAATAATTGATTTAAGATTACAATGTGTTCTCCATTTTGCTGTTTGTTTTTTAAATTGTAATCTTATATTGATATTTTTTCATTTTATATTTTTTATGTTTTAAATGTTCACTTGATAATGGCCTAACGCCCGAAGGGCTTCGTGGTTTTTCATTAAAAAAAATGTAGCGATTTTAACTTCAATCGCAACATTCCACATTCTTCAAATTATTATTATTATTATTATTATGATTCTCAGATCAATTTCACGAAGCCAACGTAATAATGCCGACTAATATTCTCGGCAGTGTTTTATTACGCACAACCGATAGGAAACACTTCACGTTCAACCAACTTTATAGCGAATTTAGTGAACTCTGCTTTAAATTGAAGGATAACGGTCTGTTGTGCCCGGTCGATTCTACATCCACCGCTTTAAGAAATTCGGTAATAATATATTTTATTACGTCTATTTTTTTTTTATTATTTTTTTTAAATAAGCTCTCCTAATTACTAATTCTTTTATTGCTTAAAAATGTTTATTCTTTGATCCGTTTATCGAGTATATAGTATTACGGAGTTCTTTATTTTACGTGGTAATCATTTTTGTAAACATTAAAAAACGAAAAAAAACCACAAATATATATATATATATATATATATATATATATAGATAGATATATATGCGTTAATAATTAATATATAAATTTCCCCCATATCTATATTATTTATTTTATTTTATAGATGAAATTGTTCCGGCCATTTTTGCATATTTATAAATATGAAAACCGGCAAGTTAATACGATCGAGTTGATGAATATGGACGTGTCGCGATTACTTAGAAATAGGGGCTATTTCGTTGAAGTAATATGGACCGTAAAGAATATACAAAAAATAGAATATTTGGCCGATGTGTTCGATAATGCTTTTGTTTTAGAAGCTATTGTCGGTAATAATATATTACAATTATATATATATATATATATATATATATATATATATATATATATATATATATATATAAAGTTTAGATTGTGGAATGTAGTGATTTTTTATACGTGATTACAAAAAACGGTTAAAATCACTAAACTTTATTTATTAAACAAAGCTTTTCGGCAACTACGCCATTATCAAGCTATATATAAATAAAATTAAATATATAAAAACATAAAATATTAATTTAAATCTAAGTTCACAATTTTTACATAATAAATGAATTATAAATACTTAAAACTATCTGACAGTGACTGCGGTAAAGAACACAATCAAATATCACTGATATAAAATTTACAGAACAGTAGCTAGAAAATACCATTATTTTATAAAAATATGTATTCGAACAATGAAAAATATATTTTATGTAATCAAAAATCAATAGCTGGAATAATATAATTTTTACAATATACTTTTTAAAATTAATTCTTCCTCAAAATTTACCATTGAATTTAATAAACTATTTTTATCCCTAATTATTTTCTAGCTATTGTTCTGTACATTTTATATTACTAATATTTGATTGTGTTGTTTACCACAGTCACTGTCAGTTAGATTTAAGTATTTATAATTCATTTATTATGTAAAATGAACTTAGATTTAAATTAATATTTTATGTTTTTATATATTTAATTTTATTTATATATAGCTTGATAATGGCGTCGTTGCCGAAAAGCTTTGCTTAATAAATAAAGTTTAGTGATTTTAACCTTTTTTTGTAATCAAGTATATATATATATATATATATATATATATATATATATATATATATATATATATATATATATATATAAACTTTCCTATATAAAAAATAATATCGCTTTTAGCTTCCGAGTACAACTATTTCTTGATTTAGTCGTTGCAAAAGAATTTCTATGTATTCGTCTTTGATTTTCCATTTACTTAAATAAAACAATATATATAATAAACTTTATTCATAAACATTATTATACACGGTGACCCAAAGAACACCGACAGTTTTGTTGATTTTTTAATAACTCGAGATCTACTCGACCGAAACTTACGAATGAAATTTGATTAAAAAGTAGGAAAACGACGGATTAGCTTACAATCGTTTGTGTACAATATCGTTCAGACGACCGCCTCTCGCATTCGTTCAATCGTTTTACAAATTTTACAACGCAAACCTTACAACCATATAGGTTGTTGAATTTTTGAAATTTTTTTTTTAGAAATTCGTATTTTCAAATCTTCCAGATCTCGTGGACGTGTTTCGTAAACGCGGTTCTGATAGTTTTCACAACAATCGCCTAACTTTGAATTCTTTTCGAAACTCTGTCCGTCGCGAACAATTCAGGCCGAAAAGCTCGATATAGGATGCCATGATAAGTGAAACTGGACGAAAAACGAATCTTTCGTGTGTACACTAAACGTGGAGCACGCGATTTATAGCAGTGTTACCAACTGCAAACGCAACAAAAAACTTTATTATACGCAGTCTATATTTACGACTATTTTCGTAATAGTTCTTCTTCTTCTTCTTTTGTACGTCCTTGACACGCGTTGGCTGTTTTTTCTTGCTGCTTCCATTAATTCTCCAATTCCTTTTATTCCCGTCCAATCTTTTATATTCATCATCCATCCGAGCTTCCTTTTGTTACTTGGCCGTTTTGATTTTATTCTACCTTGTAATATAGTTATTCTTCTGCACGAATTATGTGACCGAAATACGCTAATTTTCTTTTCCGTACGATATAGTTCTCCGCTAACTGCTGCTCTATTTAAGACTTCCGCATTTGTTTCTCTCCGAGATATTCTCAGCAGTCGTCTCAGGAACCACATTTCCATTGAGCCGCTTTTCAGATATCTTCTTTATCGAGCATCACGCCGTATTTATATATATATATATATATATATATATATATATATATATATATATACATATATATAGCAATAAATGACCTTTTTAACCTTGTAGGTAAGAACGAGCTTCGGTTGCAGAAGTGCATTACTGAGTCTTCTAAATACGTATATTCCGCATCGAATTTTGATTTCTTCATCGCAATCTAATCTGCAATTGATTACTGAAGTGTATCTGAATTTCCTTCTATTTTTTCAACTGATCTTCCGTTTATTATATATAGCGCTTCGCCCGCATTTTGCGAACGGGTAATTATCGTAAATTTCGTTTCGTACGCATTAATATTGACTCCGAAATTCCGGCCCTATCTTATTTAGTTTATTTATCATTCGTTGTAAGTCTGTCAAATTTCCAGTCAGGATGGCCGCGAATCATCCGCATATCTAATGTTTGAAATTATTTCACCATTTACTTTAATTCCAGCATTCTTATCTGTTAATGCTTTCTTAAAGATCTTTTTCAAACGAGATGAAATAAAATTAGCGATAATACACATCCTTGTTTTACACATTTATAGATTTGAATATTCGGAGCTAGTCTTCCATCAATACGAACTTTGGCTTCCCGGTATAAATTCTTTAATGTATCTTTCTCGTCAACCCCAATCTCTTGAAGGATTTCCATTAGTGGCCGCTGTCTAATGGTATCGAACGCTTTTTCATACGAAGAATATATATATATATATATCTGATATCATGATCATGATCATGATCATAGCATTTCTGTAATAATATCTTCGTGACAAATATTGCTTTTCTTGTTCTTAGATTCTTTAGTTACCTACATAAATTACTAACTCGTCAATTAAACCGACGTATTAAAACGTCCTATATTATTAGAAGAGTAGGCGAAAACGAAGAGATTGATCGATTACGTTTTTAAAAATCATTCGATAATGACGTCCGTAAAATTGATTAAAAGAAAAAACACGAAACAACTATTTTATAAAAACCGAAATTATTTAATCGAAAGATTACGTTTGCAACGTTGAAAGTTTTATGTTTTATAAAATGAAACGAAAAATAAACTACATGCGTCTCGGGGCGCAGGGAAGGATTGAAACTTAAAGACGCGTTCCCCAAAAAGACACTTATTTCATCAACTCGCGATTTCGTACAAATTTCACAAACAAAAGGTAAACACTGTACGCTTAACTCGACGTGGCGATGACTCGAATGTTTTCATTCTCAAAAATCTATGTCGCACATGTATTCTTTTTATATATATATTATATATATATATATATATATATATATATATATATATATATATATATATTATATATATATATATATATATATATATATATATATATATATATATATATATATATATATATATATATATATATATATATATATATATATATATATATATATATATATATAAATTGCAATCTGGCTGATGTGGCCAATAAGCAACTGGGATGTGAGTTATGACAGGATGGGAGATGTTATTCAACAATGACACTCCGAACTACCTTTCTAATCAATTAAACCGGTGGGGGAAGATCTAGGGGTGCGCGATAGTTTAATCTTCGAGGTTCATTGAGATGATTTAATAAATCTACCGCCAGCTGGTTAGAGTGACGCTCTTTGCACAAAGACCTAAACGTACCAAATGTGCACGAAGTAGTTCGAGATTGCGGTAAAGATTGCTTGTACAGGTTATAGAGTGACGCTCTCTAACCTGTGCAAGCAACCACTCTAACCTGCGCAAGCAATCACTCTAACCTGTGCAAGCAATCACTCTAACCTGTGCAAGCAATCACTCTAACCTGTGCAAGCAATCACTCTAACATGTGCAAGCAATCACTCTAACCTGTGCAAAAGCAATCACTCTAACCTGTGCAAGCAATCACTCTAACCTGTGCAAGTACCGCAATCTCGAACTACTTCGTGCACATTTGGTACTTTTAGGTCTTTGTGCAACATTTTCGTTTCGTATATACCACCGGCTATTATTCTTAGTATTTCTGTTTTGGGATCGCTGCAAAAAGTGTTCGAAAATTTTGTAAAAAGACCGAATGAATGTATTGTTGCAAATTCATCTGTACGATATTGTGTTCTACAAATAATTGTAAGCAAATCCGTGTCGTCTTTCTATTTTCAAATAAAATTTCATTCAAAATTTTTGTCGCGTAGTTTTTGATTTATTCAAAAAACAACAAAAAACCGTTCGTCTTCTTCGAATCAAACGTTGTGTTTGCGTATTTATGCGTGCAAATTTTCTAATCGTAGCTGACAAATTATTAAATTTAATTAAATGTCAAATTTTGCGCATTCTCTACAAGTGCGAATGGATTCGACTACTAGTAGTTTTAGTTTATTTAAATATTATTTCGTTTGCATATATCGGATTTAAATTTTTGTTGAATTCGTTATTATTCGATTTTATATTTAATTTCAGTTCTAGCCACGGCCAAATTATCCGACGTCGACCAACATTACGCTAGTATTATTTCGGTCGGACATCGAGATATCGTCCGGAAGTCAATTAGAATGTGTTGCATCATGCAATACGAATATCCCATCATCGAGCCCAGTTTAAGTTTATTTAACAAAATCGAGGATACTATTCGGAAGTTATGTTCGCGGTCTATTTTGAAACTTTATGATCTGGTACATATTTTATTATTCGAGACAGAATTTATCAACTTGTCGAATATTTATTTTGTAATAAAAAACGTAAAAAAAAACAAACAAAAACAAGAAAAAAACAACGTTGAGTTAATGTTATATAATGGCGGAGACCGGAAAGAAATTCATTGACACGGAGAAACAGACCTTTAACAACCGGAGCCAAACACTAATTAATTCGAGATTAAACTAAAAACTTAAGAAAAGAATAATGGGTTGATATGTTTCGTCCAATATTACAATACACGCGGCGATAGGTGGACAGTAAGCGCGGATAGAAAAAACAAAACAAAACAAAATATTTTAAAATGTGGTGTTACCGCAGATAATTAAAAATTCGCTGGACTGACTTCGTCAACAATGGTCTAACCCGAGTGGGAGAAAGGAAATTAGTAACGGTCGACAACATTCAGAAAAGGAAACAAAGTATATAGCTCATGAAATACGAAAAAAAAAATGGAAAAATGGAAAATACGAGGGAAACCCTGCACAGGAAGAAAAAGACTGGAAATGAGAACATCGAATTGAACAAGTAAAACTTTTAAAGAAACAATGTGCCAGAAATTGCATCATATGAGTTGATCTCTGATCCCAAAACGACTACGGCGATATATATATATATATATATATATATATATATATATAAATTTATCTTCGAAGATTTTACCACGCATCGCTAGCTAGAAAATATTCCAGTTTGTTGCATTTAGTTTACACTCCATTTTAATTTTCTTTCTTTAATATCTTCATCTATAACTTGTTCCGGAATCGAATTTTTCGTTTTGAAAGGGACCCAAAACCGTGGTTTGAAACGATGAAGGATGTGGATGCCTACCGTTGACAAAAAAGACGGCTCAAGAAGGAGCAGAAAATTTCTTTATTTTACTACTATTTTTCTGACTAATTTCACATATAATCGTCGCAAATATAATGAAAAATGTGGAACGCGGTGATTTTTTTTTCAAAATAAACAAGAAAAAAGAAGTTGAAATCAATAATTTTTTTTTAAAATGAAAAATCGCAAAACTTTTCAGCTGTTAAGCCATTATCGAGTGAATATTTCAAACATAATAAACGCGTAGAATTAAAAATTTAGATTACACAATTTACAAAAATCAGCAAAATTAAAAACAGTATTAATAAAAACAATCTGACAATGTGGTAAACAACACAATTAACGATCGTTAGTTATATCGATTTTTTTTAACGTAAACAATTAAACAATAGCCGGCGATTATAAAAGTAATTAAAAAAAGAAAAGAAAAAAGCCGGCCAATATGAAATTTATAAATAAACTTATATTTCAAATATTTATTTTTCATTTTACTTGTAAAATTGTGTTTTTTAAATAAACATTTTTGCGTTTGTATATTTTTATATTTTATATTTTACTTGTGGATATCCATACATCGCGCAACGGTAGATGAAAATTTAAAATTCCATCTGTATACAACTTTTCCGGAATCCAGAAAACAATATCGAAAAGAAAAAGAAAAAAAAAAAGAAAAAAAATCAAGTAAACAAATATATCGATGTTAATATATTCAATTTCAACAATTCAAACATTAAACAAAACAGACAAGCGGAATAAAATTTTACGGAATATAGTTTCACCGTCGCGGTAAAATATTTTTAAAGTAATTATTGTTAATTTATACTTTTAAAATTATGATTTAAAAAAAAAAATTTTTTTTGTTCGCTTGATAATGGCGTAAATGCCGAAAAGTTTTGTGTTTTTCACAAGAGAATAAATATTAGCGATTTAATTAATTTTTCGACTGATTTTTTTTTGTAAACGCAATAGCCGGAATAATAAAAATAATAAAAAATCGAAAACATAGTTGTTCGATATAAATGAAATTGCGCCTCTAGCCATTAGTTACAGTATAGGTGGCGCATTAATTTAAATAATGATAAAAATAAACGAAATTTTACAATATACTTCTTAGAATTAATTCATCGAACATTTTACCCCGATTCGTGTGTAATCTAAATTAATAATTTTTTCAGCTGAATCCTTTGCTATATTCAAGTGTCTAGAGTTCCTGTCCATGACGCAGTCTTCTTCTAAATTCCTTATTCTTTCTGATTCACTCAATGTTTTAAAGTCTCTCCACAACCTATATACGGATACAACGCATTCTGCTTGTCCATGACTTCCTTACTAGATCTCGAGTTTCCATAGTTTTCATTTGGATTCCCAGTCACATCGGTATTCCTGGAAATGAGGCTATCGACCGAGCTGCCAGAGAGGCGTCTTTGCTTCCACACATTTCCGCTCGCCTCTCGTAGTTCTACCCAGGGGTTGTAATATTAATCTTCTTGTATCGTATGTTTAATTTGAATTTCTAAAATTCAATTAACTCGAACCGTATATATATATATATATATATATATATATCTATATATATATATATATATATATATATATATATATATATATTAAGATACAATTTTTATATAAGCTATATTCCGTTCACGTTTTACAAACATTAGGAAAATATCGCGTGTATGTATGTTTACGAATTTTTGTGACGCGTTTTTGTGTGACGCCAGTGAAGGAAACATTGAATTCGCCTTATCATCGCTCGTAGACGTTTTACTTAATTTATTTAATTTAAATAGTTTATGTGATTTATGTACACGTTTGTAGTGGAAGTTTGAAATAATTCGAAGAATGTAGAATGTAGTGATTAAATAAAGGACAAAAAAAAAGAAACTAAAATCACTAAAATTTTTATGAAGCTTTATATACTCTTAGGTTCGTGATTTTTTATAAAGAAAAATTTTGTCGTTTATTTTAATTTGAAATAAATGTAATTTATTATTATTATTATTATTACTGAAAATCGACAACCTCGTCGGGATTGAAAGTTCACACGTATCACGCAACGAGCAACGCTCTGTAATTAGAATATTGAATGAATAAAAGTAAGTATTCTCACACTGGCTTAGGTACTTGGACGTTACAGTAACTATGGCACGTTTTTATTATTATTATTATTATTACTGTTTATTGTTGTTCGTTTTTTAATTATCCATAATAACTTTGCACAGGACAATAACGACTGTCTTAGTATCCCTCGGTGTAAAAAAACTTTCAAACAGTTTAGTTCATTTTACAAACAGTTTGAACCAGAGCACGCAATTGAAAGTTGCTACAGAAGAAATGACTATTATACGGTGAGTTTAAAATAGACATATCTACATTGAACATATATAATATATATATATATATATGAATAGATGCGAATGTACGCTTTTCTGTGATTTTTTATAATGAAAGATTTTAAAACTTGAATACTATTGAAAAGGTAATAAATGTGTTATGTGAATACATATATGTATATATAAGATACACCGTATCTCACACACACATTATATATATATATGTGTGTGTGTGTGAGTTATATAGTGACGTAAATTTAACGTGTATATCAAGGTAGATTTTACATTTTTTGTTATAGTTTATATTATTTTATTCACGAATTTCAGTTAATAATGCCTGCGGTTTTTTAAAATAAAAGGCAATTTTCAAAACGAAAAGATTTGGAATATATATATATTTTAACAGGGGTGCTTTTACAGCTTACCCAACGTGATACTGTGGGGACTACCTACATCTTAATCAAGCATGCTGACTTCTCTAAAAACGTCGCTATATGGGGGAACAATTGTAGATTATCCAGATGTAAAAGGGACGATACATTATACGGAGGTGTAATACTCGAAGAACGTAACAAGATAAGGTAAAGCTCCGAGCGCAACGGTGCTACAGCAGAACATTCAAAAAAGAGACACGATCGGGGCTGCAGACTACCTGTTCAGAATGGAGGGGACAGAACGGACTTCCTCTAAGCTGCATACGGAAAAGACGGTCAGGCAACAAATGATGTCCAAATCGCAATCTGCTGATGAGTACAATCCCCTTACGACTAATCTTTTTAAAAAGATAGAACCACGGGAGTTCGGGGAGAGACGGCTGGAGGTGATAGTAATAAGTGAGAGGTGATTGACTAATGCTCTTAGTGTACATTAGCTCCCATTGATCCCTTAGCTGAATAAAGTGAATGATATCTTTGTGAGCTATTAAGGAGAGCTCTACACCACTAGACGACGCGTCTTTAGCGAATGAGTCAACAAATTCGTTGTCTGGAATACCTCTATGACAGGGCACCCACAAGAAGGACACAGATATTCCCACACGTTCCAAATTATTAAGTTTTGGCAAAACTAAACCGATTAATGTATCCGACACGCTCACCACGCTTTTGGAATCGGTAATAATAAGGTAATTTCCGCGAAGATTTAAGTCCGGTAGAATTGTCATGTAGTATTGCTACACATTCTGCAGTAAATACTGAACATTCTTGGCATAATTTGTACATGTTACTAATATTGAGAGCTGGAATGAACACTGCTGCTTCCGTTCCTCGAGTTGACTTGGATCCATCCGTGTAAACAAGGATGTGTAGTGGAAACATTTCTGAGATAGTACTATTGAAAGTGGCACGGATTAGTGTGGGAGGATACAGACTACAGTTTTCAGGGAAAAAGGATGAATTTTGTTTGTTGAAGAAGTAAAAATACGGTACCATAAATTGAAAAGGAGCTTGCATGCACGTGAAACGTGCATGAAACCAACCTTGTTATAACGGAACAGAGCAGGGGCATTATTCTATTTGAAAAACGCCAGTTAGAATGGATATGACTGAACATGTTAAACAAAGGGAAGCGATCATTATTCATCCTACGTATCAACAGTTTCAGGGCTAAATAACTCCGTCTAAGTTGTAAGGGTCGAACTTTGCACTCTGCCATTAGTGCTGCTTTTAATAAATACACAGCCTAATGCATTCATTTGGCACACGATCCAGCTTGCCTAACAATACTGTTGACGCGGTTCCATAGAACATGGAACCATATTCCAGTTTAGATCGGATTAGTGATTTGAAGAGTAGTAATAGAATAAAAGGGTCACCACCCCATCGTGTATTATGCAAAATACGTAAAATGTTAATAGCGCGATTGATAATTGTTAATAGTTTACCAATATGTGGGCGCCATGTTAACCGAGAATCCAGAATAATTCCTAAATAGCGAAATGATGAGTAGAAAGGAATAGCACCCCTTTCCGTTGTAATGAAAAGATCATTTGGGTCATATCGGTGATATGAAAAAACTACTGCTACACACTTTTCAACACTAAGATTTAACTTTAAGTCAGAAAGACAATGTTCTATTGTAGCAACATCAGCATTAATATTGGACATGGCAACAGAAAAACTCGAATTTGATGTAAACACAGCGATATCATCTGCATAGAGTAAAATCCTAAAGCGCATGTGGAGCTGCGACAAATTCAAAATATAAAGATTAAAAAGGATCGGGTTTAGAGAAGACACCTGGGGTAAACCTTTGTATACTGTACGTTGATAATTAACCAACCTTGTACTTAATGATATACAACGTTGCAGAAATAATCTACAAATAAAGTGGCAACAGTGGTCAGGAACACCTATGGATAATAATTTACACTGCAAGGTAGGCAAATGGACACTACCATAAGCATCCATTATATTCAGAAAAACAATAATGTTAAAATGTTCTTCAATAAGACTATTGTATATATTGCCTAGCAGATCACCCACACAGTCCAAAGTGTTCGTATTACTGCGGAAACCGTACATATTAGCAGGAAGGATTTGATTGTGTTCTAACCACCAATTAAGACGTAACGTTAAAACTGATTCGCATATCTTCCTGAAAAGGTCGAAATTTTTCATTTTTCTTAGAGATGGGAACAACAACAAATACCATCCAAGAATTGGGGATCAATTTGGACTGCCAAACTTTATTAAGAATGTCCACAAAGATTGTGAAAAAGTTATCCGGTAGTTTCTGTAGTACTTCGAAAGACCGCCATCGTGACCAGGTGCAGTCAATTTTTTGTTTCCTAACACATAAGCCATTCTTAGTAAAGGGAGAATCTAAAAAGTGGTTAGAAGACCTACTGAAAGGTTGCATGACCTGGTACATGAGAAGGGGCCATTGTTTCGATGAACGAATACCTATTATCATCACTTAATTGATTAACCCGGCTATAGGTGAAACATCTGAAGGCTTTCGATAACCCCCACACCTTTGAAATTAGGGTTTGCCGATTAAACTATGTACAAAACTGTTGCCATGCTTTCCTTTTTGCCAGTTTAAATTCACGCTTGGCTAATTAGCTTTCGTCCAATGTAGGTAATTTTCAGTAATGCTATTACTTCTATATTGTAGAAAGGCTTTTCTTCTATCCCATGCAACACGTTGACAGGAATCTGACCACCAAAGGTTTGAGTTGCATTTATATTTCTTATTAGATTATATGATGATGTAGTGGTGGTGTTGAGATAGAGAGAGCATCACTGATAGCTTTATAGAACATTTAAAACTGGATTCTGGGGTCAGTTTCACTGCATATGGTGAAATCAGTCATCTGAAGATGATCTGAGAACTAATTCCAGTTAGTACGTTTATAATTCCACTTAGGTGTTGAGGAGGGTCCTAGAACGTTGTGATCGTACGCGCCATTTATATTTATTTGGGTAAGTATGGGGCAATGGTCACCTCCTGCAGTGTCTGATATGTTCTTCCAATAAGCTAGGAAACTTAATGAAGGCGAGCAAAACATTAAATCTAATGGGTTAGTGGCAGTTCCAGGCCTGTCAAAATGAGTAGGGCTGCCGTCATTTAATATACAACAGTCTGCTTCTAGGAAACCATCGTACACTATTTGCCCTAAGTAATTATTTGTGTGACCACCCCAAGCAACATAGGCATTCCAGTCGCCACCAATGATATATGGATTTCCTAGTGAAGTAAAAATATTTAGGAATGGAGACGTATTGGGTTGGAAAGAAGCTTTAACATATATGCTATAAACAAATATAGAAAATGACAAACTTATGGAAATCTTAGCGCCTACCAACTGTATGGAGTTAGAGATATCTTCCGGCAAGTTACAGGAAACAAGAACAGAAGGGATGTTATCACGCACTAAAATTGCAGCTCCGCCATATCCATCTGCCCTGTCGTTTCGATAAACAGTAAAATTATTACAAGAATATTGTTCGTTGGGATCAAACCATGTCTCTGAGAGCAGCACTATATCAGCTTCATAATCATCGATTAATTTTTCAAGGCTGCCGCAGTTATATTTCAGGCTGTGGCAGTTCCATTGGAAAATATTAAAAGGTTTCATGATTATGTTCTTCGTATGCTCGACACAATTCCTCTTTATTAGAGGTAAAGTCTTTTCGCATTGCATGCTCGACAATCCCTCCTTAAGAGGTGATGTCTTTTCACACATGTGAACGTGAAGAAGGCTGCTTGGTTGCAGATGGCATTGATGTAATTGTTATTATTATATACAAACATACACATATACACAACACACGAAATAAAGAACAAAAAAAATCATGAGCGACAAAGCAGCTGAATAATGGCTTCGAGCTTATGCTCTAAATACGGAATTTGGAACTGTTGGAGCGTAGATAGTAGTGCGGGAACAAGTGAATCAGAAGGAAGAGGAGAAGATGTAATGGAAGGAAGCTTTTCCAAAGAAGAATGAGGACTATTTTGATTTTCAATGAGTTGTTGCCCCATAGGATTTGGAGATATGAGTTTGTCGTTGTTGGAATTAATTAAGGAGGGTGAGGAATTAAATATTCGTCTCCTGTGAGTATACTGGTCTTGTTCTTACATTAAGAGCTAGGTTTGAAAAATAGCCCCACACATTGCATTTATTACTTGTATTTTTATTACCGCTACTATTACTATTACCATTATTACTATTATTTCGGTTATAATTACCATTACTGTAGTGGCGACCGGAAGGACCTGAGTCATTGCTGCTTCTTCTTCGTTTAAATGAACTAGATCTGGATCGTAATTCAGGTAAATTTTGATTATTTGTAATTTCAGCAAAAGAAAAAGCAGGGGTGACCACCGCCCCTTTATTAAGTAATTTTGCCTCAGAAAATGATACATTTTCTATTGCCATAATTTTTTGAATTTTAATCTGTTCTTGATAAAATGGGCATATACAAAGGCTGAATGATTACCCTTGCACCTAGTGCAGAATAAAAAAAAGGGAGGGCTTTCACGACTTGTTTGGCACTCTGAAGACTTGTGGTTTGAGGGACAAAAAGCGCAATTAGGTTTACTACGGCAAAGCTTACTGATATGTCCAAATCTGAGACAATTATTACACATTTTAGGTCTCCCGATACTAGGCTCGACTCTGCAAGAATAGTAATCAAAGAACCGAACTGACTCAGGCAGTATATTTCCACGGAATTTTATTTCAATTAATGGGATTGGGGAGAAAGAACCATCATGATTCCTTTTATTTAGTCTACGAATATCTTCAATTTTAGAGCTTCTAGGGTAAGAAGCAGTAAGTTCCTCGATTGAAAGATTGGTTGGGACGTCTCTCACAATGTCAAAACGGAAAGGCAACGTTTGCGGGATAAAACAACGAATATTGAGCTTCTTATGAATATTCTCTGATAGTAAAAACGTATTCGCCTCGATAATCGTGTTACTAATCTAACTTGATTTTTGCCATTCTTAGTCGTTGATTTCAAGCGCTTTATTTTATTATGTAATAATTTTGCTAAAAACATAGGGCGTAGGTTTCCTATGTTGTTAATGTTTCCCTCTATCAGAACTACAGCAAAGCCCTGAAAATCACTCGGGAAAACACCTACAGACGAGGAAGCCATTGAAATTTCTACTGAAGAATTACGTAAACGTCTGAAATAATCTGTAAATTTGGTTCTACTCGACTATTATTACGGACTGTTGTAATTTCATCCATAACGGTATCGGAAGAATCGCTAAATTTCACGAAATTATTTCGTTCACTAATGTTATTAATATTACTACCACCAGTACTCGTACGAATGCTGCTATCACCAATATTATTATTACTATTTGTATCGTTATTAATACTTTGATTACTATTTCTGTTATTACCATTATTATTGTGACGATTACTACCAGCTTTATTATTATTACTATTATTACTAATCACAATTACTATTATTATTATTGCTAGTGTTATCGTTAACATTATTATTATTATTACCGCCGATATTCTTCTTATTATTACGTGCATTAGTCCCGCTACGACGAGCGGCGTTTACCTGAGGGGCAGGGGTGAGTGTATCGTCCCTGCCCGCCGACGACTACAACATTTATCGACTATTCTCTATAATCGATAAGATAACGAGTTAAGAGTAACAATTCTTGCTTTCTTCTCGACCTCGAAAATTACCGAAATATACAATCGACGAATAAACAATATCGAACACAGAAAGTTAAACAACTTCACTACTACGAATATTTTGAAAAAAAATGGAAAAAAAAATATATAATATATATATATATATATATATATATATATATATATATATATGAAACGACGGACGGCTCTGTTTTTTGAATAACGCAGTCGGTAGTAACACTACTACAACGAAAATCACGTATTCTATGTTTATTTTTCGTCCAGTTCCAGATATCACGAAGTAGCTGGCGTTTTGCGTAGCGCGAATCGATCACGATAGTGTACAAAAATAGTTCCCGAAAATAATTCGATGTTACGCGATTTTTTTTATTATTTTCGCTGATATACTTAAGAGGAGAGCTTACCAAACACTTCCACGATATCTGGCAAAATCTGAAATGTCGGATTTCTGAAGAAATTCAAAAATACAGAGCGACCTACGATTGAAAAGGTCTTCGAAAATATGTATTGCAAATGGGGCGGTCATCGGAGTAACGATACAATTTGTAAGCTAGTCACTGATTTTTCTATTTCGAAATAAAATTTCATTCGAAAATTTTGATCGATTAGTTTTTGAGTTATTCAAAAAACAACAAAGCCTCTTCTTCTGCCGGGTCACTCTCCATATATATTACAGCTTATTTTAAGGTAACGATTAAATTCTTACACAACAGGTAGAATCCGATTTGCTAGTAATCAGCTTTTCGGCGGCGGAATTGAAAAAGCGTTGCAGGTTTCGGGAGAATCGCGTTACGAATAGATTTTGACTTATTTACATTACCGTTTACTATACACTATTGGCCCGAAAATACACGACGGATATTTCCATAGATATTTTTTTTTTTTTTTTTTTTAAATAAAATAAAATAAAACTTAAAAGTTTATATAAAATACGGATATTCGATAGTTTCTGACGAGGAGCGATAATTCAAGTATAGAAGTGTATTAATAGAGTATGCGAGAGTGTAAATCGTTCCGTTTGATTGAAATATTTCGACGTTTCGCGGATTTATCGTGTTTATTAATTTTCCACTTCTGTATTGTATAATTTAGTTGGAAATAGACAGTAAACAGTGCGACAAATTATTGTCGCGTTATCTGACTTTATATCAACCGAAAATATTGGCCTATTACGGATGCGCTCAAACGTTGGATATTTTGAAGACGGGCAACATGCTAAAGCGGAATTTTATCGACTTATCATTACAAGATCATCCGCACGACATTAGTTAGTATATAAAATTATTTATTATGATTACTATTACTATTGCAAACGAACATAATGAAATGTCGTTCGATTGTATTATTCGTTAAATTATTTACGCCTATATCTTACACGTTAAACTGTCCGAATAACGGCCGCATTAAGAAATATTCTATCCGTTTTGAAATATGTAATAAAGCAAAAATCGATTAAAAAATCGATTAAAAATTCGATAAGTTTACCAATTAGTAGGAGAGGTTAAACTGTCGACTACGTTACGTATTATTTGTTCGTAGAATATACGTAGTATATTATGTAAAAAACGAGCTATCTGCTGCCTGGGAATTACGGAATCTCATACGATTATTATCATCAGACTTAAGACACAATAACTGAATATATATCAAATCAAATCAAATCAAATCAAATCAAATATATTTAATCCGTTACAGTTTTACAAATGAAGTATGTTTAAATCTAACTGCCTATGCGCAAACATTGCGCGAATGGCAGAGTACAATTGATATATTATATCGGTGTTATTCATGCTCAACTAGGTCGCATTCGCACACGCGCACATGCTATAAAGAGAGAAACCGCATCGCGAGTTTATTACAACCGTATAAAGAATAAATATATCTCGTGTAAAAAATAAAAAGAAAATAATCGCCTTGATACATAAGAAACAACACGTCAATCTAACTCACACATACACACACACACCTAAAATAATCGTGTATACACACATAACTTTGTAAAATATTGTTTGCTTCTTACATTTGTTGAAACGTATAAATTATAAGATACTCGTATAGACACGCATACCATATACACACACACACACATACACACACACACACATATAAATGTAGCAACTTATAAATATATTAATTGATACATGATACGCAAGTGTAAACACACTATAAATTACACACATGCCTATGGATGTTGATGTGTAAATACACGTAAAAATAAATCCGAAACCAGCTTTACACACATTAAGAGATACTCTAAATAAAACGCAACTTCCTATTTTAAAACTAGACGAGTGCGTCTTCTCTGAACGTTGTATGCAAGACATTGTTGTTGTATTCTACTAAAGCAGTCTACTACTTGTTTGCTTGTTTCTATTTTTTTATGTATCGTGCCAAGGGCTTACGACGCTTTTTATAATTCTTTAGGCTATTTTTTACTACTAACGGTAATGTGTTATAAATTTTAACACCTTTGTAGATAGCTTGTGTTCTAGAATGATATTTATTTAATTTTGGCTCTCGCAACAAACCTTGTCCCTCTGATCTGGTAAAGTGGCCACTGGGGTTTAGTTCAGCATATGGTTTGTTCTTAAATATGTATTCCAGCAGCTGCAGCTGATGCAGTTCTCGAACATACAAAGGGTGTTCATACGATACTGCTGTTTTTACCCTAAAGGCAAATTTAAACAATAAATTTTGCAGTACTTGAACTGGTCTAATGTGTTGCTTAGCTGCCCCCCTCCAGTGCATAATTCCATAACTAAGAGTAGGCTGATACGAAGCGAAATATAAGCGTTTAAGGTGTTCAGCAGAGAAGTATTGTTTTAAGTAGTAAAAAAGATAATTCAATTTTCTTAATTTTTTAGCCAGGCACAATGTATGTTTATTCCAAGTCAGCTTGCAGTCAAACTGTATGCCTAAATATTTTACCTCATAAGCTCTTTTTAGCTCGGTTTCATTATTGAGTGTAAGTTTTGTGTCACCCCCACAACTTAGGAGACTGATGACCATATACTAGATATTTAGTTTTCTTTTCATTCACAATCAGTCGATTTTGTCTCAACCATTCTGCAATTATATTATCAGTTTGTGCCATATTCTGCAATATATTTTATATATATATATATATATATATATATATATATATATATATATATATATATATATATATATATATATATATATTAGAGCTGCAACTACTAATATTAAAAGCCATTCTCCCGAATAGTAAATGAAACTTATCCATTCTCTACTGTCCCGCGCAAAACTTTGTCGTATTCGTTTTCGCGCGCGTAAGTAAATTTTGTTATTTCACTGTGACATTTTAAAAATATTATCTGGCTCTTCTTCATCTACAATATATCAATTCTTTACCTCGTAACAACGCCTCTTATTTATATGTGCCATGATTGATATATATATATATATATATATATATATATATATATATATATAAATAATCGAATAATTATATATGGGGTAAAATTGAACATATACACTAAATTATCGAAGAGAAATAAAATATATATAGCGCCGTCGGCGGGAAAAATATTAATAGTCGAACTAAATTAATATAATAAATCGTTTTCGAATTAATCGGTAAAAAGAAAAATAAATGAATAAATAAATAAAAATTACACGAGTAATTTTGTTCCCGAATCGTAATATTATATCGCGCGTTGAAGAACCGTTTAATTTTTTTTTAAACGATCAAATTGAACTACTACTACATTTTCAAACGGCGTACTACACCGTTAATATTTTAAATTGGTAAGTAAAAATCACTACAAATATAGACAATGTTTTACTCGCATCGATCGTAGCGGTGTGTATTTTAAGAAAAACAAAAGAAAACGTCCGTTCGAAGAATAGTTAAGATTTAAATATATATATATATATATTTTTTTTTTTTTTTTTTTTGGGCACTGCTGAGGAGCAATCACAACCCACTAACGTGTTGATAAATAGTTATTATATATTGATGTTAATCTGCTTCGTGTAATAAGACTCGCGGGACCTAAAACTTTCTCCGAATGGATGAACAAACTTTTAAAAACTCGTTAAGACTTCAACCTCAAATTGCACACGCGAAATTCGATTTCAGAGATTATCAACAATTGTACGATTATTCAGCCGGCGAAGTTGATTTTGAAGATTTAAAATTTCTTTATCGCAGCTCGTACGCTCGATAATATTACTAACACAAATTTCGAAGTCATACGCATAATCTGGATTCTAATTCGCGGTTCGTTATTCCGCGCGCACGATAGACTACGCAATTATAAAGCAGCGGAACTACGCTTAACCGCTATGACGCTGACCACGCGTTTGTCCGTTCAAGTTTTCGCTTTTATTATTATTATTATTATTATTATTATTATTATTATTTTTTCAAGACAATTTTGTAGATGTAACGACAGGAAGCTACCGAGATAGCAGCGGGGATAACAACAACAATAACGCGCCTGAAGCAGTTCTTAATAAATATTCTCATTGCTCAACTTTGTAACCACCCATAAAATAGGATTAATATCTCATTCATTACGTGTCGTCTCCGTATCGGCGGCAGGCGACTACTTTTACCTATATATGTATTTTGTTGTATAAGTTAGCGCAGTTAAACACACGCACGCGGCAGGACTGATTGTAATCGCTTTGTCGTCACGAGACACAATGCAGCCTTGCGCGTTTTTGTAGTGTGTACTATATTGTTACAAGCGCGCATATATGCGTGGTGATTTACCATTGCCTTACACGCGATAATATTAGGATTATTTATATTTTTCTAACGATAATTTTCAAACTGGATGTGCACCTGTAGTCTAGTAGGCTATCCCGATAACCGGCATTAGAGACGACAGTAAAACTCGGTCACGACTGCCCTATTAATATATATTATGTATGTAAAAATATGTATATATATATATATATATATATATATATATATATATACATACATACAGGTGTATGCACATATGTATTTAACATTGTTCTTTTTATATGTAATATTTTTTTATTTTTTTTTAGTTATCCAGGAAGAAAAACGTGCGAAACTAAATGCTTTGAAATTGTTTCGTAAATGGGGTGTGATAAATTATGCCGAAAGAGAAGATGGCTATATTGGTCTGGACGGGCGCTTCTTAAACGATGATCAACTGACCTACTTCGTACGAGAAATCGGATCGTTCACTTATGGAATTAGTTCTTGATCGAATTAGAAAATTATTACTTAATATTACGATCGTTTAAAAATTATACGCTTGGTCCCGTTCGGGTCTGTTAAAAATGTCAGCAATAGTAAATTCATTACTCGAGATTATAATCATTATAAAAAATTTAAAAAACTAATTAATCACGCTCTCGATATATTAACAATAATTACGCACGGATATTATTTAGAATTAAACGGCACAATCTTATTTTATAAATTTGTTGTTTTAACGGTGTAGGGTATTTCGTTCGATGTAAAATCGATTTAATATAACATGTTTTATATTTTTCTGTGTAATTTTAAATTCATTATATATATATATATATATATATATATATATATAAAAAGTTATTTCAGATCGTTTTAAATTACGTCTAAAAATATACGAATTATAAAAATTAATTAGTTGAGTGTACGTTTTATAGTTTACGTATAATTTATTTATTATACAGGCAAGCGTATATATTCGACTGGACTCCATCTTGAACGTAATATTTGAGTACCGGGCGAGTGATATTCGTATAAGAATTCTTACTCGTTTAGATTTTCACAATAATAGAAATGTAATTCAAATCTTTTATAAAATGCTAATAAATATATATTTATTTTTAAATGAGCATATTTAAGTACAGATTTTAATCGACGCGATAATAAACGAACAAATTCTGAAACAACGTTCGTAAGCGATGAAAATTTCATCGGAAACGTAATTATAGTTAAATAATACGTGTGTGTGTAAACTCGCTGAAATAGTTTATAGTTACCGGTAGCGAGATTATTCATTTATATCGGATGACTCAGAGAAGACGGAAGGTTTTGTTGTTTTTTGTCTTGAGCAGCGTGCAAAACAGCCTATTAGATTGCAAAAAAGACTAGAAAATATTCCGTTACATTCTGTCCGCTAATGACATTGAAAATCCAGGTGACTAGGCAACGCAAAGGAAAAAAATGGCCGTTGGTTAGGCCGTTTCAGCCCTGAGTAAGGATAATATACGAACAATAGAAGTATAAAGACCGAAACCAGTTATGTGCAATATTAATTTAGAACTATAATTAATAGCGCATAGTTTAATGTTTTGAAAATACAGTAATATTTGTTGACCCCTTTCATTTCCAAACATAAATTAATTTATCATGTGTTATAAAAATGAAATATTTTACGAAATTTTAACGATTGAAACACGCAATTATTAAGTCCGATGTTATACGTTATCGTATAATCCAAAAAACACGGAGCAAGAATCATACAGTCGTATTGGATAGCAGATACAGTATCCCGTCTTGTGGATTCCGGGTCATAAGGGGATTTTAGGGAATGAAGTAGTGGATAGGGCAGCTCATTCTATACTATGTTCCCCTACAACCTATAAAGCCCCGCCATCCCTTAAACACAGCCCTCAAATACTTCGTCCGCCACAACTGGCAACAGAAGTGGAATTCATAAATAACTTCCTTCTCGCCGTCAAATCCAATGCAGGATTCTGGGAACCACCTGCCAATTTAACCCGTTCCAATTACATAGCACTCAGCAGGCTCCGCCTTGGTCACATATCACTCAAGACCATCTCCAACGTACCAATTCCCCGGCTTTTTGCCTCCTTTTGTTTACTATACCTCTCTCTTATCTGTCATATTTTACTGCACTGCCCTACACGCCTTCCTTATCGGCAAAAAATATCTATCCGCGTATACTCTATCTGCTTTCCGCTCCAACAGTTCTTCAACTATTCCCTCAGTTATACAGTTCCTTTCCTCCTCCAACCGCAGTTACTACATCTAACTGTTAAATCACCAACGCCGTAATAGCCTCGGTAGTTAAATACGGCACTATAAAAATATATTAAAAAAAAAAAAAAAAAAATACGGATGGTTTTGTTGTAACAATGTTGCGTTGTTGTAGCACGCGTGCTGCACGTTTAGAGCACACGCGAGAGATTCGTTTTTGTTCCAGTTTCAGATAATAAGAAGGAGCGAGCGTTTTGCGTGGAACGTTATTTTCAGCGTGAATCGATCACGGCGGTGCAAAGTAAATTTCGAAATGAATTCCAACTTACGCGATTTTCTTTCTGTAAGGATAATAGTCGCATTTACGAAATTCGTCCACGAGATCTTACGAAAGACGTAAAAACTCGTATTTTTGAAGAAATTTAAAAAATTCAGCGATCTATTATATGCTCGAAAAAGTCTTGGTAAATTTTGTAAAGATCGAATGAATGTATCGTTGCAAATGGCGGTCATCCGAACGATATTATCTCTCGTTTTTCTATTTTCAAAGAAAATTTCATTCGAAACTTTTGATCGGGTAGTTTTTGAGTTATTCAAAAATCAACAAAACCGTCCCTCTTCTCTGGGTCACCCTATATGTTATTCGATTATAACTATGACGCGATGCAAGCGTGATTTGAGATTTGCCGATTTCAAAATTTAACTATCGAACTAAGCTTGTTAATGATAACTGACTTCACGTATAAACGTGTTAAGAATTGTACGTTTAGTTGATGGAATTCAATTATAATAGATTTAAATAAAGTCATCTGTATAAATATATAATATTTATATTATGTAATTACGAACACGTACACACACATCGTTGTACTGTTCGTTGCTGAACATCGTAACCAGACTATTGTACACGTTTATTTTTTCATATATAGAATGAGCTTGCGTGCAAGGTTTTAACAACTATATATGCAACGCAGATAGGCGGTGCATATGATGTTACGCGTAATGCTGTACCCACTAACTCGTCCGTAATAATTAAGAATTACGTAACGACGCGAGAAACCGTATAAATTTGACGTCGTATTATGGGATCGAACATGCCACGGCGTCATTATACAGAATGAAGAAATATTCGATAATTTGCCGATGTTCAAAATTACGTAGATAGATTTAGTTATTTATTTATTAACAGCGTCGTGCTGCTGAAAATCTACAATTAATGAATGAATTAAGTACGCGGTCGGAACTTTGGAAAATTAAAATGGATGGACATAAATTTCACCTTGCGAATAAGTATTCCAACGATACCGAATCGGGCGATAATCCCACAAAAAGAGTCAAGTATCTAGGGATGCACATCGATTCGCGTCTAATTTGGAAGTTCAACGATTGATCAACTGCATCGTGTTACAATAGAAAATGCATTTGACGAAAGGAAATATCGCTCAGCTGTGTTCCTCGACATAGCGCGGGCATTCGATCGCGTATATGGCATCAAGAACTTATCTTTAAACTAAGTAAAAGGTTTACCGATGAAATCGTGCTCTACAATCGTATCTGATCGATGATTTTGCGTATCGAAAATGCTACATCAGTACTTCATCCGATACGAGCAGATGTTCCGCAAGGCAGTGTCTTAGGTGACCTGTCCTGTACTTATTCTACACAGCGGACATCGCACCATTGCATAATACAACAATAGCAATGTTTGCGAATGATACAGTATTACTATCGGTCGATCATTCTCAAGCTACACCGACTAATAATCTGCAGCATGCTCTGAATCGTTTAACGGAATGAACGGATATTGGAAAATTCGATTAAATGAGCAAATGTACGCGTTACCTTCGCTGTACACGTAATTGAAATCCAGGTTATGTAGTCCGTGTTAATAATAAACAAGTTGCGAATTTCGCTAAATATTTTAGTACGCATCCGTATGCAAAATTAACACGGAGGACTTGAAGGTAAGGTTACTTAAAGGCGATTTAAAACACATCAAAATTAGCTCGTCGGAAAATAAAGCTAAATATGAGGATGTGCTAAAACATCAATCCAGACGGCGCCGAATAGGTTTCTTCGGCACTAATGCTCGTTGATTTGAACGAAATGAAGCTCTTCATACAGATTTGCAGATTAAACGGGTCAATGAAGTAATTCGTGATTATTCTAAACAGCGTCAGAAGCGGCTTCGTCATCATTCGAATACGGACGCATTGGCATTTCTAGCTACAGGCCGTTATATCGGAGAACGCTTCAAGCCTCTTGATTTGATCAATAACAATCATGTGATTACTCCACCGGGCTATATACCTCTGCGCATGTTAAACTATATATATATTTAGTATGATTACTCCTTATTTAGATATATCTAAGATTGCAGGTTCAGAGCAGTGTAAAAAAAATAATTTTTTCGCAGATTAAAAAATACTTCCCCCTTAACATCCGAAAGCTTAAGTGGAAACACTACTCGCGGTATAAAATTTTAATACGAAAATACGATCGAACTGAAATTTTTAAGATTACATTTAGACAAACGTCGAAAGAAAAAAGACGTTGCGAAAAAATAAAATCGAAATTTCCAAAATATAACGGAAAGGGTACTCGGGGTTCACAATTTTAAAATTCGCCGAATTTTATACCGATCGTTTTTAATTAATTTAACGAATGTTAAAATACATAGAGGACAGCCTCTTGTATTTTTCTAAACATAACCATGCCGGTCTTCTGTCATATCCATATATGTTGTCAATGCTAAGAAAGTTTAAAACTGGTGGTAGGTAAAATTTTTAGCAAAAAGTCCTGTTTGTAATGTTTTATGATATTAATTCAACCGTGAATTCGCATTTTTTTTTCACGGTCATTGCCTCCATCCATTTTATTACTAATATTAATAATAATATTGTCTACAATTATTTTTCTTATAATTTATATATATTTATTTATATATATATATTTTTTTTTAAATATTTAAATACACTTTCCTAATTGAATAGTTAACATGTTCATAATTGATTTTTTTCAGTATTTTTAAGAATATTTTTGTTTAGCTTACTTCGTTTGCAGTTGCACTCCTTCAGTTATTTCATTCGGTCTTGTCTTCATCCTTGTTTTATAATAAATTTTATTTCGATAACATAATTTTTTTTTCTTCTGTATGATATTTAGACGTAACCTTTTATTTATTTTTCTTCGGCTTCATCTTTATCTCAGTAATATTACTTTATTTTTTTTTAATCACTATTTTAAATTGTACGTGTATACATATGTATGTGCACGTGTATATATATATATATATATATATATATATATATATATATATATATATATATATATATTACTTTGTATAACATTCATTTTTATATTTATATACATATTACACAAAACTCATTTTACACACATTCTTGATGGTCTACTATGTTTCTCATCCATTATTCCATCCTATTTTTTAAGTTATTACAGGAAACTACCACACGCTCCTATTTATATTTTGTATTATACTGAATGTTTTCTTTTGTTTCAGCTATTCAACACTTATACACAGTTATCCATTAAGAACGCTAGTTTGCTGCACCCTTATAAATACAAATTATTTAATACATTTGCCCCACCGTATATAAGTGCGGATTGGGGAAAAAAAAGGAAAAACAAATTTAACGAATGTACAAAAATTTTTATCCAAATCATTAGAACAGTTTCTGAGATGATGGATATATACAGATATATATATATATATATATATATATATATATATATATATATATATATATATATATATATATATATATATATATATAATGTAACATTCGCCGTGCTCTTGTTCGAGCTACTGCTAGTTACTACTACATATATGAAAAGGAAAAATTTCGAGCGGTTTATTATTATTAAACGCCTCGTGTTGTTTTATCGATTTTTCCTTTCCAACAGTAACGATAACGCCCCAAAGACTACCCTCGACTTTAAACGTCGTATTTCGGAAGGGTGCGAAAAATACTGCGCATGGGCCGCGGCTGACGCTTTCCTGAAAATACGATTTAGACGGGTGGGTCGTTATGCAGTTAGATGAGGAAAGACATTTCAATCGAGACTCGTTTTTTTTCCCATTTACGTCTTGAATTTGAGGACGTGTGTTACTTTTTTCATTTCTTAGTTTTGTGTTTTTTATTGTGTCATTGTTTAAAAAACAACAACAACAACAAAACTATCACGTCGTAAATAAACAATTACGCTCGAATTGATTACGACATGTTTAGTAATGAAATGTTAGTTTACGTTGCTATTGTTTTTTTGACATTTCCGATTGTCAAGTCTGACGATCATGAAACGGACAACGGTAAGTGTTAATTATGATTAGACTAGTCGAAAAGTAACGATATAATAATATTTATAAACACTTTCATCGTCCGTTTCGGGCTTCGTGAATAATTTGTCTACAACGAATTTTCCTAAAGTCATTAGGAGGGCAAAGCTCTTTTATATCCAGCACGTTTCATCCTTTAAGAAGTTCGTATAGCATCGTAGAATAATGTTTAATTTTTTCTATTGTCCGGACCGACCGCAGTTCGTGAAAACGATTACGGAGTAAATATATTGTTTAAATGAAGTACAAATACGGTAGAAATAACAAATTGTTCAGAACGCGTGTTCATCAAAAGACTGAACAAGCTGTTTTACAAATATTATAAGATTAAATGAATTTCTATACATAAGTCTAGGCGCGCATTTATTCTGCACGATGATTTATTTCTGTAATGGTGTGAAAGTATTAAAAATTTTAATTAGTTTAAGTCACTAATTGATCTGCTCTACTAAAATCGGTATTACTACGATTACAGCCGGAAAACGTGTGATTTAATCAGTAGAGTTACACGTTATTGTAGTTGTCGGAGTGCGCGATGTTAAGATTGTATAAATAATCTTTAAATAATTCGTTAATAAATTGTACGTTAAAAAAAATTAGGTGTAAATGATGTAGTGCTGAATATTTTTTCAATGTCTCGGAAAAAATGTTTAGCTATACCGTTATATTCATTTCGCTATCAATTATTCCGGCATCATAAACGTCACTTTCAAGTTTTAACAGTTTACTTACTGAATATAGTATTCCACTTATTCTAAAACGCCATTTATACGCCTCGAGATCATTTTCCAGACATTTACACCATCATTTTTGCAGCACTCTGATATCCAAGTTGTCTACCACTTTTTCTCGCCATTCTACATCACTTTTTTTTAATATTTTACTTATAATACGATTGTCTCGTAATCATTCTTCGAGTTTAAAATCGCTGTATTCTTTTCGTTTATTGTGTCATCAGTATTCGGCATTTGTGTAATTATAAATTTATCAGTCTGATTACGATACTTTCTACACGCGGTATTTGTATCTTATATTTTAGCGTTTTTCTTAAGTTATATTTTCCAATTTCCCTTTTGTCCGCATCGACAATTTTAAATTGGTTGAAATAATTCAACATTTTTATCATTAAACACAATTCTCTTACATTTAAAACATTTTCTTTCCGCATTAATTCGTAAAGTGTGTGGCTTAACTTTCTCGTCTTGCTATTCAGTTCGAATATTTTTTTTTTTTGTAATCGACTTATATTTATTATATAAAATTTACTTAGCCTGGAATCTACTAATGCATGGTAAATTGTGTCTCTTTACTTACATAATTCCGGAGAGTATATAGCATATACGTAGTTTGTTTTCTACAAAGGCTGTATGTTTGTTCCATGTGAAAATTTTCGAGATAACTTTCAAACCGTTTTTTAACTTTTCCAGTGATGCCTATTTCTTCTGATTTTTTTAACAGTGTTCTATAATCTATCGAATCAAATGCTCTAGTAAGGTCAATATAACTAACTATTACTTTATTTCCCATTTCAAAGTTCAATTAAAAATCTTCCGAAGCCTTTGATGTTGATTTATTTTTCTGATTCTCTTCTAAAAATTTAACTAGATAATTTGCTACATATTTTTCCATAATTTTTACTATCGTATTTCCATTAGCAATGGGCCTATATTCACTGGGTTTCCCCTTTTTATAAAGTGGCCTTATTAAAGATAGTTTTAGTTCTTCCGGTATTTCACCTTCTGCTAATGTTTCATTTATTATTCGAATTATTGTAATTGAAAGTTTAGTATTTGTAGTTTTAACATCTTTAATTCTAACACCGTCACTTCCGCGTGTCTTTTATGCTATCAAATTTTCTATTATTTTTTCAATCTCTCCTTTTCTTGCCGTGGGTTATGTACATATGTTGACTTTAACGTCGCATTTTCTTTCTTTCAGGGTAGTTGTTGTCACACTTACGTTCGATTACGCTTTGTACAAATTCATTACTGAAATTTATGATTACATTTTGAATACTAATGTTTTTTTGGACATACACTTCTCTATTGTATCATATTGATTACAAGAGGTTTTCACTTTCCGATTATTTCCCCTCTTGATATTATTCCACATTTTCCTGTATCGCCTCCTGTTTGCTTAAATTTCGCCTCGGTAAACTTATCCTTTTGTATTCTTATCTGTTTATTTACTTTGTTCCCGAGCATATCGTTTCCTTATCGATTTATTTTGTATATTATTTTTATGTTTTTTATAAAGAAGATCACGTTGTATTCGTATAAAATCTTTAGTAATCCAATCTTTTACGGCTACTGTTTTCCTACCTCTATTTTCGTTTATACGTTTTCGGCAAGCTTTATAAATCTCATCAAATTTTCCTTTTATTTCATTATATAACTCGGCGGAATTTTCAGTGTCCGCACTACTGCTCCAATTTATATTATTCAACTTGTTCCCAAGTTGTTTTTCATCAACACTATGTCTTCGTGTTTCAGGTTTTACTTGTAAATCATTAAAATGAATCTCGCAGCTTATCATATTAGGATCAGCTATTTTAATGTTTTTATGTTTAAAATGTAAAAAATGTGCACTTTATTTTGTGTACACGTGATCTATCTGAGTCTGTGTAAAACAACTGCCCTTCCATTTCTGTCTTGTAAAACCTTTTATTCTAACCCCATTTCATTCATAATCATTTTATAGTTCTTTTATTTATGTATCACCTATTAAATAGAAGTTAATAACATTTTGATGTTAACATGTAAATACATAAAGGCATATATATATATATATATATATATATATATATATATATATATAATCTATAAATATGTATATATATTTAAATATATGTATTCGTTATAGATAAACATCCATCAATAAACGCTATGCAAGAATGGAACTTATGCGAAAGAATTCTTTATGGATATCGACATGGAAAAAGCTTACCTGGTAAATGTGTTAATAATTTCACACATATTTCAATTACCCTCTCTGGCACTGTCTCTCTGTGTATATATATATATATATATATATATATATATAAGATTATCGGATCATAAAAAGAATACATGGATACGGGAACAAACACGGTTGGATGATGCAGTGGACCGAATTGCTACAACAAAATGGAATTGGGCTGGCCACATTGCTCGAAGAGAAAATAATAGATGGTCAAAGCTAAAGTGGTGGTCGATGGACAGAACAAGGAAACAGGGAAGGTTAATGACGCGGTGGCACAATAATATAGCGAAGATAGCTGGGAAAAATTGGTTGAGGAAAGCACAGGACAGAAGTGGTTGAAAGACGTTGGGGAAAGCCTTCATACAGGAGTGGATAGATAAAGGCTTATCGTGATCGTGATATATATATATATATATATATATGTATACACACATTCATTATAGATAAATATTTATCAATAAAAACTATGAAACAAATGGAATTTATGCGAAACAATTCTATATGGATATCAACATGGAAATCGATTAGCTGGTAAAAGTGTTTATAATTTCACACATAATCAAATCACGCTCTGTATCTCTGTCTGTTTGTCTCTCTTTTTAAACATATATATTATATATGTTCGTTTAGATAAACATTTATCAATAAATACTAGCGAGACTATTCTTCTTGGATATCTATGTGGAAATTGATTACCTCCTAAATGTGTTTATAATTTCATACACATCTAATCACGCTCTCTCTCTCTCTCTCTCTCTCTCTATATATATATATATATATATATATATATATATATATATATATATATATATATATATATATATATATATATATATATATATATGTATATGTATATGTATATGTATATGTATATGTATGTGTGCGTGTAATATAAAAATATATACGTATATATTTGTGTGCGTTACCTGTATAGAGCTAAATGGGCTCTTTATTTACAACTGCAGATAAGGCTTACGTATACACTGCAAATTTATTCTTCTTGGTACGCCATCTCATCATAGCTCCTAAACTCTTATCTCTAGGCGCCTCTTGGAGTTGCGATGCTGATATTTGATACTATCTCCTCATATCTGCTTCCCAGGAAAGTTGTCGACTAGCAGATTTTCTATGTCCAATAATTTCGCCATATTGTACAAGGTGGAACGTGAGATATTTCCCGATTTAATATTTTCGATAGCGGCCATTTGTTCATACTCTGAAATTGGATCCACAGGCATGGCTAGATTCTTCAATTAAAGAAAACATTGGATTTCTAGAATCCTTAAATAATTCGGTAACATATTATTTCCAGCATGCGAATCGTTTATCTTTTTCTAATAAGATGCTACCATTTTTGTCTTTCAAGATATTACTATATAATGTTCGCTTTGATTCAATAATTCTTGGACTTTTTGATGCGTGTTACGATAAATTGATTTACTTCCATTTTAAAAAAATTGTTAAATATTTATGTATATGTAAAAAAAAAAATGTATATCTGTATAAAATGAAAATATTACAATATCAATTTGAAAATTAAAAATTATTTACTCGTTGATCGAATAAACAGCGGTGTAGTATAGGCGATTATAAGCTTTATTGTCTGTAAATTAATTTATTGCATTTTCTCTTTCAACATTTACTGGAACTTACCGCAATTATATATTATTAAAATTTAATATTTAACCGCAAACCGTCAATAATTTGTAATTAATTTTTTTTTCTTAAGTTTCAATCCTTTATCACAGCTAACCGAAACCTTTACTTGAATCACATGAACGTGCATCCTATTATCTTCATTTCTTTTTTCCGTTACTTTACGTAGCGCTATTCTAACACTACCTCTAGTCACAATCGGAACAATATTTTACACACTGTGTCAATTCGATCGTCGACGTTTTCACTTCTTTACATAATATTATTATAAATATTCGTCCTGGATTTTCCCGATCTTCGGTTGCACATCTGATGGCCTCGCTTTTAAAAATCGCAGATCGTACATCAACGTACCAACCGTTGTATTCATGCGGGACGTCAATCCGCTGACAAAAGTGTCACAATTGTTGCTCGTTGCCAATCCCGTTCGGTCGAGATAAATTTTAACTTTCACATATTCGACGGGAACCTGAGATGAGTATTAGTCAGGTTGAAAATAATTTACGCCAAACGTCGTGATTTCATAGCAGTTAGATACCGTATATCTTAAGTAGCTAATTAGGAGCATCACTCTACATGATTTGTCGTTTTAATAATATCGTATATATCTATGACCTTCGTACTCACATCGTCAAAATAATATCTACATTCGTTATAAATCTTACACTACTTCAAACTTTCAGTATATCTTGTATGTGTATATGGGAATTAATAAACGTATTTAAATAATGTAGGTATGATAATGTTTAAAAATAAAATAAAATTTATCGTATTTCAAAGAATTTAATTGACGTCGTTTAATTTAAAATGTTTTATTTTTTTTTTAAATTTTCAATACGTAAATCTTAATTAATTATTTTAACTTTATCGTTTATTTCAATTCGATTTAATCACTTATATAACGGACAAATTTTATTCTTACTTTATTGAAAAATATGAAAATATTCATGGCGTCGTTAGTTACGGTTTCGTTTCACGTTATACCGAAGTTAGTTCTCGTTATAGAAAAAAAAAAACCGACTAAAACGTAAGTTTATTTAAACTACAAAAAAAAAAATACAGTAAAATCACGAAATTTTTTGTATAAAAAAAAAAATATAACGCTTTTCGACTATTAAACCATTTATTTATTTATTTATTTATTTATTTTTAGTAGCCATTATCAAACGTACATAATAAAAATTATATATGTACATATATATATATATATATATATATATATATTATATATATATATTTTTTATATATATATATATATATATATATAAAATAGAATCAAATGCAAGAAAATACTTAATTAATGTGCTATATATTTAAAAAAATAGCTAGTGAAAAGACAGATTAGATTATGAAATAATCCGACAGTAAATATGTTAAACAACGCAATCAACAAATCAGCGATATACATAAACGATTGCACTGAATAATCAGATGATCGAAAACTTCGTGTTTAATATAAACATCGATTATAAATTTATAATATGCATTTTAAAACTAAATTGTTCGTGTCAAAATTTATCGTTGAATTTAATAAATTATTTTTATCACTTTCTCTTTTATTATTTTCGTTTTATCCTGGTATTTTTTTTTTTTTTTTTTTTTTTTATAATATTTTTCTTTACTTAAAATGTTATAATTTCGATCAATATTATCGATGTTGTATTTTAATCGTTTACAAGGTTTTCCCGAATAATGATTTTTCATAGTTGTTTATAATATTAATCGAAATATTCTTTAAATCTTATTGCGAATTATCTGTCTGTTTCTCCGTTGTATTCTTTTTCGAAATGATTGCAATTTAATTTATATAGTGCCGAATTTTTAAAATATATTTCACTATCTTAGTATATTTCGTCGTTATTGATTAATTTCAATAATTAAATATTTTTATTATTTTCGTATTTCAACATAATTTATCGATTCTCTAAATAGATATTTTTTTTTAATATTTTTTTCATATTTTATCGCCTATAGTTGGATTTTTGATTATTTGTTCTAATATGTTTTTGTCTCTACAGCGGCGTATATACACTTGCTGATGATTAAATTACTGGGGCGATCTGGTTAGATTTTATATAGGCCAAGAGGTGGGCGACTGTTGCGAGATCATTGGAGAGGATTTTTTCTATAGGAAAATTTAGATTGAGGGATGAGCGGGATAAAATTATGGTACAAGTCATATGTATATGATGGACTGAAGGATAACATTGTTGGAAACAGAAATGACAGGTTGAAGGAGGTGAAGTGCCGTTCAGGACGTAATCATGAGTCGGAGAAACGTGACCAATTATCAAACGGTTGATTACTGTAAAGTCGCGCCGAGACAACACCCTCCGTTGGCCACTACGGTTCGATCGATGATTTTATCGATTTTAAAAAAAGGTTTGTTGAGCTATCGTTTTTTTTGAATAGTTTCTTATAGTGATTTTAAATATTTTGTTGTTATTTATTTATTTTTAAAAATCACTCATTTCGTAGAATTTAACATATATTTAAATATTAGTATACAAGGTTAACCGATGAAATGATATTTTCAGCGTTCTTTCGCGTAATAAGATTTCTTTTTTCGGCAGATTATTACCTAGGTTGTTCCCAGTGTATTTACGTGAATAAAAGCAGTAGTGATAGTTGCTTCGTGTGCGATGAAGAATATATCGAATACGCGGATAAGATCGATCCTATGAATCTGTTCCATCAATTGTTAGACGAGGTTGATTGCGAGCCGGTTCATTGGTGCTTTTTCCATGTAAGCCACTTTAATTATTTTTAATTTCTCTATTGTAATTTCGGAAAAAAAAAAACCAACATTAATTCATCTGTTTAATTCTGTAAGTGATTTTAATTATCTTTAATTTCTCTATTGTAATTTCAAAAAAAAAAAAAAAAAACATTAATTCACATCCTATGATTTTCATCGATTGTTAAACGAGGTTGGTTGCCGATTCATTGATGTTTTTACTGTGTAAGCGACTTTAATTATCTTTAATTTCTCTATTGCAATTTCGAAAAAAAAAAATGTCAATTGAAACCTCCGACTGTAAACATGCCCTAATAATGTTTTACACACACACACACACATAGATATATATTTATAATATATATATATATTTTGATGTAATACAAAGTTATTTTCTCGGATCGATCTTGCGGAAGATTTTATATTCCAATAGTCGCTGAAAATCAGAAGACAAATACGAATACATCTTTTAGTGACAGCGATTTCCTTCTACTTTATAAATATGTCTCATATTATAAGTAAACATATAACTGATAGTTGACTGTTCGAACTTGAAATTTCAGATTACCCGGCCGTAATCTAAATTTTTATCAAATTTATATAATAATATAAAAAAAAAAAACGAATAAAAAAAGATTTCTAACAGCGTATATACCACAAGTGTATAAGCATATACTGTAATATCGTTTTTATTATTTTTTTCGTGTTAAATGCTAATTTACAACTAGCCAGTTGAGAGGCTGCCCAATAAATTATATCTGCTAATAATAATCGCGAGTGGAAGGTTGCTTAACCTTACAAACGAGGAAAGTATAATGCTAAATAATTCATCTTTGTCCTTTTTAATCGCGTAGTTGTCACATCCCCGTGTGTGCAAGTGTGATGCTGCTAGCTGATTTTGATGAATACACTTAGTCGGCTAAAATTCTTCCGAGCTTGTTTACACTAATAGTTTCTTGAACGGTATCTACGTTTAAATTCCAATGTATATCTCGTTGGACACGTACCGAGGCATTCGATAAATTAAGCGTAGTAACGCCTTGTTCTGGAAGCGCTGGATTATCAATTTAATAGTGATATAATAAAATAGACTGCCGGAAAAATCACAACCAAAACCTGTATTACACACGACTACGTATTTTTTTCAAGATAGGACGAAATAAATATTATATACGTTATAAATATGAGAGATGCCGGTTGATACATTAAATAGATATATTTGATCCTCTTACGTTTATATTTCTTGTATTTTAACTGCACAGAAGTTTTGTTGTCGCCCCCTGTTTTATTGACTATTGGATATTTGCTGCAAGAGTCGAAAAAATGTTATTCTATTACTTCAGATATGTAGGGTGAATTCAGAATGGTATGCGTAAGATCTAGTCTAGCATGTATCGATAATTGAAGTATTATTCCGCAACACTGATTCTGAAGTCGCTCTAGCTTGAACAGGGTTAGAAGTATACTTGTGTATTACGGGGCACATATATGAAAGTATTGGCCTTATATAATCGGAATTATGACAGTAAGTTTTACGAAAAACCTTTAATAGGTAAGTTTTTAAATCGTGAAAATATTATCCAGACCAACTTATAAATTGATGCACTTCCTTCACACTGTAGCTAAATCCTTTGGTGGTATTATTTCAGGGGAAGTTTTGAGATATTTTTTGACTGTTAACATAATTTTTTTTTTTTTTTTTTTTGTTGATTAGACGCCATATAATAATTTTGAATACGAGTGGTGCTATATTATATATTATCGGCTAATAGGTTATATCCTCATCCGAGTAGTCAGACACAATCACCGTAAGTAAGATCGGAAACCTTTAAACAGTTCTATTGTTCTACGCAAGCTATTGTCACGCGTACCGAACTTCTCGAGTTTGGAATTCCAATTGCAGTTACGATCTTCGGCTAATTTAAATCTATATTAGTTAAATATTGAAGTAATTTGTTTTGTGTACGAATTACGTGTTTTTCGATACCGTCGTCTCGTGTAATTTTTTAGTTTTATTAAAGCGAGAAGATAATTTAGGAATGATTGACTCAGCAGCTTGTATACTAAGATCGGTAAAATCTTTCACAATCTCAAGCTATGCATTAGATTTACAACCGTCCCTGTAGAGTAATATTATCATCAAATTTCGGTATATAGTCCAATCTGCACTTCTAAACAAATATCTGTTAATTTAAAGACTTATCGGAGTAGTGTTTTTAGCTAAGACGAGATCTATAACACCGAAGTGGAGACGATTGATTATCCGGATAAAAAGTAGGTTCCTCGGGAGTTAAAATATTTGAAATTGTATTTATCAGACATATTTAACCGACAATTGCCAGCATGGTTATTTGAATATCCACGCTTTATTAAAATCACCGATGATTAAATACAGCGTTATGCGAGAATAACAACTTTAGAATATCTCGGTTGAAAGTTTTGTGTTCGGAGGATAATAAATTAGAGTAAATAACAAAACTGCTATTAGACATTTTGAGACAAATACCGATAGCTTCTTAAATATATCTGTGATTGCTGTATGCGACAGGTTAACAAAAGAATCTGCGGTATCGGCTACATTATTCTTTAACACGTTAGCATAGGTTTTCTTATGATTATTTATATAATTACTATTACTATTATTATTGGTAAGAGTTTGTTAGCGTAGAATTGTTGCGTATGGATGACACATAATTGGCATTGGTGTTATCCATAATACGATTTCTGCGGAAGACAACAATATTTGAGATTTTCTTTTAAATAGGGCGATACTGGCTATCGGAATGGTGGACACCTTTATAGTGAACACAAGCATAGTTCGGATTAGTACAGGCAATATTTACACGCCAAACCAAATCTTTATAACAATTAATAGCAATGTGTCCGTACGATTGACATTTGAAACATAGGAGAATTTTATTTCTAGACTTATATTTTTTCCCCTTGACAGCACAGTAAGATATTAATATTAAGCGTTTGACGGAAAGCTATTGTTAGGTGGACAGTAAACAACAAATAAAGATAACGGAGTTATATTATTTTCAGGATTATCGACATCTGATGAACACTTAGTATAGGAACGTTGTTTTATCGGAGATTTGTTGTTGCAAAATTTCATCAATAGAAATGTTAGTAGGTAGATCTCTGAGGACGAATTTATAACTGGTTCTAATTCTTTTGGGGTGTGGGTATAGAATCTCACCTTAGAATCTTGAAGAATTTTGTATAATACTTTTTAGTATTTTAAACTATTGGTGGGCGCGTAATAATTATTACGCTTAAATTTAATAGTAAATTCATTCGGTTTTTTTTTTTTCTAATTGTATCGAATTGTTCCTTATGATTACTGAAGGAACCAGGGGAAATACGAAAGGTTGCATAGCCGCTAATTGAAGATTACTGTGCGTTACTGTCTGGTCTACTTGTAACGGTTGAAACGTATTATTGACTTCGATCTCGAAATTATCAAATTTCTTTCGTTTTTACTAATAGTGCTTTTACTTTTTTTTTTCTCATTCTCTTCAGCAATCATCTGTTCGCCGACAATTATGCTCGTCATTATCCAGTTTGGAAGACACGATTAGGATGAAGCGCGGAGGGGGCATAATAATTTGACGAGTAGTACCGTCGGTGCTATCCGTTACATTGCTAAAGTGTTAGATTGATTTGCAGTGTTTCCATCACCGCCCCGGTTGACGACCAGCAGAGAGGCATGTTGATAAGCACTTATCAGGCGCTGGTAGTAGCGGCATGACCATATAACTGGTATTACGATTAATACGATCAATACAAGAAACGATTAATAGAACGCACGATTAGTACAAAAGTAACAAGCGATAAGAAAACATTCCGTTATCTACGAATATGAGGAAATATTGACTATAAATGAGGGCGTATGTATACTATTATTTAAGTATAACAAAAGTATATTGTAAACGTTCCAGTTTATTTATATATTTTTTGTTGTCATTTTTTGTAATTGGTTCTTTTATTATTTCATACATACATACATAAGCGCGTGCAAGCAACACATTCACGCATATATATATATATATATATATATATATATATATATATATATATATATATATATATATATATATATATATAAGGTTACAAGGTACATATATGTGTGTATTATATACGTATATATATATATATATATATATATATATATATATATATATATATATATATATATATATATATATATATATATATTCATTAGGGCACTATTTTTTTACACTTTTCTTGTTTATTTACTCACACATATTTACTTATATATATAATTTTCAGTATAGAAAATCCAAGTTACAGCATCGTCGCTCTAAACATCGTCGTGATAAATATCACCGTTTTCATGATCGTCCTGTTTTATTCTGGATGGAGAAAATTTGTATCTTCATGATTCGACGATTTATAACATTTACGGACATGATCGCTGAATTTGCCGGTTTTGCAATAATCATGATACATCTACGTGAACATCCAGAGCTTTTTTAATGTTACACATTCACAAGAGTTTTTATGATTTGAAATCTGTGTACTATATATAAATATATATATATATATATATAAATGAAAAACGAGTTATAATTATTGGTATTATATTATTATTAATGTGATGATGATTATTATTCTTTACTGTACTACGGAAAATAAAATAAATATTGTATAATATTCGTTTTTATTTATTATAAATATTTAAAAAATTCCCATTTTTTATGATGTGTTAATGAAATGCTAATTGATATTTAAAATATAAATACGGTCACTCCAAACGACTATCGATATTAAGTTCATTTATCAATTTATTTATTCGTTTATTTTTATTACTTCTGCATTTATTTAATTATTTATCGGCATATATCTATTCGCCTAATTATTTATTTATTATTCATCTAGCCCATTTTTAAGTCAAACTCGACTTCCACGTCAGCCAATTCAGAAAATAGCAATAACGACTGTAACAAAGGACTCATTATCACCGACTCACAAAGCATTTTGAAGGCTATTGAAAACAAATGTAAGGCGTCAAATTCATTAATTTTATTCATCTGGTTGAAACTTCAACATCTGGAAAACTTGAGTATATTTGTGTCTTTCTTATGGATGCCGGGGCATCGAGTAATCCACGATAATTAAATTGTAGATTCATTAGCTAAAGGTTGGGTTTTCTAGTGTTGTGGTACTCTCTTTAGTTTCTACACTTTATATCACAAATTTTATACAGTCGGAACATAAGAAACTCTGACGTATGTGGAGTGTACATTACAGGCAGTCGCCTCTTACTAGGTACTATCGATTGCAACCAACGCAACGATTCTTACCTGCGGTATACTGGCAGGTCGTACAAATTTTGTTTATTTATATATATATATTTTTTTAATGAATTTATATGAATTTTTATGCGTTCTCTACTAAATGTTGTATTATATGTTTTATAATTTTGTATATGTAAATTTATATCAATAAAAGCCTAGCGAACTAATTTTAAACTTTAAGATATATATATATATATATATATATATATGTATATATGTATATGATGATGATGATGATGTAACAGCCATCTGGCTAATTCGCCCTAACACGATCGCGCGCTATGCAACACGATCACTTGCCATCCTCTTGAAGTCCACCTAATTTTTTGTCATTCTGGGTCTTCCACACGGTCGATTTCCATCAATTTTCTCTTCAATAATTGTCGATAATATGCTTTGATTTGATCTTAGTACATGTCCAAACCATCCCAGTCGAGTTTTCCTTATCCGGTCTAAGATATTTCTTTTTTCGCCCATTTTGTCAAGTACGATTTGATTACTAATTTTTTCCGTCCAGGATATTCGTTGAGGCTTCCTTCAGCACCACATTTCAAATGCTTTAAGTCGCTTACAGTCTGCTTGTTTCAGCACCCACGTTTCTGCACCATACAGCACAGCTGACCACACGAATGTTTTCATAAGCTGTTTACGTAACTGAAATGACATTGATCGATGCACTAGTAGTGAAAATGTTTATTTGTGAACGCTTGCTTACCCATGGCTATTCTTTTACCGATATACAGTTGAGATTATGGGTCACTATCTGGCCTAAAGTAATAACAACAACAACAAAAATTGCATTAGTCACACATAGTCAGCTGGATTTTCAATGTGATTAGCAGACAGAATGTAACGAATATTTTTAAACAGTACTTTTTGCATTCTAGGCTGTTTTGCATGCTCCTCAAGTTGTGGTTTTATTAGTGATAACGCGACCTCTTCAAATATTCTCTTCTGTTTCAACTATCATTTTAGCTGCGGAATTTTTTGGAGCTTACAAGTTACGCGTCTTCTTGATATGTATTTTATTCTTTTCTTAGTCCTCTGGGGTTCAAGCCCGGTAACTCCTCGCCCCCTGAATGCTCCACTGTATATATATATATATATATATATATATATATATATATATATATATATATATATAAGTGCTTATAACGATATATCATCATCAATTTGGTATTCACATAGAGCACTCGACGATTCAATAACACTTCTCCTCAAATCCTAATCTTCCTTCCCACTCCTCAACCTTTGGCTTCAAATCTTCCCCCTCAATTCTTACTTTTACTAAACAAATAGAAAATATCCTGTCCTCTCTTCAAATCTACCTTCCCCCACTTTTTCCTTCCTCCCTTAACATCATTCCTACTTGGAGTGAGCACACCATTCCAATAGACCTCAGTCTCACCAAATTTTCAAAGAATCATACTCCTAAACATGTAATAAAAGCAGTTTAGCTAGAAATTATTTCATCTCATAGCTTATACTTCACCGATGGCTCTAGAAACAAAACTGGAGTAGGAGGCGCTTTCGTTTCCTTCCACGACTCTATAGTTCGTTTCTCCACTCCACCCCATTACTCAATACTATCGGCGGAATTATATGCCATCAAAATAACGGTAATGGATATTTTAAACATTGTTCGTTGACCAATCGTTCTTAATATGCACGGATTCTCTTTTATCATTACGATGCCTTAGTGATCTTCATGATCCTAAATTACACCCCCTGGCTAAAGAAATTGGTCATTTGATCATAACTTCTAGTAAACATGTAGTTCTCACATGGATTCCATCGCATGTTGATATACGAGGGATTAATCAAGCGGATAGTGCAGCAAGAGAAGGCACATTGCTTCAACCATTTCCTGCCTACACCAATGAAAGATCTCCAGACTTTCATAAAATCTTCAGTGCGCAAATCATGGAACCTCCAGTGGTCTGCACTTCCACTCACCAATAAACCGTGATCAGTTCGAGACACAACATGCCTCCAGATTCCATCTCACTCGGCAAAAAGAAGAGATGATGTTGTACTTGCTCGTCTGCGCCTAGGTCATACTAATATCTCACACAGCTATATCCTACAAAATCTTCCTCCTCCTCTTTGTTCAACCTGTAATGTCATCATTACCGCCGAACATATTCTCCTTGAATGTGTGCAATTCAACTCCCAACGTTCTATCCTCGACAAACCGCTCAAGCTCCTAAACATTCTTTCCTACACGCAAGATACTTCCAAAAAATTATTAAATTTTCTTAAATCCTCCAATTTATATAATCTAATTTAACAATCCGTACTTCCAATTTATTCTTCCAACTTTCCACTGATTCTCATTAACCCTACGTTCTCTCCTTTTCCGTGCCTCTGGCCTAGGTGCAGTACATGGCACGTAAATCTACAAGCAATCTACAGATAGGTAATAATGTCACCGAACAGTTGATGCAATTTTAACTAACACTGGAAAAACGCCAAGTTTGTGTTCCGCCATATTCCTCGATGTCACACGGACATTTGATTCTGGCACTCCCTGGATTGCTATTTCAATTGCCACATCACCCGCAAAAGAAAAGGTAAGCGTTAAAAAGTCAATAATAACATAATTGTAATTAATGCACACACCGAGTACGATGCCGGAAAACTCAAAACCCTAAATTCAAATCGTCTCAGTTCATGAAGAGAAACTTCTTGACTCAATAATCGTTGTTTTCCGCACAAACAACATCACAGAAAACGACATTAAAGATTACATCAAATCAGGAACCCATAACCGTCACCGAAAGTTTCCAACAACATGGCTAGATATACATTCGACTCCAGCCTCCAAATATACAAGCAATTACCGTCAGATAAACGCCTTCGTGTCAACTGGGAAGCACTGGCTTTCGAAGATTCATCCAGTCCCAGATAATGGAGGAAACGCTGCTGCCACTCTGTAAAGTTCTGCGGAGCGGAACGGACTTATCTTAACTTTATAAATAATTATAAAGACTCTGCGTGTGTTAATTGCCTCTATGCAAGTATTTGCAAAGAATTCAATTATAAAGACGTAAGTAATAATTTAGCGAATAATAACATGATTCGCAAGTGCATTGGCAGCTCGGATCCATTAAGAACTGTCCTCAGTACACGAAGGCTGTCGAAAATCTTAGATCCAAGATCGTCTTTGTGGGCTTGAAATTAAATTACCTAAACGTCGGCAACTCGTATTCATGTTAGCTCCTTTACCTAAAAAACCCATGATTACAACAGTGATCTGAGGGTTATTGCAGAAACTTAAACAATCGTTCCTGCACTTCACCTAATCATTACATCTGCTATAATAACAATAGAATTGTTGCAGTAATCGAATTCAACGTTCCCACACAGACTACTATTCACCTTGTTTATCTACTTGAACTAATTACTTTAGTTTATATTATATTTGATATTTCCCATTTACGTTCTCACAACAGTTATATATATATATATATATATATATATATGTGCATATGTGTATACTTTTTTTTCCTTTCTTTCTACTACTATATTAATTATAAATCACGCGAATTCTTCAAATTATTGTGCTTGTTATTAATTTTATTTTGAACCTTTTGTCCCGGCGATAATGCTTTCGCCTTTCCACAGGCACGTCTCGAGTTGAACCATATTAGGAATTATTAATCGTAAAAAAAAATCAACTATTTATTCAATTCATCTATCAGATGTAATGAATGTGAAAAATGTTTTTTTATTCGAATAAAATGAAGAATTCATTCGTTAATGACTAATGTATATTTTTTTTCAACGGTACACAAATGATACATATATAAGTGTGTACATTATATAATATACATAGTGTTGATGTTTTATGTCGGTTTGAATTGATTCTAGTTGCTTTGATTCGCGCAATAGCCTCTCATTTCGTCGTATGAACAAGACTTCTTGCAACATTCCTCTGTTACGTAAACTCGTTCGGCTTGCCTTTTGAAACGTAGAGACGGTTTCAAAGCGAGCGCCTCCTTTCTGGATAAGAACGGATACATGGGAATTTCGTTAATTCTTGTCTCGTATTTAACTACGTTGTCCAAATCGTCGAAATTAGAAACATCTAAGCAAAAAATAAAACATATATAAATATATATATAAATATATATATAAATATATATATATATATCCAGTAAGCTTCAAAAACTATATGTTGCAAATATGCAACATTATGCATTATACATAAAATTGTAATTTTTATGGATGTATTATATGAACATATAATGAAAAAGTTTATAGTTAGAAAACGATATGGTATGTGTACATAATAATGATAATAATACTACTAATAAAATATGGTAATCTCTAAAACAATTTTTTGTTCAAGTGTAACACAAAGTAACGCCACATTTATTGTACTACTGTAACCTGTACAATTTGTTCGTTCACATCGGCCGCGCTTAGATATTATAGGCCGGTGTGATAAACCATCTTTACGAATATCATTTGATAGAGCAGGCTTCATAGGAGGCCTCCTCTTTTTATTAACGGTCCTATACCTGTTGGTCTACCAACTTTTCTTTTTGAATCATTTCCCATATTGCGCAAACAAGATGCAACTTCTGTTCGGAAATCAATTAGTTTTATATTTGAATTTTTCGCTTTCTTATACAATATCAATGTATTTGTCACTGATATATCAATTAAGTGATAAAAAATTCTGAAATACCATTTCTTACTACGCAGAGTTATACGATATCGACCAATATACGAATTCGTTAAAAGCACCCATATGCTTATTCTATGACCACATTTCGGCACAGAACATCCTCATGTTGTTTATTTCTCCTGTTGAAATGTATTATTGTAACTGGCTCTGTTGCGGCGAATGTAGATAAAAATGTTACAATTTTCGCGTCCTTCCACATGGTCACAAATAATGGACAGTTATTGCTGTATCTATTTACAATTGTACCTTTATTTTTATTTTTCATATCGTGATCTCAGTAGGTAGTTCGCAATTTGTCAATCGATTCCTACGTACAGTTTTTGTGTCCTACATTTCTTGGGACAGATCTACAAAGACGAATAACAACATTACTACTGGCACCAACATTTAATGCTGCTACCTGACCAGTATAAAATTCAACTATCTTCACCACATAATGTAAATATTTTATAGCCATATTTATGCGGTTTTTGATGGAACATACACTTTTAACGAACTTCTGGTCCCACATATCTGTTCATCAACGGATAACATTTCCGTCATTGGAATGGTTGAAAATCTTTTCCTTAGTGTTTCAATTAATGGCCGCACTTTAAATAAACGATCATATAATTGATCGTATTTTTTTTATGAACATTATCGTTAAAATGTAATGTAGAAAGGAATTTTCTCAAACCGGTTACAATGTATCCGCTATCGGTGAATACCTATAATTTCGAATGCCCCAATGTTGTCGAAAATTCTTGCAATTCATAACTGATGACATCTATACCAATGTACTTCCACACTTCGGTATATATTTTGCCGGTTTACAAGGATCTAAAGAAACGGCATACAAATCTGATTGGCCGGTAATATGGTCCACAAGATCTGAAGTAAAAAAATATTCGAAGAATTGTAACGGTGTATCCAGTTGCAATACCTAAATTAGTAAATCCGTTTTGCCTATAAATTCTTATTTTGTCGTACCGAATAAAACTGTTCTTTTTCCCACTTCATATTTACTATAATTGAAGATTTATATTTTTTTGTTTATATTTATTTTTCAATTTCTTATTTCCACTAATTGTAGGTCCGACACATTCGTTTACATTATTTATAGGTAGCTGGCATTTCGAACCTCTAGTAACACCATCAGTGTTTTCTTCCACAGTATTCCCACCTACATCTTCAAAAACAAAATTTTCCAATAATTGCTCAAAATCTGTATCTGAACAATTTAAAAACGAAGATCCAATATTCACTTCATTTTTCAAAATCTTGATCCATGTCCAATAGCCGAACAGTAGAAATTTACTGAAATTCATCTTCAGAATTATAGTCGGAGCTATCAATTACCATCAAATAGAATTATTTCTCGAATTTTATCCGGGTGTTGGACGTTTGTTTCTCACAAATTCAGAATTATTTAAACTGTCCTATAAATTATAAAAAAGCTACAAAGTTTCAAATTGTGTTTGTGTGAAAATTTTATATAATTGCAATAATGTTTGCTATTGAGCAACAAATATTAATATAGACGTAGTTATAATATACATATTTATTTGAAGTTACTTACCATTTCTATGAATAAATAAAGCTTTCGCGTGTATGAAAATAATTTTTTGAAAAGCGAAATATTAAAAAAAAAAAATGTATTTTTCTAATTACACAAATGAGACAATTCTGAAAAATAATACAGTACATAAACACCGATAATGAATAACATTTACTTTGCTACAGTGTTACCAGATGAAGCGAACAATATTTTCTTACAAATGAAGGTCTATACAACACTTTAATGCATAACGTTGCTCGCTAACAACGTTTTCAGAATATATATATATATATATATATATATATATATATATATATATATATATATAACGTGTAATAGAATTCGTTGCACATTTGCAACATTATGCACTGTACGGGTTAATAAAACGACATCTGTAGCTATAAACTTAAAACATGATAACGTGGTTACTGATAATCAAGACGATAGTGAAACTAAGGGAGCGCCATCATTTGCTGCTAAAAGAAATTTACCGTCAAAAGTAAAACAGTAAGTGGCGTTAAAAATGTTACATTGTTTTGTCAGACAGTTGATGAAAAGCATGATGATTATGTTTACAAAACCTCAAACAACGGAAACGTCATTGTCTCTGCTAAATCTGCCGATGCATTTCGTAATGTTACAAGCGTTATTAAATTAATGAACAGAGAATTGGAATCCAAGAAACATCTCCTTCATAGGATCACTTATCACACCTAGAAGCTAAAAACAGAGAGACCATTTCGGGTAGGGAAGGAAAACAACTTTCAATAGTTTGCGTAATATTCGTATCCGAAAATGGACAATCGAATGGAAGATTAAACATAATGAAGCGAAATCCTGTCGTAAAATCAATGGGCAGCACAAAGTACACTTAAATGATCTAGTTGTACCTGAAGCCGAGTCAGCTAGATATCTAGCAATGCATTTGGATAAGCGCCTTACTTAGGAAATCCACATCAGAATGAAAGTTAAACAAATCAAGGATGTGAATTATACTGGCTCATCGGTAGAAATTCTGCGTTAGATCTATAAGCGGCTATTATACCAATAGGTTATAGAGCCAATTTGGACGTATGATCTTCAACTATGGGGATGTTGGAATTTAAGTTCGGTTGTTCTTAAAAATAATAATTTCTAACGTTATTATGTTTCACTATTTAATTGTTTTTTCTTGTTTTTTTTTTTACTTTTGGTCATTATTATTATTAGATTTATTTTAGTATCGATATATATATATATATATATATATATATATATACATATATATATATATATATATATATATATATATATATATATATATATATATGTGCGTGTATATAATATTACCAGGACTGCTTCGTTTTTTATTGAACATATCATTGCAAACAACCGAAAGCATCTGAGATAATGGTTCTCCGCAACCTCTAAAATGATTTTTGTTTTTGTAATCCTGGCCAAAAATGGCAGATACTAACAGCAGCACAAACATAACTAATTTCAATAACGAAGACATTACTGTAATAAAACGAAACATATTTTACTGAACGAGGTTTATTAAAATACATAGGAAAATAATAATAGTAATAATAATACTATTTATTTATTCAGTAGTATATAGAACAACGGACGATAGTAAATAATTAAGCAGACGGTAAAACTAATCATCTTAATAATAATAACGTCACTTGAACGTACAACAATTATCAGTAATTAACGCGTATTCCAGTCACCCGCGATAGTCGCTGGAGTTCCAACAGTGTCTCGTATTTCGAAATAATAGCGGAAACCGAGAACAGTCTGTAGCAAATTTTAATCGTTGTTAGGGTAAAGTTAAAAGAAAAATCCTTAAGTTTTTGTTTGTTTATACATTGTACCGACCAGTTCTCTGTCGTAAACAATATCGATCGTGAAAAGGAAGAGAAGATTGAAGTGGAACAGGAGTGAAAATCTAGATTAATCAGACAATTCCGACGAATTACTTAAGAATTCCAAAAATTCGGCCTACTCGAGTAATTGGAAGCGCCATCTAGGAAACCACTTCCTTTCTTTTCAGTCGTCTGCTAGTTGTGTCTGGAAGATCGATTGCGAATATTCGGTGCACTGGTGGAATTAGATTGAACTGAAGTCTTTAAGTTACGACGCGTATAATTCGAATCTTCAGAAAATAAATCCAGTAATTGAATTTCCTTACTTGGGAAGTTATAATATAATCAGACGGTCGAAATATTTAAACGATATAAAAATTAAAGCAGGTCAAAAAATTTCACGCAACAAACCGTTTATCGTATTAAAAAAAAAATACAATGACCAAGTATTATACGGAGCAGAAACCGTGGATGAATTTTAAAAAAAAAACAACGAAAATGATAAATATCACGCGTTCGCAATGTAGCGTTGATGTCGGATGTTGAAGATACTTCGAACGCTAAAACAGCTAATAAGTTTGCGGAAGATATAACGTTAAATCTGGAATAAGATCGGTTCGTTCCGAACGTCTGATCAGAAGTAAGAAGAAGGTTCGAAGGAATGATAAAAGTTATCAAATGTGACTAACGCCTCCGACGAGACAACTAATGACATAAAATGACCTTACAGTTGAAACTCAAAATCAAGGAATTGGTTGTGATTCCTATCGTCATGAGCATATATTTTAATCGATATTTCGAATTATACTATATAAGCGTTCGCCGTTGTAATTTAAACTATTTAATTCTGAAGTTATCAAAAGAGCATCTCCGCACCATTTCCTTCTCTTTAATCGTCCTGCAGTGCGATATATATATATATATATATATATATATATATATATATATATATGTATGTATATATATATATGTAATACAAAGAAGATAATCAATAGACAGTTAAAATATCGAAGCTGTTGAAAAGAGACCAATTCTTAAGCGGTGAATGTTACGCAGCCATAAAAGATACTAATCGTACGTTTGAAAAAAGATATATATATATGTATGTATATTTACATGTTCGTGTGTGTACGTGTTTTCATAGTTTTCTTTTAGTTTAATTAAATTATCAGTAGCGAAATAGGCTGCAGGTATAAATATACGGATATTTCGAAAATGTAATGTAATTGTCACACTGCGAACAAAATTATCAACTGGATGAATAATTGTTATTTATGAATTTTCGTACAGATGCTGGAAACTTTAGACCTGTTTCTTTACTGTGTCACACGTATAAAAATATTTGAACGAATTAGAATAGATGCAAAAATAGACTCAAAACTTATTAAACAGCAGGCCGGATTTAGAGCTGGAAAGTCGTGCACAGAGCAAATAAAAGCAGATGAAGGAAACAGAACAACGGGCTACCACAACGAAACGTACTTGCGCCAACCTTATTTAACGTATATATATATATATATATATATATATATATATATATATATATATATATATATATATATATATATATACTAACGATCAGCCAATTGAAAGCTCAACAAAACACTTTATATATGCTGATGATGTAGCTATTATAACTCAAGAGAAAACTTTTTGTGCGGTAGAAAAGAATCTGAATGAAGTACTGGAGGCTATGGAAAGATACTATGATTATCTCAAACCGAACCCTAATAAAACTCAAGTAACGGCACTTCACCTGAGAAATAAGGATGCAAGACGCAAACTAAATGTTACATGGCAAGGGATATCCCTGGAACACTGTAACAACCCAAAAGTATTTAGGCGTTAAATTAGACCGAGCTTTAACATTTAAAGAATACTGCGAAGATACCGAAAGAAAAATTGGTACAAGGAATCGTTTACTTAGAAAATTGATTGGCTCCACCTAGGGTGCAGATCCAAATGTATTAAGGACATCAACTTTAGCTCCGTGTTACTCCGCAGGTGAATATGCTAGTGCAGTATGGCGGAATTCAGCGTATGTTAAAAGAATCGACGTAGCACTGCACGAAACTGATCGAATAATTACAGGATGCTTAAAGCCGAGACATGGATTGATAAAATAGAAATACTATACGGCATAGCACCATCAGATATAGGGCGGGAAATGATAAAACAAAACAAGATATAAGAAATCCGCATTGAATAAGAAAGATGCGGCAATAAGTCGACTGAAGTCGAGGAAAAGGTTTTCTTAAAACAACAAACCCTTTGAAACAAACGCCTGAAATTACTAGGATGAAATTACGGAAGGGAAGGCTGAAAGAAAATCGACTAAAATTATGGGAACAACCGAACGAACATCTTATCTCCCGGTAATAATTTGAAGTGGTCGATATGGAAAACCCTAAATAGAATAAAAACTATAACAGGAAGAACGGCAGAGAACATGAAACGATGGAAAATTAAAGATGACGACACATGTGAATGTGGCATGGTATTCAGAGCACCTACTAAGTTGCTCATTGTTGCCGATACAATGCAGGATGGAAGATATGACCAGAATAAATGGAATCACAGACGAGGCAGTTCAGATTGTGAAATATTGGGGGAAAAAAGAGCACATATAACGTGACCGATACGATGAGAAGAAGAAGTAACATTACTTCTGTCTTGCTTACCGCAACCTAAATAATTTTATTATTTTATCATTATTATCATTATTATTATTATTATTATTATTATTATTATTATTATTATTATTATGTTTCATGATTTAAAAAAAAAACATTAAAATTTAAGTTCTCGAATTTATTTTTTTATTGTTTCGATGATTTTTAAAATAAAAAGAAACGTTAAAATTAAAGTTTTTTTTATTTTTTTTTTCTTAAATAATTTTTTTCATTAGGGACTTACTAGATAGCCCTAAGGCTAGTTATAAGATTACGAGTGAAAAGTAATGATGTTAATAATTTTAAATGAAACTGGACAAAACCGCATTAACCGCATTGGAATAATAAACGTGAAAAATTACTGGGGTAGATAAACTTGTTCAAATAAATTGCTACCCGTGTAAATCGATGAAAAAAAAAAAAACGAATTAACTTATATACATATTGTTAATGACCCAGCCATCATTTTACTAACTTATTAATGACAGTCGTTAACATCGTCAGAATTGTACTATTTTGTTGCAGTAGTTGCTGGAACAATATATGTTTTTCTACTAAACTAAAATTTTTCTAACTGAATTTCATTACTAATTTTTCACGTTGAAAATTAAATTACGAATACTTTTCAGATCACTTTCCCCCGCCTATCAAAGCGGTTAATTTATTTAGTTAAACAAATAAATATCACGATATGCCTTTATCTATCCACTCCTGGTTGAATGCTTTACATAATTTTTTCCCCATCCAATTCTGTTCTGTGCCTTTCGCAACCATTGCTTCTCAACTACTTTCGATACATCATCGTACCATCGTGTCCTCGGTTTACTCTGGTTTCTTTTTTAGTTTATCGGCCACCATTGTATGATTCGCTTTTACCATCTGTTGTCATCTCTTCGGGCTACGTTGCCAGCCCAATTCCACTTTATTTTAACAATTCATTCCACCGCGTCATCCAACTTCGTATCTCTGCGTTTCTGTACCGATCCAATAATCTGATGTTGAGCATCGTTCTCTCATGTGCAGCTTGGGTCCTTTTTATCTTCTGTATGTTTTTTTTTTATATATAGCCTTGTTTCTGCTGCATATACGAAGACTGGAAGTACACGTTGATTATATAATTTCCTTATCAGATTAATTGGTGTTTGCTTGTTTCGAAGTATTCCGCTTAACTTCCCGAACGCGACCCACCACAAAGATATTCTTCTGGCTATTTCCATTTTCGTCGTCATTTCTTTATTTGTTGTTATTTTTATATATCATCATCATCATCATCATCAGTATATAAGAGCATGCTCTTGTCGTTGTAGCTAGATCATTTTCTTCCATTCCTTCCTGTTGTCTGCTATGTTCTTCATCCCTTTATATATTATTTTCTTTTACTTGATCGATCCATGTCTATCTATTCCCCTTCTTCTTCTTCCTTCCAATTTTCCTTCGATTATGACCTTCATGAATATGCCGCAGTATGTGCCTAAGAAGACTTTCGCGTCTTTGCTGTATTGTTTGTATTAGTTTCCTTTTTTCATTTACCATTCCCAAAACCTCGGAGTTTCTTTTCTTCTGTGTCCATGGAATCTTCATCATGCGGCACCAGCCCCACATTTCGAAGGTTTCCAACCGTTTTTTTAAATTTTGTGTTAACACCCACGTTTCTGAACCATATAATAATATATTCCATATATATGTTTTCAAAAGTTTTTTCCGTAATTCTATTTTCATGTTTTTATTAAATAAATCTCTCTTTTTCACAAACGCTTGTTTGGCTATAGCAATTCTTGTTTTTATTTCTTTATCACTTCTTCCTGTGCTCGTTATTATACTACCCAAGTATTTAAACTGTCCTACTTGTTCTAAGATCTTGTTTTCTAACATTATGCGTATCTTTTTTTCATATTTTGATGCTACTAGAACTTTTGTTTTGCTTTTGCTTATGTTCAAATTTATTTGCTTTAAGTATTTCTGCAATATTGTTATTTGTTGTTGCAGTTGTTGTTCATTGTCGGCCAAATTATATATATATATATATATATATATATATATATATATATATATATATATATATATATATATATATATATATATATATAGTTATCTACCTGGTCTATTTCCTTTGAATTTATTGTTATTTTTATTGTTTTTCCTGTATTAGTCATTATTATTATTATTTTTATTTTTTTCGGTTTATTTTTAACTCTATCTTCCTGGAATGTAGATTTAGGTCTATTACCATCGTCTGTAATTCTTTTGCACTCGAACTTATTAACATTATGTCATCTGCAAACCTGAGGTGGTTTAGATATTGACCATAAATTTGAATACCTTTCGCATTCCACTTCAAATTTAAAAAAAAAAAGCAATATTGCTATTCTACAGCGAATGCAGAACAAAATCCTCCGAAATATTGCTAGTGCTCTATGGTATGTAACTAATCTTACACTTCATGAAGATCTTAAAATCCATAAAAGAGAAAATTACGATCGTTGCCAAAAAATATGTCAACCGTCTGCAAAAACACACTAAATGGCGATCTCCCTAATGGATAACTCGCTTGAATACCGTCGACTGGATAGAACAAAACCTCTGGACTTAATATTAAGCGTATTAATATATACAGTTATATAGCATCCATCAATGGATGGAATGCTACTCGTGATATAGTATGCATATAAATTACAAAACTTACCAAATAGCATTAAGTTAACGATAGCAATAAAAAAAAAATTAAACATATTTTCCAATACGGAAATAAACAATTTCGGTGAAATTGTATCACCTTGCCTTACTCCTCTTTTTATAAGATATACGTTGATACATTAATATACGTACACATAAATACTTATATATATATATATATATATATATATATATATATATATATATATATATATATATATATATATACTCATATATTTAGCAATCCGCACTGGCCACTAAATAGTATCGATGGGAGATGTGTGCAATTAGGATAGTTCTCCTATTGATACCATTTAGTGGCTAATGCGAATCTAGTGTATTTATTTATATATACATGTACTTATGTTGCCTGTATACGTGTATCGTTCGTACGCGATGTACCATCAACCACGGCTACTTACTTGCGTTCAACCTAATTTTAAAACGTTCGAGAAATTCTACACTTTATCGTAACCGTACTCTGTATGTTAATGAAAATACGGTCTGAAGTTTCTTTCTTAAATACTAACTTTTTAAACGCTTTTCCTATTTATTTTCGACAATTTCCAGGCGTAGGTTGAGAAATTTAATTATAGCTCGTCGTGAAAAATTCATCTGGACAGATATGTAGTTAAATTTTTTTTTTTCTTTAAATTAAATAAAAAAACAAAACGTGCTAATGACGTGTTACAACTTAATATGACGACGATCGACCTAGGGTTATCGACGATGTTGAAAAATTATAATAATTAAACGACAGACGGATTAATTGGAACGGAATGAGTTGTTCGGTCTTTCGGAAAATTAAAATTTAACCGGAAGAAAATGTTTTAATAGAAAATTAAATTCGACAACAAAAAACAGCTTAAGTTATTACAGAATGAATAAAATATTTACACGCATTCGCACACATACGAGTGCGTATATATATATATATATATATATATATATATATATATATATATATATTTAAAATGTCTCAATTGTTATTTACG